>WSQC01000008.1:0-504186 GCA_013248845.1 Passalora sequoiae | reverse complement strand
TGAAATCAACAACATTGCACAATAATACTTGATTTCGCCTACTTACTGGACGATTCAAGGTACATTTTCTGGGGTTAACTCTTGCCCCAAAAACCATGGACGAGAGACCCGGCATCGTCACTGCATGCCTGTAAGATCAAGAAGTTCCTCGTGCGGTGTCTGCATGGGTGGCCGCGGGGTCCTGCGATCTTGTGCTTTCGCAGCAGCATGCCGAAAGGAGAAAGTATTCCCTCGCTTAGAAAATTTAAACGGTGCAGCTGGACTCGAAAGCATTTTTACCAATCATGGTCGGACAAAGCTGACAGACAGATGTCGAAGTTTACCGATGTGCTTGCTGGTGCTTATTAGTGAGCAAGTGATGGGGCGGCATCATGCCGTTCCGGGGGCTCGTAAAATCGGCCTCGAGAGCGATGCGCCCCTTTGGGAAGCATACCAACATCCTCACCTGGTGAACCGACACGAGCTTGCTGACGGCATCAACAGCAGCCAAATCCGGAGTCATGGATGGGAAAGAAAAATTCTGAGATCAGGTGCGTTCACAAGAGTGGACGGCATCTGATATATGCCCGCGTCACACTGCCAACCTTGATGGGTTGCAATCACGGGTCTCCAGTGATCTATATTCGACTAGCCCCTAACGCTAGAGATCGTTCAGACCGAGCAGTCATTGTGTGGCTACAGAGGTAGATAAAGGGTTGCCGCACATTATAAGACGCGCAGTCGAATGATCTAACTATCGTCTTTGCGGTGAGACAATTGGGCTTCATGACTGTGCACCGGTTTTCTACAAGGCAAGGCAACGTGTCGCTCCGGTGCTACCATGCTCGACCTGTACAACACAAATCCTGCAGCCAAGGTACTACACTAGCTGTAGCTTGTGGTCGTCTGTTCCACTGCTGCCTTGAAATTAGATCGTACACGGCTAGCACCCAGTGCCTGCGAGGCTTTGTCGCTGCCTGCGGCGAGACAGGATAGAGATCACAACATTGCTTGTGCTTGCCTGCCTCAATGCCATCCTGAAGCAGCATTGTACTCCACCCTTGGCCAGTACTGCACTGCCCAGACCGCCACGGGGCGGCAACGCAGGATCGACAATGTACTACCAGACTTCTATGCGCCTCTGCAATACACACACAGAGTGCCGTGTATCTTTAAGGATGCGACCGCGGCAACTCCAAGATCAAGGCATCGTTCCGTTTCCTGGTCTGTAGCATGAAGCATCCAACTCTTTCATTCGCATTCCTCTCTCTCATCCACGCAGTGAGCCATGCTCATAGCTCTCAGCCATATCCAGCTAGCTGATCAGAGTCACAGGCGCCGATCTCACCTGTTCAATCGATGCCAGGCGACACTATTGACCTGTCCGCCCGCCATGAAGGCGTTGGTCTCCTGGCCCGCGCTTTCGCATACACGGTAGAGCAGACCGATGCCGCAGGTGGTCTTTTCGAGAAGCGTGATCCTCACGACCTCAGTGACCCGAAAGTGGCTATGGCCGAGGTATGCAGACACCAGTGTCTCCGCTGCTGCAAGTGTGCAGCCAGTTAGTTCTTTTGTGACCTTCCTCCACGCCCACGAGCGCGTTTGAGCTGACCAAGTCTTTGGTGCAGTGGTCCGAGGCATTTCATGATTGGAGAGACTATTTTGGGAAATGGAAGGAGGCGTGGAGCAGGAGCTGATCGGAGACGATGATCAATTGGCATGGGTGGCGTTGTGCTTGAATACGGAATGCGAAGATATTGTTGCTTCCAGCAGTTATGTATAGTGAATCACGCGCTCGAATTGTTCTGATTGTCCACGGAACTCTTACATGTTTAGCGAACAATCACCATTCTCATCATCATGGCGCCGCCTGCCACATGCACAAGAGAGCTGTCTTCAACACGGCACTCAATGGGGCGACTGCGGTGTCCAGACCGACGTGCACGTCGCGCCCAACCAATAGCAGGACATCTGATCAGCATGGTCTACATATAGTATGTAGAATTCGTTCTGTAGCATTGCAGCTAGATTCCATACGGTGCCCATCGATCGTACGGAAAACAGACCGACCCGATTGCACCGAGCAGTCAACTAAGTAGCTACTGACCGCCAACTCCATCTGGGCTAGCAACGCCTCATCAAGCTTGAGCCGACGCTGCAAAAGCATTTCCATATCCTGAGTCGGTATGACAGTCCATCATATATCAGGCGTTGACGTTGAGCGCGATGTACGCACACCCGGTCGGACAGAGTGGTTGAGAGGGCACAGTCCACTGACCTCCAACATTCAAAGCGACCCAATGCTTGAATAACGTTTTTCCAGATACATTATCTTCCCCCCTTTCATACGTCAAGTAAAACACATCGCATGCGAGAAACAATCGATATCTTATCAATCTCGAGCAAAGGGGTATAAGCGCGACAAGCTCCCCAATCAACCCAGACAGAAGCTCCTCGCAATGCAATGTCAAACCAAGTCATTCGTCCTGAGTATCTCGACGCCATGCCATGCACACAAGAGGAAGTTCTTCATCCTCTCCACTGCTTCCTTACTCGACTTCTTCCACCACGCTATCCACGACCATTTCGCCTTCCTCCAGAACACCCATCACAGTCCTCAGCTCCGCACACATCTCCTCTCCGGCCCCGACAAGCAACAACTTCTCCGCATTGCCCGGCAGACCCAAAAACGTGGGAGGCTCTCGCTCTGGCAGCTCCTTGACCCACTGCATGAAAGAATCTTTGCCCGAGCCACTAGGCAGCGACATACCAACAGCACCACCATCCTGAGCGATCTTCGCAATCAGATCGAACTCCGACTCAAACGCGTCAGCCGTCAAGACCGAGTTGACGAGATCCGTAAGAACGGCAAAGTCCTGAGCAGAGTCAATCTTGCCACCATAAATTTCGCTGATAAGAACACGAAGCAGATCCCACGGTATGCTCGCAGGAGCGATATTCGAGCGTCCCTTGGCAACGTGGTCAATCCACCACTGTATGATGAAGGCACAACACTCGAAGTCGGCATCATTGAATTCCCAAAGCGCTTTCCATCCGAGCTTTGGCGCATACCTCAACCTCTCTTGCACCACAGCATGGAGGAAAGCCAGTAAGAAGTGCACCCTTCCCTTCTCGACCGGTTGCGCCATGACCTTCGATGGCAGGGAACTGAGCGTATCACGCATGTTCGCCCTGATTCCGGCAGGCTGCTCGTACATTAATACTCTGCTTGCACGAAGCAGAGAGCTAGGGATTTTGTCGCTGGTCTCCATCGACAAGAAGACTCGGAAATCTCCATGTGGCCGGAGCGACTCGATCCTCTTGACCAGATTCTGTAGCCACTCCGTTGCGAGGTGTACGTTCTTCACTAGCACCCAGCCGCCCTGGGCAGCAGCGGATGCGAGAGCCGAGTCCGCGCTGCTCACACCCTCGTTGGAGCCCATCGCAACAGACACACAAGCCGTGGACGTGCGTTCCACGAGCTGGTCCACTTTATAAGAGGCGTCGAAGCCAGGGGATGAACACATTGCGATCGGAGAGGTGCAAGTCGTGGACGTTGCGATGCGTCCGAGGTCTTCTGCAACGTCCAGGAAGGAGGAGCCAAAGACTGTGGTGATGAAACGCTCGGTCGCAGGAATGAGGCGGTCCATGCGGAAGAGCTTGACCAAAACCAGATCTCTGAGCGCTTTGTCGTTGTCACTGCCGCTCGGTTGTGCGGTGCTTGGGACGCATGCTTCAGCTTGTTCCGTAGACAGGAACTTCTCCCATTCTGCGGTACTGACGTCGGCGACAAGGTCTCTGAGGCCTGCGCGACGGGATGCGAGAGCCACTGCCTTGTCCTTGTGTTCCGGAATCTGGTTAACATCCGCGCCTGGTAGTGCTTCGTCCAGCAGCAGATCCAGGTAACTCTTATCCATGGGGAATGGCGCAGCTTGCGCAAGAAGCACAGCAAACGTAAGTCGATCCTTCTGCAACAGACTCGCGCTCGTCTCGTTGTAGGCCTTGGCAAACAACGCCCGGACGATGGAGTCAATACGCTGCTTTGGATTCTCCACATTCTCCTTCTTCGCCTCCTGCAGAACATTCTCAAAGATGCCAACAAAATACTGCAGCGAGAACTGATAGAAGTGGTGTACGAGGTACAGTTGCTCCAGCACGGCAAAAATGGCCGAGCAACTCCTCGCAATCACCTCATAGCCACTCATGATCGTGTTCACCTCGTTCATAACGCCCTCGCTCTCTTCCACCTTCTTCGAGATATCCGCCGCTTCGATCTTCAAAGTCTCGAGTGTCTCGATAACATTCTCATCATCCAGAATATTTCCTCTACTCTCGTTGAGCGCTTGTAGTAGCATCCTCTCCAGTCTTCGTAGGCGTTGCGTGAACTCCCCTTGCATCTTCACCAGATTCGCTCGTCTCTCGTCAACATCGGGCCTCTCGGACTTGAGCACATCGTTGAGTGTCTGCGTCTTGAGACTGCTTTGCGTGACGGTGAAGTTGACAAAGGTGGTCCTCGAGCATATATCCGGAGCAAATCGTGCCGAGGGATCCTTCGTGCTGAGATACAATTTGAACGCTGGGGAGAAATCAATCTCCTGCCTGCCAAGCTGGATCAGAACTCGACCTCCAGTCCGCTGATATTCTTTGTTGAGAACATGGTTGAGAATGGGATCCAAGTGTTCCGCGTCCTGAATGAGGATTGGGTTTCCGAAACGCAAAGCGCTTTCGAGCTGCTTGACGAAAGAACTATCCAAAAACGACGTGACCGTCAACCGTCGTTCTTTGCCTTCCTCTTTCTGCAAGAAGTCCGTAACTCGTCCAGAAGGATCGATGATGAGAGGATAGCGATTGTAGCGCTTCAGCATGACCGCATTCTCCGTACACAGCTCGTCTACCGGTAGTGCGTTCTCGTGCCATTGTTGTCGTTCGTCCGCCGTGGAAAGGTACTCTGATAGTGAGTTCTGCGGTTTGAACGAGATGCCAGATGACGACAGCTGCAAAGACCAGTCTTCCAGCATAGCTCTTCGATACTGCTGATCATAGAATCCCGCATAAGCTAGAAATGCCGAAGCGAGGAAGACATCTCCGATGATAGTCTCCATCTGTACTTGAAACGTCTTACTGCTCTCTTCCCAACGTCCACGCTCAGAGGACAGGCTGTTGAGAAGACGCATACTGCGGTCGACTTTTGATTGGACGCGAGTCATTTCGGCTTTGATCGCTTCGGTCTGACTGATGAGTGAAGCATACTCGGTCTTGTACTGCGCAATGCTGCGCTCGAGCTCATGCAGGGTGTTCTCGATCGCCTTGGCTTCTGCCTTGGTCTGCAGAGCTTCTTCCTCAAGCTGGTCGACCTCTGCACGCAGAGGACCGACGCGGTCCAGGATGGCCGAGTAGTTGACTTGCGCTTCAACCCATTGCACGAGAGGCCCACAGGCCTTGCTGGCGCGATTGACGCGCTCGAATGTAAAATCCTCCTTGGAGAGATAATCTGCTTGCATCTTGTTCCGCAGCGCTGGCGTCATCTGCCTCTCGTTGTCGTAGTTGACGATACTAGCGATGAAGTCGTCTTTGCGTACGATGCTGACAATAGCCTTCCAGTCGACGACTTTGTGGTTCAGAAGCGTGCAAACAGACTCAAGCGCAAGCTTGACACCAGATGGTGGGTTCTGCATAGATCGCACTTCGGTCAAATGCTGTCGCTTGATATTGCTGACGCTGCGTTGAGCTTCTTCGACAGCCGGTTCGGCTTTGGCGAGATCGTTCATGACGACCTCGCGTCGCATCTTGACTTCCTTGTCCTGCTTGGCAAGTGCATTCTGAATCTCAAGCGATGTAGCGCGTCTCTGTTCTGCCTCTCGCTGATCGGCAACCATGCGCTGTAGCTTATCGCTCGCTTCCGCATCTTTCTTCTCTAGCTCGGACTTCTTTTCAGCCAAGCTCTTCTTGAGCTCAGACACCTTGTCCACAGTCTCTCGGAGCTTGTCCAGGCCGACATTCAGATGACGCTGTTGTTCCTCAAGATCGTCACGCTTCTCGTTAAAAAGCTTGACGAATTGAGCAACGAAATCGAGGAATTGACGTGGCGTTAAGAACGTGGTCTTATTCTGCTGACGCTTGAGACGGTCGTTGAAGGAACGCAGAGAGTGGTGAACGTGCACCATTGCGTTGACGACAGCATCGCGATGTGCAAGCGGCATTTCAAGCTGATCGTATGCAATCGGTAGACTGTCCGGCGCTTGGTAGGCGCCCTTATCGATATCAACAGATTGCGTCAACTCGTAGGCAACTTGGTATAGTGCTTGATCCGACCAGTCTCCAAACCAGTTGAGCACACATCTGTTGAACAAAGCCGGACTAGTCGCTGCTTTCGAACCGAGACCATCCGATGGCGGGTTCATGGTGAAGACGACATGCAAATTCCGCACAATCTGCTGAGTAAACCACTTGTAAAGTTCTTCCTGCGAATCTAGCAAGAGTCCATGTCGCTGCGCGCCTTCCTTGCAGGCAGTCATGAGAGTAGCATATTCATCGCCCTCGAATAATCCAGGCACCTCGCCATTGGCAAGCAAAGTGTTCATTCGTTCCAGGAAACCAGAGTCCAGAACATTCGACTCGTCCATAATGAAACATATCTTCTCGCCTTTACAGCCACATCGGCGGAGAACATTTCGCAAGTCCTCGTCAAAGTCTTCTGCAGTGTATCGACCGTGCACCTTGATCTGGAATACAGACAGACCATTCATCCACGCCACGAACCGGGAAAGAGTGGTCTTGCCACTTCCGCTGACGCCAATGAGGATGAGATGACCCTGCGGTTGTCTGAAGACACGATCGATGCGAAGAACGTGCTCGATAACGTCATTGAAGAGAATGAGCGGCACATCCAACTCTTCTTCGCAAAATGTGCGCAGTCTGGCCTTGACGAAGTCACGAAGCTGATCTCTCTCCACCGGCACATAGTTCTTCGAGAGCCAGTTCGAGAACAAGATGGGTCGCTGGAGTGCTTTGTCCTCTTCAATGTTGGGGAAGTGTTCAATGGCGACACGATTGACAGTTACTTCGGTCCAGTCCCGTTCTTCGTCTGCGATCAGTCGATCAGAGAACAATCGAAGCGCCTCGTGTGCCCAAATCCGAACCAAGCCCTCCAGCGAGAGTGTTTCAAGGGGTCTGATGGCTTCGTAGATGGCCCGCACCCACCTCGTGAGCTCACGCGGTGAGTAGACATAATGCGGCTGTATCTCCGGCGTGAACCGCTTCTGCGACTCAAGGTACACCTGAATCATAGCCTGTGTCAACGACTCCGCATATCCGCGCAAAGTTGGGATGATCTTGAGTACAGCATTGTTGAACGTGCCATAAATCTGCGTGAGCGACAGCTCTCCTGGATAGTCGACCATCACAAGTGGCGCATGTCGCAAGAATCGGAGCCCAAGCGGCGTGCGTCCTGCATCAGTGGGAGGATTGCAGGCGCCAACGAATTGTATGCGCTCGAGATTAACCCAGCTTCGGGTCGAAGTTCGCCAAAACCCACCATGCTCCACGAGCTGTCTCAGGAAGGAGATGACACGCTGTGTCCCATATTTGTCTGGAGCTGGCAAATTGATTTCATCACAAAACACCACTAGCCATCGACCGATCTGTCGCGGTGCCATTGTCACACCATTGAGTGATTTCTTGTAGTCACAGTACTGCTCGAGAGTCTTGACGAGCAAGTCTGGCGTAGTCGCGCTGGAGAAGTTGAGCCCTACCACCTCCATGTTCGGCAGTTTGCGCAACGCGCTGAATAAAGTCATGGTCTTTCCAGAACCTGGAGGACCACAAAGGAGTAGTGGCTTGTGTTCAGCCAGGAACGAGTAAAGCACATCCTCGTGCCTGACCGTGTCTAGCGTTGGGATGACAAGATCTGTCTGTATTACGGAGTGCGTGTTGACCTCAATGCTTGGGACCTGGTTCTGCCATGATGTCCAATCCGCCTTGGGTAGAGCGACGTCGTAGTCAATCAAGGACGACTGCTCGGTCATTAGTGGCATGTCGAACGTTGCCAGACCTGCAAGGTAATCGCCAAATGCTTTTCGCTCAGATAGCGGGCAATCGCCAGTGAATGACCAGACAGCAGCGAGCAATACTTTTTTCGACAAGTATGCTTCGACCTGCTCGTCCGCGAGAGGAAAGTCTGTATGTTGAATATTGTATTCAAGCACATTGCGACAAGCCTTCCGGAGAAGCGAGAACAATGTGCCGATCGCTCGTATAGAGGTGAACTCCATGATATGCTTCATGCTGGCGCAGTGATCGAGCGCCTTCTTCACAAAATCGTTCTCAGTCAGCCGTCGATTCAAGATCTCGGCCATGACGTCTTGAACAGCGAATCTGGCTTCTGCTGACGTCGGCGCACCAGTATCCTCTTCCAGGTCCTCGAAAGTGGCGGTCCGCAGCTGCGCGACATATCTTGATAGCATAACATCGATATCGACTGTATCGTCGCTGAACCATACCATACCGCAACGACTGACAGTGGCAAGCGTGGCGTATTTCAACGTCTCAACCTCGAACATGACTCGCACATTCGGCGGAAGACCGAGACGCTCACCGTTCGGCAGCGTAAGCAACTTATTGTCGTCGAGCACACTGTTCAAGTTCTCCACCCACTCGGGATCAACGTCACCATCAAACACAATCCAGTGACGCTTGCTGTCTTCTCCTCGCAAGTTGTCGACCACCTTTCGGAGGATGCTGGTGAACAGGCCATCAGTCCACTCCCGAGTTGTGCTGTCGAGACTGCCGTAGAGGCTCTCCTTCGACATAACCTTGGGATCGATGACATGGCAGACTCCTTCAGTGCCATCGACCCTCTGAAGCGCTGCGAGCAGTGTTTGCCAAGCAGTGGACTTTCCGGTACCTGAGCTACCCACCATCATCACACCGTGGTGGAGGCGCTCAATTTGGTAGAGCTGCAACACCTTTGTGAGCCAAGCATCTGTCGCAACCAGTTTGCGCTCTTCCACGACTTCGTGTAGAGCGGCGCGCAGCTTCTCGAGAGACGCTGGCACGTACTCTACACCGGGGAACGCCTCTTCTTCCACTTGTCGCATCAGAAGTGCATCATTTCGCACAAGCTTGGGGGCGATCGTCTCGCGGATGCTTTGCACGATGATCTGCGGCTCGACGACCACGTCGGCGCCACTCTCGCCACCAATTTGCAGTCGAGCTCGCTTCAAGCCACCAGAGCTGACCAGAACGCTTTTCAGTGCACGTAGCCCAAAGTCATAATGCGGTTGCTTCGAAAGCGTCGCACTGCAGCTGTCGAAGAATGGTACAGTCTGTCTCGAGAGTGTCTTGGCCTCGGAGAAGCCTTGAGAGAACAACATGACTTCGGCAATGATCTCCTTGTCTGGTTTCGACATGGCTACGCTGCGGAAGAGTTTCTTCAAGTTGTCTGGCAAATTTGAACGGCCTGCATAGCCAGGGTTCATTGTGATGAACATGCCTGTGAGAGGATGTACCTTCAGCTGTCTGCCAACAAGCTCAATCTGTGAGCTGGGATCTTGTGCACGCTTCCTCAAGCCGACCTGG
This sequence comes from Passalora sequoiae, assembly GCA_013248845.1. Classification (NCBI taxonomy): domain Eukaryota; kingdom Fungi; phylum Ascomycota; class Dothideomycetes; order Mycosphaerellales; family Mycosphaerellaceae; genus Passalora; species Passalora sequoiae. The sequence goes on along the minus strand of WSQC01000008.1, from coordinate 494,631 downwards.
ATATTCTGAATCTGCTGCGAAACAGCAGAGAGAATACGCTCCTCCAGTCTGTTGAACTCGTCGAAACAGCCCCAGGCACCGACCTGTGAGATCCCCAAAAAGATGCGTCCCATTGCCTGGAAGTCGAATGTGTCGTCACAGTTGAACACGAGGGTGAAACGACCCAGCTGTACACCGAGCGCTTTCACTGACTCCGTCTTTCCCGTACCTGCCGGACCATATGGCGAACCTCCTAATCGTTGCGAAAGTGCTTGACTGAGTGTCAAGAAACAGCGGTCTGTCAAGGGCGTACGGACAAGTCGTTCTGCCACACCGATATACTCGAAACCATAGGCCAGTGTCGCATTTGCAACACGAACCTGCATGCGCTCGAGAGGAGCTGCGCTGGCGTCAAAGTCGTACCGCATTTGCAGTAGCCACAAGTAATGACCTGGTGAGTCGGCACCTCCTTTGATGAGCTTCTCGATGCTGTCTCGTTGATGCACGAACTCGGTAATAAGGTGCTCGCACTTCTTGCGGTAAATCGGTTCAAGTTCTTTCAGTACGGTAGCAGCGAGATACTTCAGCTTGTGGATCTGAACATCGAATAGCTTTTGGAGCGCATTGCCAGCTTGTTGCAACGCAGCGCCGACGCGGAAAGTCCAGTGCGCTTGAGTGGCGAGCACGACGACTTGTGCTGGATACTTATCGATATAGGCGTCAAAAGCACCGTGGTCGTCTGTATCAAGCGACTCGTACTCAGCAACAGCTTCCACAAGCAATTCTGAGAGAGTTTCTCGCATGCCATTTTCAAGCGCTCGCAGCCAGTCATTGATCTTGGGTGTTGCAACAAGCGAGATTGGCGTCTTCAACACGACCTGCTCACCTTCCCGAGATGTGATCGCCGTGATATTGGAGTCATCGTCCATGGTCAGCCCAGAGATGCCTGCAAACATTTTCCGCAAGTGTTTCGCGATGCGTAGGGTGTCGTTACTGTTGCCAATGATCTCAAGCAAATCCTCATCACCTACGAAGTAAAACCGAGGAAATGCGACACGCTCCTTCTCAAGGTACTCTCCAAGCGCCTTTTGTATCTTGTTAAGCAGATCAGCAAGGCGCTCGAGTGACTTCTGCACATCTGGAATATTGAGCACTTCTAGGACCAAGGGCGACCGATAGACTTTCTTGAGCACATTCATGAATTCGCTGTTGATATTGGCGAAGCGCGAGGACTCAACTGGCAGCAGGTGCTTGATATCAGCGTTGCCGGTGAACACACCTTCGAGGTAGACCCACTGTCGTTGCACGTCAATCCAAACATCGAACAGAACGTGGATACGATTGAGCTTGTCTTCCCACGACGATGCTTCCTCTTCAAATTCCTTGTAGTACGGCGAATGCCGCATGGCCTGGAGTGAATTGAGATGATCGCTGCATTTAGCGAAGAGATCATCCCAGCCGCGGATCAGTCGACACTTATTCTGGTAATTGACGAGATCCAGCGAGTAGTTCTGCCAGTGCTCCCTGACCGCCTTCACGAATTCCTCCAGAGCCATTTCGCCTTGAGCCTGGGCGATGACATCTCGGATGATTGTCTCACTCGGTCCGAGTTGCAGATCCCATACATCTCCAAGTGTCATGGACAGCGCAGAGTAGCGCTTCGAAGGTTGTAAATTCTTGAAGATCTTGACCCAGTGACGTTCGCGAACGGCGTCCGAGCGCATCTCTGTAAGTAGCGGATTGACCTTGAGCAGCCCACGAAGAACTGTCTGTAAGTGTTCGAAAGCCGCGTAAGATCGCATTCTGCTGGGCATCTCCTTGGTAGTCTTGATCAGGCTGTCGATTGATTGGCGCAATTTTCGTGGCTGAATGCTGTTCCATGACTGATCTCGCAGATCGTTGAGCTGTTCCCAGACAACGGCCAGGTTTGCCCATACCGACTTATAGTCTTGCACTTCAGCGAGAAGATCTGCAAGCATATTATCGGGACTCGGCGCCAGCTCAAGCGCTTCCTTTGCCTTAGACACCATCTCAGACTGTTCTTGAAGCTGGGAGAGCTCCGTGTCGAACCCTTGTAGGGTAGCCGTGGCATCAGCTGGAGGTATCGAACCAGATTCTGGCCGCTCTTCCCGCCACTTCTCTGTCATCTCAGCAATGCGTCTCGAGACCGCTCCGTCCTCGGCAATGATCTTTGTGCGCAGACCTTCGGTCTGGTCTGCGATCTGCTTGCCTTTCTTGTCCAGGACTTCTACCAAAGCCGTCCACTCGTGATCGACCTGTTCAACGTATAGCCAATCCTTCGGATACTGGTAGCGAAGTCGAGACAGCGTTTGCTGGCCTTGCCTGAACGTATCCATTTCTGGCTCCCAGACTTTGGTCTGCCGCTTTACGGTTTGCACCACAGTAATGAACGCGACCGCCTGCGATGTGGACGATGTCTGAAGTGAAGACCCCTCGAGCTCTTTCCGTGCACGCTGCAACTCACTATACACATCTACAAGACGTGTTGCAAACATGGATGAGAAGTGAGCAAGCAGATCATGCTGCCATTGATCGTATTTGGCGTTGACTTTGGCTTGCACTTGCTCGTAGTTGATCACAAGGTGCCCGAAAGACCGTCGCATACCGGAGGTGTCGAACGTGTCGCGCTTCTGTCTGATCTCAAGGATCAATTGAAGCCATAGATCCAGCTCCTCTCCAAGGTCGTCCTGGATCTGCTGGAGCTGAAGGTCCCATAGCGATTGGAATTGCAGCCACTCCTCGACATAATCTTGCGCGGTACTCAGCTTAACCTCAATGCGCTCATACAACTCTGCAAGAGTATCCATGCACATGATGGGCAGCTGCGAGTATGTGTTTATGGTGGGTATCGCTGTGATGGTGAGAGCGCTTTCAAAGCGCGAAGCTTGCAATCGATCCAAGCTGCAGACAGTCGCCAGCCATGCGTGCAGATTGTCAAGCCAGCCAGCCTTGGCATCTTCGAGAGGTGGCTCAAGCTGGATTAACTGGTTTTGCATCACGATATCATGCGCGAACGTCTCGATGTTGGGCATGCCTGGCTCTCGTTGCGCTGCATCAACACCATGACCGTTCTCAAAGTCCTCGGTCCAGTCTTTAAGCGCCTGGCTGAGACGCGCATGTAGAGTGTCTACGACTTTCTCGTTCATCTGCGAGACCCAATACGAGATGTTCGAATAGGTCTCGAGGTTGAGCTGATCTATCGCACGCTGAAGTGTCTCGAGATGTGTGCTGAACGCACCATGCGTAAAAGCACAAGTCTGCAATTCTCGGAGTGCAGCGTCAACTGTAACTTGAATCGTCGATAACATTGTCACTTTACCTTGCAGTGTGGCAATCGCAGTCCCCACGTTGCGTACGAATTGTACGTGAAGCTTGTCATCAGAGCCACCGAGAGCGTCACCGCCAGTCTGTCGTACGTGAACGTCATACGCGAGTACGAATGTCTCCCATCTTGAGCCCGAGCCCTTGGCGATCAGACTCTGGACGTCGTTACGGTAGCCGCTGAGCAGGTGCGTAACCTCAGACATGTTCTCAATACTCGAATTCGTCTGCGCGTAGGTGTTCAGGCTCTCCATCAAGCTCACTGCATATGGATATACCCGTCGCGCTTCCTTTGAGACGTTGCTGATGGCGTGAGGCACATTGAAGTTGAGCCACAGCAGATTGCGCACTTCCTTGAACAGAAGGATGACCTGAGGATCGAAGTTCACGCGGACCTCCAGTATGTTGCCACGAGCTCTGTTCTGTGTTACAGAAAACAGACGACCAGAGATAGAGAGTTGCCGCCTGTCGATGTCTCGGAGCCAGTCATCGAAGATCGGCTTCGTGTCCAGTTTCCGACGAAATCCTTCACCAAGCTGGAAGAGTCGAGCACCATCGGTGTGCTCTTTCCACATAGGGCCAAGGATGTCTTCAACCTTACCCAGGTAGCTGTCTAGCTGACGATGGATCTGCTTTGCTCGGATAATGGCGCCAGATATTGGTGGCAGGTCGTGAAGCTGAGCCATACCATGAGCTTCAGTGTGGCCATACTGATGCGTGAAGCGCTTTTGCAAGTTCTCGATGTCGTCTCGGACGTTGTTCATGAGCTGGACTTGATACTCGGTGACCGCACCTCGTATCTTTGGCCGTACGAACAGCGCGTTGAATCTCGAGAACACCCTGAACATTTCGTTCGCGGTCTTGGCTACAGCGAGTCGGTCTCGCAAACGCGCAATGATTGAGTTCTCTACTCGCGCGGTGCGCTCGTTGTATGCTGCTTCTGCTTGTGTCCATACACGCTCACCTTCCGGTGATATGTCCAGAACGTCCACGTCTCTCACCACGGTATACGCCTGGGCGATTTCTTCCGCAGCATCTACATCGCCCATCTCCTGGATCACGACGGGTCCAGATGTGCCATGAGTCAATTCTTCGGCGTCATCTTCGGGTCCAAGCACATTAGCAATGGTGTTCTGTAACTGCTCGTGTTCTTCGCGAAACTTTTTGATGTAGTTGATCCGGTCTTGGGTCCGATCGTGCTTTCTGTTGATCTTGATTGGAATAAATTTGTCATTGCGTCTTCTGGTGACGTCGCGAGCCACGTTCGTAAACTCTTTGATGCAGTCGTCCCAGATCGTCCAGAGTGCAGTCACTTCTTTGATTGTGGCACTGAAGTCATCGAAGCTCTTATGCATGAGACTGCGACCGTGGAGCAGATCATGCAATCTAGAATCGACATCTGCCGAGATGGCTTCCACAAAGGGTAGTGCTCGGCGAATCGGGTATGGACATATTCTCATCTTCTTGTTGACGTGCACAAACACATCGTCCAGAGCATCGCGCAGCTTCTCGATCGATGGCGCGGCCAAGAGCTCTTCAATGGGCAGACCATGGAAGAGTTGGTTGTACCTCTGCACCATGTCCTTGGTCTCCCGCAGGCGCGTGTCTGAAGAGAAACTGGCGGTAATGCCATGTCTCTTTGCCTTTTCCAGGATCTTCATGGTAAGCTGTATGCCACCACTATTCAATTGTGCTTCGATGCCTTCTATTGCCGCCTCCATTGCCAACCAGAAATTCTTCTCTTGCGATGTGGTGCCCACACGTCGTTCTTCGGTAATCCTCGTGAACTCTCGTATCAGCTTGATCCAATCGTTGGCCATATTCTGGAGTCTGTTCAAGATCGAGCTGTCCGTGACAATCGCATCTGGTATCTGGAGGGCTGCTTGCTGCCAGTCTCCGTTGGCTTGCGTAAGTTGTCTCTGGACCGCATCGTGGATCTGTAGTCGAGGAGCCTCAACCTCGATGTTCTGCTGCAGGTTCTGAAGGGTAATCTCGAGATCTGCAAGCTTCCGCCTGGCGCCAGATATGCCGGTTCGAGCCTCGCCATCTGATCTCAACTTATCACTCTTAGATTCTGACCCTCTGGCAGCTGCCTCGAAGAATGGAGTTAGCGCACCACGCACCAATGAGTGCAAGCTTTCATAGGGTGAGATGGCGGATGCTGAGTCGGTGGAGCCCGACGATCCAGGCAAAGTCATGTTCACCACTGAAATCTGCTTGCTTATGGGCAGCTCAGGTGTCATCGAGGCCGGTCGCTTCAAGAAGGCTACGCATCCCACTGTGCTTGCTGAGGGCGAGACCTCCGAGCTGAGGACGTATGTATCATGCGAAATCGGACCTTCGCCATTGACATGGCCATTGGTCTGTGGCGCTTCTGGTGCCTGCCGCAGGACATACATCGCCATCTGCTGCTCCTGTGCAAAGCGCGCACATCTTGACAGTGTATCCTCGAGCTTTGCTTCGTTCAACAAGCTTCCGACTGCTCTTAGCTCTTCTTCCGTAGCTCCCAGTGTAACCTCGAGCACACTCGAAAGATACTTGGTGATGGTCGAGGGATCGATCGTCTGTACTGGAGCGGGCACGACCGGCGCACCGTTGACAACACCATTGACTCCGTGAGGCACAGGGTCCTCCATTGCTGAGGTCTATCGCGGCGACGTGTATGTGGTCGTGAACATTGTATGTACAATTGCCAGAAGTCGCCTTAGCAATATGTACCGCAATTCAGGGGACAGCACGACCGTATGCTGCTCGCTGTATATTAGTGATTGGTATAGATCCACCAGAGGCACAATGAGGTGCTTTAGCGAATGGTCGCTCGTTGTAGCGGTCTTTGTATTGTGCCTCGGGATGCTGTTCTGTTCTGTTTCATCGACTGGGAACTCGTCAAGGTTGACGCGTTGGTCGCGCCTGCATTTTGGACCCCGGCCGCTTCGGCCCGTCGAGTTCCGGGATACTGCCGTGTACCGAACGCTGCACTTTCTTTTCGCCTGGTACACATCGTACCCGACCCTTTGAGACCTCATTCTTTGTTTGATTTGAATAATAACCTGGAATTGAACGTACACTTCCTTTCGTACTGCTGATCTCATGGTTGCCCGCATCAAGTTGCCTCCTCATGCGCTTTGCTGATGATGAACTCCCATTGCGCTGGCCCGTCATGAAGGGTAGATTGTCATGCATCGTCGAACGCCAACGAAGCTGAGAGAAAACGACGAATGACTGGAGGTGAAACTTAGTGCAGTGCCAGAGAAAGCATTGCTGTCCGTATTGACGAACGTCCTAGATGAGTATTACTGCTACCTGCAAAACTCCTACATGACCCGGCTTGGAACAGTGATTGGCTGCAGCCCCGGGAGACACGCGATTAGACTATGGACAACATGAATACAGGAGATGGCGATCCAGAGCATGCAGTCACAATCCGCTGCAGTGTCACAGCGAGCAGCATTCGTTGGAAGCCGCCAGGATGCTTGATCACGTTATATAGAAGCAGCCTAAGGACGCCGATCGCCGAACTCGTGATGCGCAACAGACACTCAGGGACGGTATCGTGACAAGATAGCAGGTCGAGCCACTGAGCTCGACGTACGCCAAATGCGCACTTTCGCTCACTTCACTCTCATGCCGCACGGACTCCTGCATTGCAATCACCACCGGGCCGTGACGTGTCTCTTGCCTCACATGTGGCAATACCGAAGCCCACATGCACTGCTCCCGTCCACATCTCACACTTGACCTGCCCAAGACTAGCGTGTTAAAACGTAACGCACGTTGCATTCCAACTTCGCCGTTTGATCAGTGCTGTTCGTGTGTCACCGCGAAGCTGCAGCTTCAGCACGACCAAACTCACTGCAGCGCTCCTATCTCTTGATATCGAGACATTCGAATCATCTGAACATCACAGATCAGATCATCGATCGCTTCAGCTAGTCATCACTATGGCTCCTCCGTCGATTCCCGACAAATGGTCTGACAAGTCAGTTGAGCTCAGCACTGTCGACAAAGTCCGATATTGACCTGAACCATAGTATACTGTTGGGCGACATCCTCACCATACATGGCGCTACAACTTGCACAGAGGCAAGCAGATATTCCACTGCTTTGCGTGTGACATGTACGGACGAGGGCTCCCAAGTGCACTCGCCTTCCACTCGGGTCACTTCCAAGCTGCGTTGCATGGCAATTTCAAGGAAGCGAACCAACTCGAGATCAGTCTACGCTCGGAAAATCCGGATCGTGTGGGCCTCTCCGACGGAGCCACAGGCGCCCCTGGGCATCTGCCTCAACCTTCTTGTCAAGCTGTGGGTGTTTGGTGACGCTCACCAGATTCAACTCCTGCAAAATCAAGCAATCGATATGCTTCCACGGAACGCTACCACAGTGTGGACATCGGCAGGATTCGTGGTCATGAAAACATATACTCATGATATCGATCGTGCTCATCAAAGGATCATTCCGCTGTGGGCCGTGATGAGATACAGGCTGCATCTTCCGAATCTTCATTATCATCGCTTGACCAGCCCAGCTCCTTCATCGTTCTCGCTCTCGGTCTCTTCGTCCTCGTCGTCTTCGTCTTCCTCTTCGCTATCCGTCTCGTACTCCCCACTACTACTACTCTCCTCTTCCTCACGACCACTCCCACTGTCACTCTCATCCCCTTCCTCATCGAGCCAAGCCTCCAACGTCTTCGCCCCGCCACTCGTCCTGCCGACCTGATCCTCCCTGAGAGCTCTCTCCAGCAGATCCCCAGCAGCCGCATTTACCGCCCTCTTCGCCTCCGGAACATACTCATCCCTTGCCGAACTTGCTTCGTCTCGCAGCTTATGATCTGGCTCCTGCCCCGGCATCACCCATTCTGGCACAGTCCAAGCTTCATAATTTCTCAGCTTCCCTTCTCCAACAACAAGGCTGGCGGAGCCCAACGTAAATCCTTTCCGCGCTTCACTGGGACTGGGAGCTTGAGGCACGGGCTTGGGCGCGAGGAGGAGCAGAGAAGCCAGCTCTGTGCTGCTTTGCACGGAGAGTAGTGAGCGGAAGAGACGGGCGCGATCACGGAGGTCATAGGAAGGGGTGTAGCGGGCGAGGAGACACATATGTTGATACAGGAGCTCTACGGCGTGTTTGTCTTCCTGCTGTGGCGGGTGTTGTGCGGCTTGGTCGTGAGAAGTGTGCTCACCGAATCCGCCTGCGTCTCCTTCGGTAGGAGACAGGACTGTACTGGATGGTTGGACGACATGGGAATTTGGGCTGAGCGCATCGAGGGCATTTTGTTTGGCATTCTTCTCGTTGAGATGATGGAGGTAGACCTTTGCGCCTAGTAGGATGATTTGTGCCCGGACTTCGTCGTTTTCGTCTGCGTAGCCTTTGATCAGGATGCGGAGGACATCCGCGGCGATGTTGTTTTCCGGGTCATGGCCTGCGAATTCGCCGACGAGCCAGACTATGCTTGCTCTTGCCGTTGGTGAAGTGAGAGTGTCGAGGTTCTTGGCGAGGCGGATGATCGTTTTTCTGTGGTCTTCAGGTGATCTCTGGATTAGATGTCGAATGACTTCCACGGCTTCTCCCACGAGATTGTGGTCAGCACTACGTATCTGCTTCAAGAGCAGATTTAAGCATCTTCGCGATGTCGCATTATTGGATGATTGTGCACAACGTCCAATGGCACGAACGCTTTCTCTAACCAGCTGTACATCGTGACCCTTGGAGAAGTGTTCCAATTCTGCCAGGACTAAATCTTGTACGGCCTTGCCGGTGTAGGGGAAGATAAGAGTCAGTAGCTCGAGCTTCAGGGTCCAGATGTGAGGACCGTCATTGCTGTGTATCAAGAAGTGGCGGAAGTACGGTGTGAAGTATGCTGGGTTGGTCAGGCATACCTGTACGATATTGTACAAAGCCACTTGTTGAATGTCTGCAGGGGATCTCAGCAGTGCGATGAGTGGTCCAATGGCGTGATGCAGGTAGTTGGACGGTGAGAGGTATAGATATGTTCGCGCCACAGAGACGATGACAGCGGAGTTGCGGCTATACAGCAGCGGTTGAATGGTCTTCAATAGCAAGTCGAGATCAGGGTCAGCTGACTCAACTTCTTCGTGGTCTTCGTCTTCCTCCTCTTGCTCGTCGAGGTCTTCATAAAAGTCTTTGGCTCGCTGGTCTTGGGTCGCCGCTCGTTTGACCTTTTGTGTACGTCTCACGAAACATTTTCGCGCGTATATCGTCATCAAGCGCAGAGTCGCCAGCTGTGCCCACTCGTCCATATCTACTATCATCTTGACTAGTCTACGATATATGGGATGGATCAGATGGATTCTATCGGGACATATCTCCAAAAAAGCTTGTACGGCGGCTCCGGCCACAAAGTACTGCTTGTCTGCCAGTAGTATGGCAAGGTAGTCTTCGACCTGCGGTTGTGTATTGACGTCCAGTCTGATGCACTTTACACAGGCCAGCGCTGCCGCTTTGCGCACGAGTGGTGACAGGTCGGTCACACCTTTCTTGATGGCCAGACTGATGATCTGAGATATCATGGGTATCTTAATGCCTGACATGGTCTTCAAGGCCATGGCTCGGACGCGCGGGTTGGTGTCGGACAGGGTTTTCTGGATGGTGTTGATGGCGAGCAGTGCAGTATCCGGATCTGCTTCGGCATGATGTATGAGGTAGTTGTATACCAGAGGTCGCGTGGAAGGATATGGATTCGAGAGCGTCTTCAGCACGGCAGGGAAGAAGGTGAGAGTGGGTTGTGGAGGACTGGCATATTGCATCTACCGAACGGATCAATACATGTTTTTTTTGTCGAAAATGTCTCCCGACATACTGCCACAACGCGTCGCAATCCATCCAGCACATCTCTTTCCTGCCGACTGTCGAGCATTTTCTTGATCTGCTGCGGCGGGAGGGATCGGAGGGTGGACTTGCGCGGACCAGCATCGCGGGCGGCTTCGAGGGTGAGGTCGCGTGCTATCATCGACGTTGTCACTTCAGAATGTGTCATGTCGTCTTTAGGTCAAGCTCGAAGAGTATCTTACATACCCGTCTCCAGCATTCCACTGATTCTGGAAATCGACTCCATCGTATCGCGAGGTCGGATGTCACTGCCCTGCCCTTTCCTCCAGAGAATGTTTCATGGGAGGTCGTGCCTGCCTTTTAGGCCGGTCGTGCCTGCCAGGCCTCGAGCGAGCTGCTCAACGCAGCTACATGCATGCACGTGTACTTGAAATGATGACATGATCAACGCCAAGACATTCCACCTAGCTAGAACCACTTCTGCCTAGTGTTATCCTCCCGTCCGCCGATACCATTCGATTCGATGCAGTTTCTTCCTCTCTTTTACGTCCGGCCGTCACGACATCGCAACAGCTACAATAATACCATCGCATAACCGCACAATATCATGTAGCATATCGGTGAACGCTCTGGCATGTTCTGATGAGAGTGGACCGTTTTGCAGACTGCGGCATGCTTTCCGGAGGATTACGAAGGCTAGAGCGGCGGATGCATTGTCTTCGATACAGTACTGAGGTGCAGCAGGCAGATGGCGCCGCCGGATCCTATCATCTTCGATGCGACAAGTATCCAGTGCTTCATTCGCTATATACTCGACCAGCATGCGCCGCCGTCCACGCTCGTTGTGTGCTCGTCGAAGCGTGCCTTTCTGGAAGCTCTCCAGCACGAGTCAGAATCACATGATGGCCACTCGGCTCAGAATCAAACTGGCCCTGTCGACGAAGCAGCTTTGGCTCGGCGTCTTTTGTACACACCCACCATGCGTCTGCTGTCCACGGCTCGCGCCCTCCACCTTACCTTCTGTCCAGACATTACCCACTTACGTGCTTACCTAGCAACTTATAGCATTTCCATAGCTCGACGCAACCATCCGGCCTGTACTGTATTGAGGGTGCCTAATGCACGACCTATACTGGCACTACTCAACCCAGTACAGCTTCATCGTCACACCTCCGCATTTTCCGCACAAGGCTTCTACAGAACCTTCTCGACCGCGGTTGAAGCAGCGCATGGCACTGGTAGCCGACTGGTCGTGACCGAGATCCCCTTCGTTACGCCCGCTCACGATGCAGAGATCGATGCTACTCGGACGCCAGCCCGCCAAAAATACGACATATGGGACGAAGACGTTTTCATGCTCAACGCCACCGCGAAGCGATTGGGTGAACTCTCGTCAGGCCGCACAGTCAAGATCAACATGCTTGCCTCTCGATGGTTCACATTCCAAAAGCTTCCGACGCTCGACGACTGATATGATGTCATACGCAGGCGGACACGGCAGCCAAAGGTATGTATCATGATCCCTACTCACTCTTGCCCTAAATGAAGAAATACCTTGGATGTTAAACAATATTGTCTACCGACGGCGCAAAATCATGTGGATATCTCCAGTTGCCTTCCTTCTGATTCGACTCTGCTCTGCCTTGCTCGCAGCTAAACATATCATAACACGAACTTGGACTGACGACGCGTCACAGCTGTCCGCTCACCTAGCTGCCTGCGACCAGCGGAACCACTCACACACACCACATTGAGCGATACGCTTCCGGTAAGCCAAGTCGTCCTCCAGCATCTGCCTGTGAACATGATGAGAAACATTTAGCACAGACCTGTTCTGAAACACGATGTGGAACCTCTAATTATCTCAAACACCTCTGACTCGTCTAACATCTATCACGACTGGTCGCGACAGCTCGATGTGAAGAACCCTGCTGATTGAACGATACGCGCAGGAACCCCCAGCCTCTCCCGTTTTGTCTTATACCCCGGGTCAGTCAGACTCCAGCCACGTCGAACTCGAACGCGCGTGGGACGAAGGACATGGCGACTTCGGCTACGGCCGCAGTGCATTCAACGCTGTTCTCTCAATAGTCAAGCTTGTTGATTGAACGCGAATTGCGCTGTTAGCTAATCGCCAAGTATCGTTTGGACAGCTCACATTCGTGTCAACACGTCCTGATATTTTTGTTAAACATGGCTCTCTCGTCCAATCGGAGGAAAGGCTCTGAGACTGCCGCCTTGGCATGCAGCACGCGCAACGGGCTAGTGGTGTCGATCTCGTGTTCCCTTAAATTAGATATGCTCGAGTGTAGACGAGTAATCCTTGCAGCTCCACTCTTCATCACTTCCGCTACTTCGCCAGAGTTCTCGCGGTGGCGCGACAGCGATGAAAGGACGGTGACAGCTGACGCTTGACACATTTTGACAGCCGCATTATTGAAGGATCGAATGCTGCTGCTGTTGCTGTGGCTGATATGAGAGAGCACATAGCATAGCGGCTGCAGCAGCATCGCACGGGATCATCGACATGGCCCATGCATGACAAGCGACGTCGTGAAGTGTACACAGAGTGCGATTTATATACGATCGGGCCGACGTGACTCTGACGTCGAGTGTCGCACTGGATACGACTTTCTCTACCAGGAACCGCTTGGCTCGCGTGAGGCTATATTAATCCATGTAAGGAAACACGAGCAAAGCTTAAAGCGACCATGCACAAGATTCTTATTAAAAGGAGCTTGTCCCCGTCTCCTTGCGCCCTCGAGCCAAGTCATTCCACCTTTACCTCGCGACCAGCTTCACCACACACTCGCTTTACCGAATCGCCGACCACCTCCAAGACACGAAGATGAAGTACGCCCTCATGGTATTGGCTGCGGCCGTGGCCACCGTCTCCGCCGACGGGGAGGATTGCCAACCCATATACAACAAGTGCGTAGCCAGCGGCCGCAACGAGGAGCTGTGCGGTTGCGACCTCGACGCTTGTCTCGGCGAAGACAACCAACGCAGTCACGAGTACTGTGCCAAAGTCAGCGCAAGCGTTGGCCTCAGTAGCACTGTAAGTGTGATATCCGGCACCGCGGGCAGCCAACCGTCTGGTCAGCCTGCAATCAACGCGCCCGCAGGATCGCTCCCACTTGGAGCCACCTGCTCCGACAGCCAGCAGTGCAAAGGCGGTGCACAGTGCTATGGAACTACCGCAGCTACCATTCGTACCTGCGGCAGTTTCAACGCAGCCTGCACAACAGATGACCAGTGCGCGACCAACACTTGCAAATCCGGCATCTGCTCCGGCTTCCTGCCCTCCGAGTCCTACAAGATTAACACCGCGTCGCAGACCACTGCTCCCCCAACGGTTTACACTGGTGTCTGCAACCCTGCGCATGCGTACCCCGAACAAATCTGCACTGTCATCGATGGACACCTTACCCTCATTCCCGGCACTCTCAGCTTCGGTCCTTCCGGAGGCGTACCTGTCCCATTTACCACAACATCTGCTCCCGTCAGTGCTTTCACCGGCGCTTGCAACCCTGCGCACGCATACCCAGAACAGATCTGCACTCTCATCAGTGGACACCTCACCCTCATTCCTGGCACTCTTAGCTTTGGTCCTTCCGGAGGTGTACCCGTTCCCGCCAAGACGACATCTGCGCCCTCGAGCGCTTACACTGGCGCTTGCAACCCTGCGCACGCATACCCAGAACAAATTTGCACTCTGATCAATGGACACCTCACCCTCGTTCCTGGCTCGCTCACTGTCGGTCCCTCCGGAGGTCACCCGGTCCTGCCGACTCCGGTGGGCTCGCCCTACACCACGATTTGTACCACGCCCATCTACAGCGCCGGCAACACCACCATGGTCAAACCCACTGCCAGCGGAACTCAGCCACCTTCCTTCACCGGCGCTGCATCCGTGGTCGATACCCTCAGCGGTATGGTCGCTCTTGTGGCTGGTGCCGTTGCATACGTCTTGTAGACGATATCGCACACTGGGCGGCGGATAGTCGTTCTCTTCCAGCGCGAACTGGACCTGGATCTGGGCTTCGGGACATCAGCATCGGGCTCGCTCTCAGGTCGGGACGTACACCCATGCGGCATCTTCGCCATGTCTAGCAAGACGATTGTGTAAGATAGCAAAATAGTACACATGGCATCGCTTTAATAATAGTACTGAAAAGTGATCGCATTCTAGAGCTAGATGCTTCTTCCATGCCTCGTCCATTCTCTGTCCCCTCGCAGTATTACTGCGGATGGCATGGTCACAAAGGAGATAGTCCTGTTGTCATCCGCAGTCCACTGTCATATTAGTGCTAACGCCTCGCTTCGGACTCGTGCCGGGCCTCCAAGCCAGGATGGATCTAGCTAAATAGTCGGCGACTGAACAACCCGTGGCGTGCATGTCATGAGAGGCGAACTCATCTCGAAGTTTCAACGTGAGCTTCGCTCGAAGTTCCTTCTCACCAATGCTCTATGGCAACCGACTGGACACACGCGTGTTCGCCATGGATGCGACACATCCGCAAGATTTCGTACAGCAGATCCCATAATGGGCACCACAACATCGGCTCGTTCAGAGAAGGCACGGCTCAGAACGCGGCGCAAAAGGTCTAGCTCGCTATGCAATATACCTTAAGAATGACTACTAGCTCTCCTAGCAACGAGAAGCTACGAGAAGCCGTAGCGGCAGCTTCGAAAAATATATACGCAGTCCTCAATGGTCCAGCCACCGTCATTAAAATCTCTGGCAGGAAAGATGCCTTCATTGCGTCATTTACGGCTCCCAAGACGCTATGGAGCGCACCGTCTGCGCGGTGAGGGACTCGGGCATCGCTCTCGTCATCCCCCTTAGCAGCTTCGCCCTACACACAGTCACTGGATCGATGGCGGAAGAGACTACTGCTGCGTTGTACGGTTAGCCGAAGATGCCAGAGACGACGGTCGAATGTAGATTTCGGAGGGCTGGGCGACGACGAAGCGCCGCGGCCAAAGGCATGGAGAATATGCAAAAGGTCTCCGGGAGGCCGGCGCAGACTGTTGAGGAGCGAATAATCACCCACCGCGTGATCGATCCATAGGTAGTCAAGTCAAGCCGAAGCAAAGCAAAGCAAATCATATCCACTTCTGTAGCCATGTCTCAAACACCTCTCCCGACACAGGTTTGAGCTGCTCGGCCAACATCTTGCTCGTCGTCTGACTCCTCGTCGTATCAAGCGGCACGCGCATATCAGACTCCACCATTCTCCTGTAGAACGGCAACAACTTCCCGGCGGGATTCTCTTCGGATCCCTGATCCTCTGACTCTGCTAGCTGCTCCACCCACTCAAACGACGGCACGACTTCGTACACGCCCAGATGCGGCTGTATATACGGCAGCAGCATTTCCCAGGTCGTTGTCTTAGGGTTGACAGCATGGTAAACCAGCGGCCGCCCGTCGTTACCATTGTCTTTGAGTTTGGTAACCGCATCATGGAGGAAGTCGCCGACGATCTTGGCTGCGTGGTCAATAGGGATCCAGTTGACCACATCGTATGCGCCAAGTGTGGCAGGAAGGCATCCCATGAATTTGGAAGATATGACGAGGCTTGGTATCCATTCCCACTTATTCCACGTACCGTCGCTATCAGCAGGCCCTGCCAGCTGACCGAGGCGACAGATGGCGATGGGGATCTCGGCATCTGTCGCGGCGGTGCAAAGGAGTCGTTCTGCTACGAGTTTGGACTGACCGTAGCCGCTGCTTTCCGAGGCGCTGTCCCAGCTACTCAGCGGTTCTTCAGGGATTGTGCGGCTGGTTGAATTGAGGTTTGACGACTTATAATTTGACACTGCATCGATCGAAGAGAGGAAGAAAATCATCGCTCCGTGGAAGGACTGTGATGAGAACTCGATCAATTGTCGAATGGAGAGAATATGGGGTACCTCAAAGGATGTCAGAGGGAGGTTGAAGTCGACGTGCCAGGCATTGTGGAGGATATGCGTGACCTCTCCCAGCAACTCTTTGTATACCGACAAACCGAGGCCGGAGTACTGCTTCGAGAAGTCGGTTCGCAAGAAAGTGACTGTCTTGCCATTCCAGTCGGTCGTCAGCCCTTGAGCTGCCAAAGCCGCGAGCTGTATTTCCCTGGCATTGTGCTTCCGGTTCAAGCAATAGATCTGCGAGACGGTTGCATCCTTGAGCAACATGTCGAGCAGGTATGTGCCGAACGAGCCAGTGGATCCCGTCAACAGCACAACTTTGCGCTCGACATCATAGGGTGTTGGAGCCCGAGCGCTCACCGGCAAGTTGAAAGCGTGCTTATCATACAGCTTCTGCATGGTAGACGTGGTGTCCAGCCCTTGGTCTTCATTTCTGCTCAAGTATCGCGCTAAGAGCAGCGCGCTCGGGTGCTCATAGACAGTCTTTGGACCTACTTCCCGTTCGTCGCCATGTATCTTGACCAGCTTTCGAAGACTGCGCACCAGCCCAGCAACGCCGCTCGAGTCAAGACCGTATGCCAAGAAATCATCTTCGGCTTCTAGTTGTAAGCCGGTCAAGCGTTCCAGAATGTCCAGAATTTGGCCTATCCACAGTCGCTCGTCTGGATTCTCATCGTTAACGGGCCCACTGCGTTGCAAGGAGCTCCGACCACACGTCGGTATTGAGTGGATTGAGGTGCGGTTGTCGTCGGGATACAAAGCACGCAGTTCTTCGTCGTAGAGAGCCAGCGCTGCCTTGCGTTGAACATTTTCTTTACCCGTTCTTGGAAGAGGACGTCTTGGTTCTGTGACGACGATCATGTCTTTGCGGATCCTAGCGAAATCGGGACAGGTCGCATTCACGTTCTGTATGAGTGGCCAAACAGCTTCGAGAAACTCTAGTGGTGGTGCAGACTTGCGTCGCGGCTCGAGCAATAAAGCAGACCGAGCCTGACCATCACCGCAGACCAAGGCGGCTTTGACGAGCGGGCTGAGGCTGAGGTTGTTTTCTGTGGTCGTGGGATTAAACTTTTCGCCACTCGAGTATATTATGATGTCGTCTGTCCTTCCTTGCCACAACCACAAGTCGGGTTTGCTAGGGTGCGGACTGAAGAGGTCCTTGCTGGAGTACTCCCGAAGACCTGGAAACGTGAAGAACGGCACTTGGAAGTCGTTGTATGCATCGTCTCTGACGAAATGGAGCTCGTGGAGATCATCAGCATATTGCCGCATCTCTATGCCGAGAACTGGCGAGAACTGGGTGTATTGCCAGTCAGTTTTATCGATGAGCTGTGACGGCAGTATTCCGCACTCGGTTGTGTATATCAAGGTGGAGAGGTTGCATTGCGCCGCAATTGCATCGCCCGCAGTCTTGCTCAACGGTCCACCACCATATGCTGCATCGCTGATGAGCGAGAAGCTTTTGGACAGCCTCGTATCGGTCGCCATATTTGCCAATATCGATGGAGACGTTACCAGAATGTCGGCTTTGATGTTTTCAAGAACATCACTGACGATGTCAGCATTGACCAAGCCCAAGCCTGTCGGTGGCAAGATCACAACCGTGTGGTTCTGTAGCGCTGCCATGGCTACGTTAAGACCCGCAAGATGATAAAGTGGAAGTGCAAGCAGCACGCTCTTGCCCGCCCAGTGTGTAAATGTGATTTTGCCGTAGTCTTGTGAAACCCGTTTCCAGTGTTCCATGGCAGTGAAGTTGCCATGTCTAGCAACGACAGGCTTCGGGACATCAGTAGAGCCAGATGTATGGACGGCGACCATTGGCTGTAGTCTTATGTCGTCGATATCGGGCATCCAAGCGTAACGACCCGACGATCCCGATAGGAAGTAGTTGAGACCAGGCACTCCGACGACCTTGAGGCAGAGTTGGTCAATGACTGGTTTCATCTTATCGTGTAGGGAGCTCGTACGAGGCAGTAGTAGCGTCGAGCATCGATATTCGTCAAACAAAGAGCAATGTGAATAAGTGTCATTGCGTGGCGAGGGGAAGAACGCGAGCCTTTCGCTTTTGAGAGCGCCCAGCATGATAATAAAGTACCGTAAGTCCTGTCCAGTGGCCATAAACGCGACAGTCTGAGAGGCACCATTGCTTCCGAGCTGGACGTCTAGCCACCTGGCGGCTTGATCGACTGCGTTTGCGAGGTCTCGAACCGTCAGGTCCGTGATACCATAAGGTATGCTGGACGCAGTGAGCACTTTTGCGAATACTCGTTGCGGATCAGTGTCGGCCAAAGCATCAAGGTAGTCGGGTAATGGGACGTCGGTGAAGTCCTCCAGAGCGCCCATATCGTCAACGGCTTAATGCACTTCTGTTTTCGATCTCCCATGTCTGTTGCTACGCAAGCACTACTGTCACTGCAAAGACGGTGGGTATGTTGATCATATTCTGAGCATTGAGCTGTGCGGACCCTCGGCAGTGTCGGGAGCCGGTCAGGTGCCAGCCCAGATGCTCCTGGGATATTGCGCCAGGCTGGCTCTGGGGTGGCAGGGGAAGCTGAACATACTTGGCGACGTGGGTTGGATCCAATATTCGGACCTCCATGGCTTTCACCAAATGCCACTCTGCTACGATTATGAGTCCTGCCTCTATACCGTCGACGCAGGCCTCAATTTGTCAGCTGCACGGGCGCAGTCGAGCGTCTGCAATAGTATGTTCAACGACAATACTTACGAGAAGCGTTCCGCTGGTTTCTGCCATCGATGAGAATGGGGCTGACATGAGCTTCGACACAAACATGGCAGTGATACTCTAACCCGGAAACAGCGTGGCTCTGCAAGAAGTCGGGGTCCAACAACGCTTGTCTGGCCGTGACTGGCATACAAACCACGACGGCGTGTAGGGCCGAGCATCCTGGATCCCGCTCAATAATTCTCGAGCTTGCCTGGTCGGACATGATGGCAAGAAGTCTCCATGCCACTGTAGCATCTTCGTTCAACATGAATATGTGATTCCAACTTCAAGCAGATGCACGAAGAGGGTGGGAAAGTCATACGGATGAAGCACAGGAGCAAACAATACCCGATGACTGCAGCGAACCTCTTGCGTGATCTTGGTGCAGAGCAAGCTATTGCTTTCAGATTCACAGACCTGTGATCATGGCATAGTAGTGTCTTTACCATGTTCGGATTTGGACACCGAGGATGGTCCCGATGGTGGTCGTGTCTTCTTCCATAACGGCCGCCCTTTTGATAGTCTTATAATGTGTTATCCCTATTCTCATGTGTCGTCGCTCGTGAACGCGCGGGTCTGAAAGTGAGGAATGTGGGCGAAAGGTGACATCGCGTACACGAGCAGTCTTTGCTGCTCGCGGTCTTAATCATACGGAGTTTCGGCACGGAGCATGCGGAGTTTTTCTTTTTGAATGTGTATCGTTCAAGTCGTAGGAGAAAAGTGAGATTTGCGCATGAAGTGTTTCCACTGATAGACTAAACCTGTGTTGTAACGTGCGACGACCTTGGCATCCGAGTCATTCTCGTGCGACTAAAATACAGTACCTAAGTGAATGCATACTTTGCCCGGCTCTTGCCGCTCTTGTTCGCATATATACATCCCTTTCTATATTAGTGGATGAGCTGTAAAGGTCATGCATGTTGCAATCCATTCTGGAAAGCTATCTTGCCAGCCTCTCCTTGAGCACAATCGTTTTGGCGAATGCTCTTCACACTCCAAACAATGATCACCATGCGTTACACATGTCAGCCGCTGCCACGCCCTGACAGACAGATTCGTCTGTTGCACTTTCTGCCGTCTGGTATCAGTGCTCATGGATCCAACCTCTCATGCATTCTCGTCAACACATGACTGGTGCAGCGCCGCTGATTACAACGCCATCTCGTATGCTTGGGGTGCTGCGAACGGCGGTCATAACATCGTCGTTGATCAGATGTCTCTCACAGTACATGTACACTCAAACTGTCATGACGCGCTACTGCAAGTCCGCCGTCGAGAACCAAATACCTCGGTGTGGATTGATGCCATCTGTATTGATTAGTAAATCCTGGAAGAGAAAAGCGCACAGGTCGCACTGATGGAGGACATTCTCGAACGCGCGACGACCCAGTTGTCTGCATTGGTTGAGGTGATTCGCACAGCGAAACGTTGTGTCGCCCCATTGAGTAAGGGCACCTTGGTAGAATGCTTCGACACCAAGTCGAAGCCATATGGTCGTAACCGGGAAGCGTACATCGAGCATCTCGATGCGGCACCGACGGGCGAAATCATGAACGCGTTCAAGTATGTATCGAGCAGGGTCTTCTTCTGACGCTTGTGGGTGGCTCAAGAAGTCCTTCTGGCTGGCCATGGCAGTGCTCTGTGGTGATGACCGGATAGAGACTCACATATGGGACAAGCTCAGCGCAAGATACAACCATCAGTTCGTGCTACTTGGGCTAGGACGGAGCTCTGTTTCTACACATGTGAAATAACTGTTTTCTTAAGTTCAGTAGAACGATTTTCTCGAATAATAACACGAATAGGCCTCGAACAGTCTACGAATAACTCATAAATACTTAGATAGGTTATTAAGTCTACTTATCGCCTATGAATCCCTTTACCTTGTCCTTTATCGCCTTATAGGTATTATATATCTTACCTATATTACTATTAATCTTACTAACCTTAGCCTCTAATACCGCTAATCTTATTGTTAGTGTTTCTACCTACGCCTCTAGCGCCTTATTCTACTACTCGAGGGTAGTAACTCGGTACTCGTCGGGAATAGGTAGTAGTAGTAGTAGTAGTAGTAGTAGTAGTAGTAGTAGTAGTAGTAGTAGTAGTAGTAGTAGTAGTAGTAGTAGTAGTAGTAGTAGTAGTAGTAGTAGTAGTAGTAGTAGTAGTAGTAGTAGTAGTAGTAGTAGTAGTAGTAGTAGTAGTAGTAGTAGTAGTAGTAGTAGTAGTAGTAGTAGTAGTAGTAGTAGTAGTAGTAGTAGTAGTAGTAGTAGTAGTAGTAGTAGTAGTAGTAGTAGTAGTAGTAGTAGTAGTAGTAGTAGTAGTAGTAGTAGTAGTAGTAGTAGTAGTAGTAGTAGTAGTAGTAGTAGTAGTAGTAGTAGTAGTAGTAGTAGTAGTAGTAGTAGTAGTAGTAGTAGTAGTAGTAGTAGTAGTAGTAGTAGTAGTAGTAGTAGTAGTAGTAGTAGTAGTAGTAGTAGCGGCGCTAGTAGTAGGTCTTTAAGACGACTATAAGTAGACTTACCCTTTATACGGTAGAATACGTATACCTCGTCGCTACTACTAAGGATTCTATATAGGTTGCCTAATAGCGGAGGACGCGAATACCTAATAGTCTATTAGCGAATAGTACTACGAATACCCTAAGAATACTTACTAGCTATAGGGAACTTTATAGTTAACCCTATTAGAAGTCTCGACTATACGCTATACGGTATAATACTTTCGTAGCGATTAGGATACTACCTTATACTTCGTCGTATCGCTAGATATATAGTCGTCTAACTAATTATCCTATACCGCCTACGATACTAAGTAGTACTAACCGGCTACTTATAGGCGGTTAAAGGAGGCGGCGGCGGTAGTACGACTAGTAGCTACGGCGGCTTCGGTAGCGGGTATAGTAGTAGTAGTAATAGTAGTAATAGTAGTAATAGTAGTAATAGTAGTAATAGTAGTAATAGTAGTAATAGTAGTAATAGTAGTAATAGTAGTAATAGTAATAATAGTAATAATAGTACTAGTAGTAGTACTAGTAGCGATACTACTAAGGGAAATAAGGAACAAGAGCGCGAATAGTAAGTAAGTAAAGCGCGAATAGGTAAGCGAATATTAAGCGAATAATAGAAGGTACGTAAATAATAGTAGGAAAAGTAAAGCGAGTTTTTATATACGAATTTCGAATAATATACGAATAGCGTATAAATAGCTAACTATAAGCTTAGTTTCTAGTAATAAAATCGCCCTTAGTATTACGCTTCCTCTATCCCCTACGTAGCGGTCGCTATATATTCGTAGTAGCGTTTATAACCTCCTTTATAGCGTTCGTAACCTCCTTACCCTTACCCTTGTCCTAATTCTAATTCCTTAAAGCCTTCGCTCTTAGCTTCGGCGGTATAGGCGTTAGTAGTATAGGCGTTAATAGTATAGGCGTTAACGGCGAATATATTAGTAAAGGCCGCGGCGAAGGCTACGGTAAAGGCTATAGTAAAGGCGTATTCTAGATCTTAATACTCCTAGCCGCGGCCGCGCTATTCGTATCTATATTCGTATCTATATTCGTTAGATCGAGGAATTCCGGCGGTACTAATAGGTCTACGATTCGTATCTACTATAAACCGACCTCGCGAGGTCGCTACTAAAGCGGCAACTATAATACCTCCTATTTGATTCTAATTATAGAGCTATTCGATTCTGTTCGTAGTAGTATTCGTAGTACCGCTAGTATCGCTATCGGTATTACTATATCCGGCGATAATATATATTTTCGCTCGTTAGTCCGCGACTTTCGATCTATCTAGAATACGGCGATTACGAATTAGTATCGAGGAGTTTGCCCCTTTATAGCTATCTTTATAAAGGGTATAAGTTTCTCCGCTAATATCGGAGTATCTAAAGCTCGTAGACTAATAAAGTTAGGCGTATACTACTTAAGTTCGTCCTATCTATTAATATAGCCGCTAATTAACTAGTAATTATAGTAGTCCGTAACGGAGGTCGGATCGAATCAATTTAGAAGGCTAGTAAGAAGGAAATCTCGTAGGCTTATATCGCTACGGATAAACTACTACTCTATCTAACTATCTAAAGTAGAAGGAATATATAGGCGAGGTACCTAGTATAAGCGCTCTCCGCTACGCTCTACCCTTATATACTATATATATATCTTCGTCTCGCTCTAGATCTTTAGTACTACCGGTATACCTACCTTCCTACTCTTTAGCGAACTCGTCGTCGGAGGCGTAGCCTAGCGTAATAATAGCGGCCGGCTACCTACTAAGAATACGCTATAAATAGGCGTACGACGATAAGATTCGGCTTCGTCGATAATCGATAGGAATCGAATACTACCGCTAGTCGCGCTACCGTTCGCGCTACCGTTCGCGCTACCGTTCGCGCTACCGTTCGTATCGTCCGGATTGGATCTAGCTATACTAAACGGCGTATAGCCGCGCCGTATAGCTAGAAGTATATTCGTATCTATATTTATCGGCCTATTTATAGGGGTAGCTATCGACTTACGCGTAAAGGATTACGACGACGGCTAGGTAGGATTCCGTCCGCCGTATAAGCCGTAGAATACGTATATAGCGAAGAGCTTCGTATACTTAACGCTAGTCTATAGGTAGAACTTAGACTATAGTTTGTTTAATATTATTCGCGTATTATACGCGGAAGTATTCGCGTATTATTTTTAAATATGTAGGCGTATTATACGTACGGAGGCTTAGGGTATTTATTTACCTTTATAACGCGCTAGCCGTACTAAGAGACGCTCGCGGTCTATTCGCGGCTATATTCGCGGCCGCGCTAGCGTAGTATACCTATAAGGCTACCTAGGTACTCCTTACGCGTAATATACCTATATATTCGAGATTAATAACGCGCTAGCGGTACTAAGCGTCGCTCGTAGTCCGTTTACGGCGACGTTCGCGGCCGCGCTAGCGCGTTATTATTTTTGAATATATAGGCGTATTATACGTAAGGAGTACCTAGGTAGGCTAGGTATATTTTTTTACCTCTATAACGCGCTAGCGGTACTAAGAGACGCTCGCGCCGTATTCGCGGCTATATTCGCGGCCGCGCTAGCGTATTCTAAATATTAATAAATATCCCTAGCCTACCTAAATACTCCTTACGTATAATACGCCTATATATTCGAAAATAATAACGCGCTAGTACGGCTAAGAGGCGCTCGTAGTATATTCGCGGCGACGTTTATAGCTACGCTAGCGGATTCCTCGAAAATAGCGACGCTCCTACTACCTACGAATAGCGACGCTCCTATCTACGAATAGCGACGCTCCTACCTACGAATAGCGACTATTCGTTCGGCTTTATTATATTAGAAGACGTAGCTACTAGAGGCGTAGGCGTAGGCGTAGGCGTAGGCGTAGGTAGGCGTCTATCTACGATACTAGAGTACCTACGCGGTGTTATTAAGATCCTCGTATATACCGGAACTAGTTAATCTACGATCGTCGATACGCTCTTCGATAGCTATAGTATATCTATTATAACGCGTACCCTATAGCGCCGTATCCGCGACTAGGGCCTCCCTAATTCTAAGCGACCGCCTATCGTTAATATACCCCTTCTACGCTAACGAATCGTCTATATATTCTATATCCTTCGCCTTACCGATAACGAGACTAGTACGATACTTAACTTCGATAGGTATAATATTAACGCTCGGTAGATAGCTAAGTATTAGAAGAAGATAGGCCTATATAAGCGTATAGAAGCTAGTTAGAGGGTATAGGTAGAGTAGTATATTACTAAGGTATTGTAGAAAGAGCTAGATAATAGTAATATTATAGATTTTAGTAGGCGATTACTATATATTTATATACGCTAGAAGTATAATATCGTTAGCCGTAATCGGCTCTATAATATACTTATTATATTAAGTCTAGAGGCTATTAAGATAAGGAGACTACGGTAGCGGTAGTACTATATACTAGGCCTACGAGCTAATAGGCTAGGTTATATATACTCTATAGATACGTACTATAAACTAGAGTATTAGGGCTTCTAGGTATATACCTATATCGACTACTTCTCGCGATTTATCGTATAGATATATATCGGAGTTTCTAGTCGCTCCTAGGTCTCTATATAGGCGTAATATATCTAAACCGTATTAGCTAGTAATACTATATAAGTACGATTAGTACTACGGTTAGTACTACAAACGGGCTACAAACGGGCTACTAACGGTATAGTCTACGTATCGTTTAAACGGACCGTAGTAGAGAGACTCGGTATACGGCGGACGCGTATCTTACGCTACAAAGATAGACGTATTTAGGCTCTAAGGTTAGTTAGTAGTATAAACGGCTATACAAACGTATAGCTAATAGCGATATAGCCTCTAATATAGGACGACTACTTCCGGTATAGTATAAGTAAGATAAATTAGCGTATTAAGATATAGTAGCGGTAGTTATTCTTATATACTAGCTTATAGCGCGAGTTCTTCGAAGAACTTAGCCGCGACGGGGACTATATTTAAACTAGGTACGTATTAAACGGATAGCTATACGAACGGCTATACGAACGGCTATACGAGTATAGCGAGTATAGCGAGCGTAGCGAGCGTAGTACGAATAGCTTTATAAGCGTAGTACGAATAGTACGAATAGCTTTACGAGCGTAGCGCGCGTAGCGAGCGTAGTACGAGTAGCTTTACGAGCGTAGTACGAATAGTACGAATAGCTTTACGAGCGTAGCGAGCGTAGTACGAGTAGCTTTACGAGCGTAGTACGAATAGCTATATAAACGAATAGCTAATACGTATTATAGAAAGAGCGATCGGATCGTACTACTCTTTATCTATATACCGATCCTACGATAGGTTATTACTAAGTATATTAATACCTAGAATATATATCGTATCCGGAAGTAGAAGAATAGGCCTTATACTATTAGCGGTGTTCCCTTTATACTATACTACTACTTAGAGTAGTCGGGCTTCTAGTAGCGTAGTATCTACTATCTACTAGAGCTTGTTATATCTATATAGTTAGACCTCGAGGGCTTTAATATATATAAATACCTCCCCTAGTAGACGATAGAGTAGTACTATTCCGCGTATATCGTATAGATATAGCCTAGTACCGGTACCGTCTTATATACTAAGGTAGACGAGAACTAGGATAGGCTCTATCTATAGGTATATTAGTATCTACGTAATAAGCTTTAAGCCTACTTCTAGCTATTCGGTAAAGATAGGCTTTATAAAACGTAGAGGCTAGGTACGGACTAGCGGCCTAATCTAGCGAACGAACGGCTTCGTAATAAAGCTAATAAACCGCCGTTTAAGGGTAACAAGGAAGGATAGCCCTATTCGTAGCGTATTTACTACGCCGTTCGAGGCTACCGAGGGAGGATAGTAGCCCTATAAGTAGCGTATTCGCTACGCTATTTATTATAGTAGTAGTTATAGTAGTAGTAGTAGATCGGTACCCTATATATCGTAATTCGACTATCCGTAGCTTATTCGTAGGTAGTTCGCTTTAAGACTTATATATAGCCTACTTATACTTATATACTATCGACCTACTAATTTATATTACGTATAACTAGCGTATTGTATAAATATATAAGGAAAGTAATAGATAGCTAGGTACTAAGAATATCGTTTTTTAACTATTCGTAGCTTATTCGTAGGCGATTCGCTCTAAGACTCTTATATAACCTACCTATACTTATAACCTATCGATCTATGCATTAATATATATAGATCTCGGTATGTTGTACGAATAAATACACGAATACGCTACGATCAGACCGGATTTAGAGTTTTAGAGTTTTAGGATTTAAGTTGTTTTACATGTGTACATCGGGAGCTCCCTAGCTAGTGTTCGCAGCATCATACGAAGCGCTGCGGGGCCTGACGAAGACTCGCGAGCAAGTGCCTTTCCCAGAGGTTTTCGCTTCCAAGGGAACTGCAGTGCGAGGATCGACGTGATAGCATACATGGCATTCTGAGACTTATTGAAAATATGAGCCCGAACTTATGTTACAAGCAGTAGATAACTTTGGGACTGATAGACTCCGCAGCTCCACTGTACCTGGGCGAGTGACACAACAGCCACGAGAGCTCGGTCCGGACCCCATGATCGAATCGCTTCAGTAGCAGATGAGTATCATACGAAGGGCTCCCGATCTTGCCACAAAGTGCCATCAGAGCGACAGGAATATCACTCTTGCGGGAGCTGCCTACTACCCCGCAACAGTCTTCGAGCAATCCATATAGGACAGCACTCTGATATCAACATTTATTTCATGTCACCGTGAGAACGGCGAACGGAGGAGGGGCGCTCTTGTTAGAACGAAGCACGCCCATACGGCCACATAAAATAGTATGACCATCGAGTCAGTCGAAGTCTTGATCCCATCCAGTGGTATCGCAGAGGATGTTGAGTTCTGGACCTCGAAAGACCTAGGGTTTCGCATGAACGAGATCTATCCAGCAGACGATCCTCGAATCGTAGTACTATCGGGCCACGGCCTACGACTCCGTCTCGACACTACAGCGACAAGTGCACCGTCGACGATTCGCTTACTTACGAGCGAGTCAACCATTGATAACAAAGTGCTGACTTCACCGTCTGGCTCACGAGTCGAGTTCGCCTCGGCTCAATCTCGACTTCCACGACCACTCACCGAGCAGAGCTTTCGCGTAGGACGGCTCAAAGACAATGCATCATGGATCATCGGACGCGCTGGCATGCGCTACCGGGACCTCATCCCATCACGACTCGGCGGAGCTATCATTGCCTCGCATATACGTATCCCAAATGCAGGTCCGGTTCCTGACAATGTGCATTACCACGATGTCGGCTTCCAGCTTATATATTGCTACAATGGATGGGTACGACTCGTATACGAGGATCAAGGACCGCCGTTCGTCCTTCGTGCTGGCGATTGTGTAACACAGCCACCACGAATAAGGCATCGTGTCTTGGAGGCTTCGGAGAACCTCCAAGTCATTGAAGTTGGTGTGCCGGCAGAGCATCTCACGACGATGGACTGGCAAATGACATTACCGACGCTGGAAATGAGACCCGATCGAGAGTGGGATGGCCAAAAGTTTGTTCACAGCTTGGCGGATGATGCAACTTGGACAGAGTGGCGTATACCCGGCTTCGAAGTCAGGGATACTGGCATAGAGAGTGGCACGAAGGGTGTGGCCGCCGTGCGTGTGGCTCGGCCTGTAGAGGGAAACCGCAAGGGCGGTGTCGCAACGACCCATGCTTCCGACATCTTGTTTACTTGTGAGTGTTTGCCATCCCTTGTTGTGATGCTACTTTAGCTAATTCATCGGAAGTCGTCCTTTCTGGCTCCTGTACTTTGATGAGCGATGGTCATACTAGTCATAGTCTGACCGAAGGCGATGCATACACACTACCTTCCGGTTTACGGACTAGCCTTTGTAATCTCTCTAAGGACTTGATGTTACTAGAAGTGTCGCTACCTGCCGCATTTGACACTGTCGTATATACCTAATCAAGACAATAGATACCTTCTTTAAACGCGAGATAAATAAAGCTATATCTATTTATAACTAGCTAGAACGTGAAGGAGAACTAAGGATAGTAACGATACTTAGAACGTCTAAGTATATAGGTAGTAACTCAGGGGCCTACTTTTATATTTAATCGTATAATGTCGTATATTACTAGAACATACATTCTATGCATTCGCTTCATAGCTAGTCTTGCACCTAGTATATGTCTGCGATGTACCGTATCACTACTTCCTACACACCCCTAGAAGCATGCCCTCACAGACAGGTTTGCTTACCTCGCAATGGCCGCTCGCAGTGCACCTTCGCATTCCATCCTCGCATGATCCCATTCCTTCACCTCTGCATCGGGATCGACCGACCTCACTGCCCTCAGCATGGCCATAAGGAGCTCAACGTTGCCATCAGCCACAGAGATAGGAGGCTGCTCCACTCGCATGTCTTCGAGATAAGTACCCACAATACTCCTCGCATCACCGAAGCTCATTTCCAGCTTACGCTCAGCAACGGCATTGAATAGAGTGGCATACATAGCCGCCGTTCTCGCGATCAGCCTTCGTGGGTACCCATGCCACGTGCGCCAGAAGCCTTTGATATCGCCCTCGGCCAGCTGCCGCTTGAGTCTTGCCAGACCCAAGGCTGAAATCAGCGTCTGCAAAGTGATAGGCTGTACTGAGATATCGGGCCGACCTACCAAAGCACGATACAGAAGCTCCAGAATGTCAGGTTCGAGAGCATTGTAGCCGTGGTGCTCCATTTCCTCCAGCAGATTGAAGACACCGGATAGCTTCGCTTCGTGAGAGACTTGGTGGTCTCTGAGCAGAGCGACCAGAACGGCGCGGTAGCTCTGTTCTAGTGGTATCAGACCAGCCCACTGCATGTTCTCGAGAGCATTCAAGATCGTGGCAGATGAAACGTTTGGATGATTGACGTTGTGGGCGTAGCATAGAAGCTGCAGGTGAGCGTGCCAGTGCTGCTGATCAGGATGAGGAGGTATTGCGGCATAGAAGGCTCTGACAAAAGGCGTCGAGCTTCCATTATCACCAATAGGTATTCTTTCGTCAGTCGACTTCGATGTCGACGACTCATTAGCGAGTTCCGCCGCAAATCCATAGCCTAGGGCTCCAACAGCATCAGCTTTGTCCATCCGTTTAAGAGATTCGAGACGAGCATCGAGATCGATAAGGGATCGACCGCGGTCTGGGATACTGTCAGATCCTATGCTGTCGCAGATGTGGCTGTGATGCCTTACAAAACGATGGACGTCCGCAGTCTGCAGCCTTCGTGCAGATGTATGATATGCTCGGGCTTGTTGCTGCTGCCCGGCCGTGGTGCCGACTGTCCAATCAGCCACATCCTTGCGAGAGTCGGCTTTAGCTGGCAAATTTCTCCTATCGGGGGCACGTATCCCAATAGCGTCGTTTTCCTGCTCTTCTTGCTGCTCTCGCAGAGCATCCTGCTCTCGCTTTGACTGTGTCAACACAGCGGTCCATAGCTTCTCCAGATCGATCTCGCCTCTCTTCTCCTCAGTCATTAGCTGCACCACGATGTTTGACCCCGATATGGCCGTCCCGAAGCCAACGATATTTTGCTCCCTCGCTATTTGTTCCTTCGTCTTGGGCAGTTCTCCTCCTTCTACACTCCCCACATTGATACAGATCCAGCCAGTCCTGATGCCCTCTTCCAGCTCGGTGTCGGCAGTCTGTTTAGCACCCACAGCCGACAGCAGTCTCGACTTCTTGGCCCTTCTTCTCAGCTTCAATTTCAGCTCTTGCCGTCCCAGCAGACCATCGGGTACAGGTCGGAGCTTGTACTCTGTCCGTAGCCATCTGCAAAGCTTGTCGGCGGAGAAGTGCAAATGCTTTTCGGATCGCGCAGTCCCGACAATCATGAATAAATTCGAGCCCAATGCTGGTGGTGGATCGATGCCTCGAAGGTCGAGTATCGATAGATCGTCCATGCCCAGCTCGACTGAAAGGCGCGACAAAAGAGGTGCCAGCAGTGTGGGCGGATTGTTTGGCAGGTCCGGTATCTTCTGCCTTGCGGATATCACATTTTCTTGAGGGGTTATGGGAGGATCCACTTGTAGATACCATGGCACATAATCTTCATGCTGTGGCGCTGCATTCTCTGATGCTGATGGAGGTACTGCTTCAGTGGCTGCCTTTCGTGCCGCGCCATGTTCGAAGTCGCTGTTTATGTCTTTCAGCACGTGCTCCTCTCGCTCCGACTCATTCTGTATTCGCCCTCGGGCTTCGTTCAGTCGTGTGGTGGGCGCAGAGAATGCTCTTCGTGTTGGTCGGCTCTGCGGTAACGTCGGCAAGAGATTAGGGTGGGTAATGCCGCCGATGCTGGCGATGAATGATCGCAGCATCCATTGTCGACATGACGAGCAGCGTATCGTGGAGCCTGTACCCTGTGATACTGCTCGTGAAACTGACATGTCTCGTATATCAAGCAGGTAAAGCGCCGTTGTAGAGATTGAACGTTCATCTTGATCTGCCCTGAGTGAGCTTGACCTCCGACTTCTCCGCAAATGAAGCGCTTCTTCCCGCCCAACTCCTTCTCACGCACCTATCGATGTTTCCTGATTTGGCACATCAAGATTGTCACCATGTCGTGCGCAAAGACGTATCAATGTATAACATGTCGTCTCAGGTCGACCATGACCAACACACTCAACAATGCACGACGATCCTTCCACAGCTCGCCGTCACACGCGAGACGCTTACGACCGCGAGCTGGGGGCAGGTTTCCCAACATCACAGCGGAGGACATGGGCATCGTAGAAGCACGGCAACCCGAGGTCGACTCCCTCCAATCGCACCTTCGACCATACACAGAGCGCGAAAAGCGAATGCTGGCCATCAAGTATACCCCGGAGCAGATGAAGGCCATTGAGCTGGGTGAACAAGCCATACCCCCCGAAGACATGATGGTCCAAGGCCGATTTCGAACAGACCCGCTGCGCATCGACTACATTGACGACTTTGCCACAACGCGAGAGGGTGTCGACAAATTCACTCGCGGCAAAACCACATCGAACCAAACCGATCTCAAGTCCGATAAGGACAAGAGGAGAGAACGTCCACGCGACGAAGAGCGAAAAAAAGACCCGCATTTGCTCAGATTATCTCAGCAGACGGGTCTAAGTAGTGATGATATCCGGAGAATAAGAGTCAAAAATCTCGTGTCGCACCGTGTCGTAAACCAGACGCGCATGGGCAAGATCCAGTCACTGTATTTTCTGACCATTGCTGGGAACGAGAATGGCATGCTGGGCATTGGTGAGGGTAAAGCAGCAGAAGACGAAGACGGACGGAGGCAGGCCATGATGAATGCCATACGAAACATGAAGCCCATCCCGAGATACGAAGAGAGGACCATCTACGGAGAGGTGGAAGGCAAGGTCGGCGCGAGCATCGTCAAGCTGAGCTCCAGGCCGCCAGGTATGTTCTGCGATAGCACTTTGGCATTGTATGCATTCACTAACATGGCTGCTCAGGCTTCGGCAATCGCTGCCAAAGTCTCATCTTCGAGCTTGCTCGCGCCGCCGGCATTTCCGATCTCGCCGCTCGCACTCCGCGATCACGAAACAAGATGAACGTTGTCAAGGCGGCTTTTCAGGCACTGACAAACCAGCGATTACCAGAAGATGTTGCGAAGGCAAGAGGCAAGAAGATGGTCGATGTAAGAGGTGTATACTACGGCCGTTCTGTGCTCTGAATGGTACAGCCTGAATTGTAGCTGCACACAAGCGTTCTGACCAAAAAGCTACTGGCGAGGTGCCGACACCTGCACAGGAGCATTCGCAGAAGGCATCACTGAGAGCCGTCTTTCGCAAGTGCGTCCCCGAGCCCACATCTGTTGGACACGATGTAGAAAAGTGCTGCGCATTTCAAGTTTGCAGAATGACTCAGCTTGCGCAGACGACATATGGTCTGCCATCCCAGTCGGCGCATGTTTGAAGGACAGAAGCATGGTGCGCCGGATGGGACTTAGAAGCGGACGGAGTTACTGTATGACATGGCTTGCTTTGAGATCGTTAGTCTAAAAGCCGGAAGCCGTAAGAAGGGCTCAAGAGAGCAGGTAACGTAGCGGGCGAGCGTGTCACAGCTGGCTGCGGAGAACTAAGGACAACGGTATTGTCCAGTACATTGGCGGCATCGACAAGTCAGTCAAAAGAGACGCCCATACTCGAGACATTTCATCTGGAACGCCGCTCAAGCAGACATTATCAACGTCATCTCATCAGCTGCGAGCCCGTATTCTTCGTCCAGACCGGTTTGGGACGGCGATACCGTTCACGATTTTCGATCAAAACGGGCTCCCACGCCGCTGCATGAGCTGTCCATACTGGCCAGAATAGTGATGATTCGAGCATGATCGCCGTCCATACTAAGTAGCGCCAGCAGACCGATAGAGTTGCACACAGTGTTCCATGACCTACATCGACCTACCCTTGAATCCCTCATTGTGCAATCACTTGTCACGACGGCGCAAGAGCTCTGAAGCGCAACTGCCAGCTGGACCTGCGGACGGTCCACGACAACAGTATCTTGCCTGGCAAGCTCTAGGCCTCCACTGTGACCGCAGTCTGATGGGAAGAGAGACAGCATACCGATTTCGCCAAGTCTGATGAGATGAGATGACGTGGATACGAAACTTCATTGGTCGATCATGCACACCCAAAGTCCTGCTGTGAGAAGTTTTTTATCCCGGCTTTCGAAAAGCAATGAACCGAGCGTGGAACCGCGTGATGAAGTCAGACTGCGACCAAAGCAAGTCGGTTGCTTTGTCGGGAGGACGTCGTGTACGCATCCATACTCCTAGCTGTGGATCCGAAGCATCTCACAAAGCTCTTCCCCTCCACTTTTCGATAACACATCCCCAGCCTTTGCCCGGTCCTCATCTAGCCTCCAACCATACGCCAGCAAGTTCGCCACTGCGACTAGGCTCCGTTGATAGACGAGTTCCTTTGGCAAGATTTGCCCTCCCAAGCCCTTACTTCGCCGCGAATGGTCAGCCTTCCTTACATGCGCCACTGCTGCACAGCTGCCCGGTGGTGACACAGTTCTCTGATTGCTTCCATAGGTAGTATGTGCATGGATATCCGGCGCCTCTGCAAGTGTGGTCTTCAGTTTCCATGCACTTGATCTGACCATGTATTAGTACTAGTTCTCAAATCCGGAGAATAAACGAAACTAACGACAATATCTCCAGCACATTTGGTCTGATCCTCTTGTTTGATATCACATACTCCCTGGCCGCTTACTAGCACTTGCTGCGACCATTCGAGGACTGCTGCGAGACCGATTGTTGCGATGGTATTGAGCTTCATATCCACGGAATCTTGAGTGATGTGTGTCTCCGATCCTAGGCTGTTACTTGTTTGGAAAGCATGTCGAGCAAGTGCTTTTGCTGCAGATCACCAGTGCTAGTAGCGCATACGTGGAAGCCATACGATGATATGTACATTCTTTTTTTGGCGAAAGTTAAGACCCCTGCCCGGTCTTCAATACCTGACCGTCCGGAGCCCTCGGCGGTTTCAATGGCTCGTGCCGTTCATGGGCATCCGGTCGACTGCCACGAGGAAGAACATGGGGTCGTGAAGCAAAGGTCTCGGCGTAAGAAAGCTCGCAGTTTGATCTCTCCACTCTGAGGTCCAGTGTACGCCTTTTCGAAACAGCATTTACAGCCTGAATGTCATCAGTGTCCATTGTCTACAGCAGACCAAGGCTGGCTGCAATAGCTGTAGCATTACGGTCAGTCTGCCATAGATCGTCGAGATCTGAGGTATGCAAAGCGACTGCCGTGGGCATTTTGACAGTACGCGGTGATATCTGTATTGCTCAGTAATGCCTTGGCGCGAGCGTCCAGCAGCGAAATGATCGACGTAGCAGCGGCGAGCATGCCTCATTCCACAGCGAGAAGGTTATCGTTCGGTAGGCTGGAGACGATCACCCTCGCCATCACGCTGACCCATGACATTTCTTGCTCGCGTCTTGTGAATCTGTCATCGAAGGCGCTTCTCTGTGGTGCAAACATTATCTTGTAACATTCATGTCAGCGTTAACGAAGCTCATCGATTGTAGTAAGGGTACAAGCTCGTGTCAGAGATACGACCACATGCATGCAGTGGAACACCAAAAGAATGCTGACGTCAGTCAGGTCAGTGGTCATCATGAAAGCGGATGAGGTACTATTTAAGATGTGCTGAGGTCACGTCTGACTGTGGTGTAGGACCAACGAGCCGAAGCTTGGACCGTGCGCTTTTGTCCTGCGCATCATTCGTTGTTCAGCTGGAGCCAACTTGCAGTTTACACTTGATCGACAGGCCGCGGCTTCATCAATCGCGAGCATGTGAGCAAGGTCGGCAGCGTCCATTTGGAGTCGCTTTGACAACACGCAGAAGCGTGCTGAATGCCTTCGCATCATGCATCCCCTCTTCTTCTCTGGCAGCTTTCCATATTTAGCACAATGCCGTTGGCGTCGAATGATGCATCGATAATCATGATACGTCGTCAACTCATAGACATTTAGATTCTGGCAGTCATCTTAACTGCGACCCAAGATTGCGGTATCAAGTGAATCTTGTAAGCTCCTACAGATATATCGCTCGAAAGGAGCGAGTGCCAGCCTACTGCGGAAAAGCATATACAGCGCGGCTGTGATCTTGTCCTAGGATCAAGCTTGAGATCGCCTTTGTGTATCAGAGCTGGTACGTTATCGTGTATTCAGATGTGCTAGAGTCTAGTTCCGAAGTCGTTATGGAGTATTGCTGTGTCGGGACTTTTTGTGCCTACTTTGCCAGGACAAGTCAAACCCCCAAACCCGCAATGTAGCCTCATCGTACGGTAGCAGTCCCTCAGAGGTCATGCAGCGCTCTACACAATACATCAATCATGCTGTCCACCGCACTCTGCCCATACATTTCGCTTTTGGCCGTGATCTGCACATGCACCTGTCCTCCAGCCATCGGCGTACCCTGCCAGATGACAGTCCTTGTCCTCTGTACCTGTGGTCTCATGCCCCAGTAGCTCCTCTCCACCACCTTCTCCTTAGCTTTGGCCACAAAGCCATCCGAATTCTGCCAGACACTAAGCACGCCAAAATCCTTGCTATCATCGGCACCATTGGCACAACAGTTCCCACATACATCCTCGAAAGCAATGCATTCGTGCTCCAGACCAGCGATGTACTGATCCTGCACCTGGCGAATCAGGTCATGCTGAGATAAGTGATGCAGGTCCAATCTCATCCTCACAGGTACAAAGTTCACACACGGCCCCACAACTTCCTGCAGTTCTGCCGGTAGAGCAGCACGACCACTGATGGTGCGGCCGAAGAGGATCTCATGACTGTGGTCCAAACGTGCTAGAGCAAGCGCGCATGCGGCAGTGAAAACTGTCGCTGGCGTGGCCGATGGCTTGCTCGCCAGAGTAATGACACGCTCTGCGCAAACGACTGGAAGTTCTGCTGCGCAACCTGGCCGCCGGGGTAGGAATGTCATTGTTGCGGATTCGAGGAGTTCGCGCCAGTACGTGCGGCTTTCTGGGCGTTCGATGGTAGAGTGGCGGATATGACCGGTGAAGCTCGGACTGTCGACGAGCGTTCTGCCTACACACAGATCCTCTATGGCAGAGGTAAGCAGTGCTAGACTAATGCCGTCTATGAGGGCGTAATTTAGTCGCAAGATGATGCGGGTCTTATCTTCATGAACGAGGATGAACATTTTAAGGAAGGATCTGCCGAACTCAAGTCGTGCAGTATGGTCTTCTTGAATCATGGAGTAGGTTGTGCCATCAAGATTGGTGGCTACATCTTCGACCACGAGCGGTATCTCCAGCGCTTGCGGCATCGTTTGGTAGAACTCGTTTTGTATCTGCACAAAGACTGTCCGTAGGATGTCGAAGTGCTTTACTAGTCGCTGGCAGATATTAACTGCTTGTTCACGCCCGATATATTTCGACAGGTCGAAAGCGTGATAGTCCGTCCACATTGGTGTGCGTTCCTTGGACCCTTGAAGCGCTCGCTTCTGAAATGGTGTTACTGGAAAGATCTCAGGCGGCAAATTAGATGCCCTTGACAATGAATCTGCTTGATGCTGTGCGTTGGCTGTGGGGTTCACGCCTCGCTCGAGACATGCTGCCATATCGCACAGAATTGGATTCTTGAAGACATCTGTCATAGCCAGGGTTAAGTTATCCCTCTGGGCAGCGTTGACAAGGCGCATTGCCGCCATCGAGTCGCCCCCCACCTGATAAAAGTTCGCATCTGGTGTGATCGCTTCTGCGTCCTTAGTGCCGAGCACTTCAATCCAAAGCTGACGGAGATGTAGTTCTGGAGCACTTGACTTTCGGCGCCATTCGTGCGGTGGTCGATGGGTCACAGTCCCGGGAGCATTGTTTGGCGCAGCGTGCGCTTGAGCGTCAAGGCGAAGCTGTCGACGATCCACTTTGCCGGTGGTA
Organism: Passalora sequoiae; assembly: GCA_013248845.1. Lineage (NCBI taxonomy): Eukaryota > Fungi > Ascomycota > Dothideomycetes > Mycosphaerellales > Mycosphaerellaceae > Passalora > Passalora sequoiae. The sequence goes on along the minus strand of WSQC01000008.1, from coordinate 457,886 downwards.
GTCCGTGGCATCGATCTGCGAACAAGAAAGACGGAGGGCACCATGTAGGTAGGTAATTTGGCAGCTAGCGCTGCGGACAGATCATTGGTGAGTCTGTGGACGAGCGCTTTCAGGTCTGACGATTGTGTGACGGTGGACACAGGCACAACAAAAGCGGCCAGAGTTGCAGACTCATGACCTTCGTAGAGAACCGTCTCAACTGCAACATCAGATACCTCCTCAGCCGATGTTAGTCCTCGGAGGTGGTACTCGATCTCTTCAAGCTCGACTCGATGGCCTTGAATCTTCACTTGAAGATCCTTACGGCCTACGAATTCGAGCGTGCTGTCCGATAAACAACGCACTAGGTCTCCGGTGCGGTAACATCGACCATGTCGTCCCTTGAAACCTGCAGTACCACTAAGGAGAAAGTCAGGGTCTTCGACGAAGTACGCGGCCGTCATCGCTTCGTCGTTGAGGTAGCCAGCCTGAAGTCAATATTAGCAAATGGTTGTCGAGCCCTGGGATGCAGCACATACCCCGACGAGTGGGCCTTCCAGCCACAGCTCGCCGACCTCACCAATTCCACAAAGCTCCTGGTGGCCGTTTGCTGATACTATCCATGCATTCGTGTTGACGGGGGGTCCCAGACTGCGGTGGTGATTGGCCAAATGCTTGGCGCTTGCACAGGAAGCCATGATGGTGCACTCTGCAGGGCCATATATGCTCAGTAACCGGATGTGCTCGGGTAGACTAAGTTTTGGCACCACTTCTCCTCCAACGACTAGTGTTTGCATCGTTGGGATCGAGCTCCAGTCCACGTGCTGAGCAGATGAAGCAGTCATGTACGTGCCACTAACGCGAAACTTCGATAATGACACTTCGAGCTCATTCTTGAGCTCTTGCTCTGCAGCCACGCAAAGCGTTGCACCGGCACACAGAGTGGCCATATGATTCATCCAAAAGACGTCGACACTGTATGATGCATGATCGTATATGCGCGAACCAGCCCGGATGTTGAACAGCTTTGCCATTTCAACCACCGCAGTACTAAGGTTGCAGTGTGTCAGACATGCGCCTTTCGGCTGGCCAGAGGTGCCGGAAGTAAAGACGACAGCCACTCGATCGCCGGGAAGTAACTCAGGCATGATTGTTTTCGATGCTAGCGGGAAGCCTTTGAAGAACTCTGCATCGATAGCTATAATGTTCGAGACGCCAAGCTGCGCCACAGTGAGTTGCATGGCTGTCGAGCACACCACGGTCGTCGCTCGGGCTTCAGATACGATCGAGCGCAATCTATCGACAGGCTGATCGACATCCATGCCAATGGACGCCCCTCCGGCTTTCATTACACCGAGTAGACCGACAGCAGTCCACATTGATTTCTCGAAGCAGAGCGGAATCACGGTGCCAATGCCAGTTCCTCTGTGAGATAAGTACGATGCGAGCACTGTTGACAGCTCGTCAAGCTGCCGATATGTCAACTCGCCGTCCCATGCGTCGATAGCAATGCGGTTCGGCTGTCTCGAAACGGCTCCGGAGAAGAGGTTGTGCACGCATTCTTTATTGGGTTCTGGCACTTCGTGGTTTAAGGTCCAGATGGTCTTGAGATCGCGGTCGCTTGCTAGATTAATATCGCCAAGTAGTGACTGCGGCTGCATGAGCAGTTGTCGAATGATGTGGACCAGCTGGGAAGCAAGTCGACTTGTATCACCGCCATTGACCACATGGGAGTCGTGTGATACCTTTAGCAGAAGGCCATTCTCCCAGACATGGCAATCCAGGGCCAAGGCGTATGGTTGGACGGAATGGGGGTTACTCTCTAGGGGTGTTGCGAAACTCTCACGGCGCACGTTGGCTGGGCTGAATAGATCTGTCCTAAATACGCTTGAACGGCGTCGATTTTGTAAAACAAGTAGCGTTTGGAAAGCGCATGCTTTCTGCGCTTCGAGGCTGGTTATGCGGATGGACTCCAAAGTCTCGTGCTGATGTGGCACGAGTCGCAGGGCAGTCGTCGAAACATCTCCAAGCGCATCAGCAACAGAGAGATTCCAGTCTAGCTGCAGTCGGAACGGCACGACAGATGCGTCTGCATCTTGGACGCCGAACACAACATCAGGATTGTCAGTATGTCGTGATTGTAAGATGGCCCACCCCAAGCGAACGAATATTGCAGGCTCAACCGCAGCCGCGCCCCAGTCAAGGCCTTCGAATCGATGTTCCGTGAGAGAGTCTGCGTGTGGAAAGTGATCAATTGCTGATTTCCTTGGAAATTGAGTCGCTGCCAAGTCGGCAAGTTCGAGTTTCCAAAACATCGCAGCGATCTCGGGATCCAGCACGGAACCATTGCCAAAACTGCCCATGTTGATATATCTGACGAAGAGTCTTGGCTAGCGATGCGGTCTAGCGTATGTCAAGGCAGCCAAGGTAAATTGGGTGAAATTGTCAATCTATGGCAGGTATTATAGTTATGTTCATGCCCCCGAAGGAGTGGTTGAGCTTCTTGGCATTGAATAGCACTTCAATGATGTAGTTTCTTGCCGTCCTGCAACGGCATTGGAATGGAAGGCAATGCAGCCAGACGATTTCCAAAGTCTTATGTTGCCTCCAAATTCCAGATCTTGACCTGGCGGGACGTGATTGCGTCCCGACCCAAGATACAACATAGCGGATCGTTCCTCAATTCCGATAACGTTCGAAGGTCACACTTGTCAATGCTAGGTATATGCTTTGCGGCTTGGACAATTGTAGAGTCTCGCCATCCCAATCTTGAAGCATGCATGCCGTCTTCTCTGTTCGAGATCGATTCGCATCATGATCATCGTTTCCCAGCGCTAGGTCTTAGATATATGACGCATGCTCTTAGACATGGTTGAGACAGATGTTTATATTGGTTCCAGTCCGCATCCGCGGCACGCGTGTCTCGTCTGTGGGCGGCTACGTGATCGTTCATGATAGAAAAAGGCCGCTGGCGGGCTGCCAGGTAGCTTCGCGTGTAGAACAGACTGCTGCATCTCGAGCAATGTATTTAATCGTTGTGCCGTATCGCAGGCACAGGCACAATGTAAGCTCCCGGCGCCGTCAGTCAACCGAATGCATCATGTACTGCATACCAGCGGACTTCATACCGTCGCCGTGTGCGTGAGTGTTCGGTACTGGCTGAAACCTCGACCATGAACCTTCAGCGAACTGTTCTCTTGGGACTGCATGACTCATCAGTACGGGAACAATGTCGGCCCGATGTATCAAAATGTTTCTCCTGAAGCCTTGACTTTGTACACGTGCCAACTTCTTATGGTCCGTGTCCTTCTCAATATCTGGAGTTCACCTTGGCTCCGACTACATCTACATGTAGCATATTATCAATGTGGCCAGTCTAAGCAATGTCCATTCGCCGTGCACATACGCATGCCATATGTCCCTTGGAGATTACTTTTGCACACGGCAGACCAACCTCTCACCACGAATGAGCCTCCAGGCACGTGATGCAATCGCTATTGTGACGGCAAACGGCTCTGTTCCTTGAGCTGGATTGCCAGGCCGACCCTGTAGATATGATCCCAGTGCCTGCTTCGTGCCCATGCACTGAAGGTCCCATGTCATTCCGAGAAGCCATCCCCACAAATGGGCATCCCCTCAGTGCTCTTATCAGTGACATCGGGTGCTTCGGACCAGCCATGTCGCCATCGCCCTTCTATGTATGCTAAATGCCTCGCTCAAGAAGCAACATGCTCAGAAGTGCTCTCTTGTCTACCACGCTTTGGAAGATCAACGACCTGCAGTCATGGGCTCTGTGTTTCAGAACGATAAGAAGGTGGGCTTCAGTGAGCAAGAACGAGACATTGATGCACGGAATGAATCCTTCGAGGATGGCACAATCATCTTTGCAGAGACCGCACAGCTCAGGTAATGAGTGCAACCGCCAGCGTACCACGCCCCCAGATTAATGTCTTCTTAGACAGGGTCTTCACCAACGACATATCCAGATGATAGCACTTGCTGGCACTATCGGAACAGGTCTCTTCCTTGGCTCAGGGGCTGCTATTGCTCAAGCAGGACCTGTGGGAGCATTTCTTGGGTACACAATCGTCGGTGTGCTTGTTGCTGGCCCAGTGCTATCCATTGCTGAGATGAGTGCCCTCCTCCCTCTTTCAGGCGGTATTATCAGGCATGCTGAGCACTTCGTCGACTCCAGCTTAAGCTTCGCGGCTGGCTGGAACCTTGTTTACTATCAAATGATGGGATTGCCCGCCGAAGTCGTGGCAGCGTCAGTACTCATGCAATTTTGGGTCACAGTTAATAATGCTCTTTGGATTACACTGTTCGGAGTCGTAACGCTTCTCAGCAACATCATCCTCGTAAGGATCTATGGCGAGATCGAATTCGTGGTGAGCAACAGCACTCGACGATGCATGTAGGAAGCTAACACAACCTCTCAGTTTGCTCTGCTAAAGATCATGCTCATCGTCGGACTGAACATCATGGCGCTCGTAGTTGCTTGTGGGGGTGGTCCAGATCATCATACATATGGCTTTCAGTACTGGCGCAATCCTGGTCCATTTGTACAGTACCTTGGTGTCGCCGGCAGCTGGGGCCAATTCCTTGGATTCTGGACAGTACTCTCGAATGCCGTTTACGCCTACGCTGGAGTCGAGGGTATTTCTGCAGCCGCTGCAGAGACAGAATCACCCAGGCGGAATGTCCCAATCGCGGCAAAGAGGATCTTCTGGCGTGTCGGCATATTCTACGTATTATCGATCTTTATGGTTGGCTTGATTGTACCCTCGAACGATGCCAATCTGCTCAAATCATCGGGCACAGCTACTCAGTCGCCATTCGTCATCGCTGCTAAACGAGCTGGCATCAAGGTCGTTCCTTCTATCATCAATGCAATCGTCTTGACGTCAGCCTGGAGCTCTGGTAATTCTGGCATGATGGTCAGCTCTCGTGTCCTTTACGGGCTCGCACGAGAAGGTAAAGCACCTGAGATCTTTAAGCGCACAAGTCGACTTGGTGTACCTTGGGTGGCTGTGCTCCTCTTGGCCTCGTTCATTAGCCTCGGCTTCATGACTTTACAGCATACGGCGTCCACTGTGGTAAGTACCAAGCAAGTGCTGTGGGAGTTGCGCTCTTCTTTGCTGATATATGTATTGCCCGTAGTTCACCTGGCTTCAGGATCTAGTCTCTGTCTCCGCGCTCGTCAACTGGATTATCATTTGCATTGTGTACCTACGCTTCTACTACGCAATGCGCAAGCAGAACATCAGTCGCGACCGATTGCCTTGGAAAGGGCCCGGGCAGCCATACCTGGCATGGACCGCTGTCATATCGTTCGTAATCTTGCTACTCACGGGAGGTTTTCGTACATTCATGCATGGCCAGTGAGTCGACTCAAGTCGTACACGACATCATATTATGCTGACTAGTGGCGCAGCTGGAAAACTGAGACTTTCGTCGCCAGTTACATCAATATCCCGATAGTACTCGGGTTTTATGGCGGTTACAAGCTGGTAAAGAAAGCCAAGATGATTCCGCTCGAGGAAGTGCCGTTGATGAAGTATATTGTCATCGCAGAACAAAACCCAGAGCCGCCAGCTAAGCCTGTCACAGGCTGGCGTAGATTGAACATATTATGGACTTGAACAGAGCAGGAGAAGCACTTTTACTTCATGATTATGTGGCTGCAAATGTGAGCATGAGGACGTCATCTCCGTACCATAATTACTCGGATCATCCTGCCGATCACGCTTTGGCAGTCTATACCGTCTCTTGGCAGGGACGTCAATATTTAGAGTTTGATCGTCCTCGGCCACTCGATCATGTCCTAAGGTACCAAGATCAGCCACGCATGTATTAGTGCGGGAGCGTCTTTCCAGGTTCCCGTCTATGTATTTTGCCAGCGTCTTTGACAAGTGTCTATTGCGATTGATGCAGATCACTCAGATGGCTGATCTGAGAAACATTGCTTTCAGCGGCAGACACACTACTCAATCCACGAGCTACACAACCATCTAGAACACTAAAGGAAAGCCATGCCTCGCGGAATCGACAGCACAGATCCTTCCGGCAAACCCCCAATTCTCCCTGCAATCATCTTAGCAGCGAGTTCAATCGCCTATCCCTACTTCGAATACCTCTCGATCCAATACTTCGACGCCGGTCGCGGCAACGACTACGACTGGAAGATCGAATCCCTCAGCGACCTGGGCGTAGACTACCGCCAAGTGCACCCTCTCAAGCACCACAATGTCGCTTCCCACCGACACCAGATCGCAAACCTCAATTTCACGCAGGTCGGCATCGTGTTCGCGTTAGCTCAATTCCATCTCTTGTACACCACGAGACAAATGACAAGCCGCCGCGGTGCAAGTCTGCGTACTATCCGGTTCTTGTTAAGTGCTATGTTCGGTGTAGGAATGGTGCTGTTCTCGCAAATTCATGGTGGGCCGCGAGAGAAGCATTGGGGGATTATCGGGTGGCATTGGAGTGGAATGACGATGGCTGCTATTGCTGGCAACTTAAATTCAGTTTGTTCGGCGGTTGCGCCCACCGTTGGGGCTTTCGAGAGAGATGGTGTATATAGGCTTGTTAGTACCGCTCTTGGCTGGGTCGGACTGTACGGGATCTATCGCTTTAACACGCTCGGGGATTGGAACTCTGAGACGCAGATTGGACTGTGGCAAAGGTGCGCGCTTTACCCGGTCATTGTCTGGAGCTTCATGACTGCGTTGGAGTTGGTCGGGGCGCAATTTCAACGGGGCGAGAAGAGGAAGGCAGCGTGAGCTCCATTTACGGCAACAACGTACATCAAGGCTCCGTCATGCTTGGGCCATACAGGTGATTCATGGCATCGAATCGGTTCAGTGTGCTCGCGAAAATCGAGGAACACAGGACAGCAAAACGAACGCCATAATGCCAGCATTCGGTAATCTCTGCTACTGCATTCTCCTAAGTCACAAATACGCTCCGCGGAGAAGCTCCACACATTGTAACCCGTCAGCTCAATACCAGCAGTGACATTGCGTAGTCACTCATTCGAAGCTTGCACATCAAGCCCTGTCATAGAATGTAGGATTTCCCAGGATGAGCCTCAGGTTGCTACACCTGTGTCACTTCCAGTGCGCAAGGTAAAGGCAATCAAAATCAGTCGCCATGAGTCGCTGATGTGTACACTTCTTGGCCAGCGCACTTTCGGCAAGGCAACCCTACGCTGAGTGGATGCCGTATGCCGCCCAAGATACTGAGCTAGTCCCTTGAAGCATCACGCACTCGGTCAATTCATGTAAAGGTCCGATTGCCATTATAGGCAATCGCGAACAATAGGCGCAGGAAGCTTACTAAGCGTAGGCTGTCCCGACTGAAATTATAGCTGGATCGCGCTCTGCTGCACACGCTTCCAGATCTGTTGCCCTGCGAGTAGCGTGCTGACGGTGCTTGCTGTGCCGACCAAGATGGGACCAGCCTTGATCCAGCCGAGTGCTGAGCCGGGGATCAGAAGATCATTGGCGTCGATGAGCAGTTGAGTCCAGATGCGTTGTCGCCCAGTATCAGGCTCGTCGGCAAGCTTTACGGCGGAATCCTGATTGTCGCAAATTGATGTTTCTCTGGTCGTAGAACCGTTTGCTGTCTCTGGGGTAGGAGCAGGATCAACAGCCTCCTTGAGGGTATCAGCTACTTCGACCTGCGGACTTTGCGATGGTATCTCTGACAGATGAAGCAGCTCGAGCAGGATCGAGAATATCAGAGCATAGAACCAGCACTTGTTGGCCTCTTTCTGTACGACGGGCGCCCATTCGAAAGAGGTTGCGCCGAGAGCGTTAGTCTGCCACCATCGTCAGCATAGCTTCTTCCCTTCTTCAACACGTGGCACTTACAATGGTGAACATCTCGAGGAACAAGTACATGCCCCGAAAGGTCCACTTTCCAACATCTAATGTCTTGGTCAGGGGTGCCCTGCTCGAGGTGACAGCGGCCAAAGCATGGCCCCAACATGGGTACCACTTCAAAAGACGGAAGTATCGTCGACCTGCACAGTGGTCCTCATGTTAGAACAGCTCGCGGGACATTTCTGCATCGGCCACAAGGGACGCGGTACGCTGGTATTCTCATACCCAAGGCGAATTGTGATCGCAATCTTGTCCAGTACGCCACGTCTTCTGCCGACTCGACCAGGCCCGTCAATACCAAGCAGATTGCTTGTAGCAATCTCAACGTCTTTTCAATGCCCGCCGCATCGTCCGCATATCGGACTATCGCTGCCAACATTCTCGTAGAAGGATTTGCATATGCATCCTAGGATAATACAGGTGAGTTCCACATATTATAGTGTCGGATCACCTCATGTCGTCGTCGTCGGCGGCGACTGGCGGCGAGTAACAGGGTGAGACGTCACAGATGGCGAACATTTTGAAGATGACAAGTCGTGCTTGGAAGTTAGCTGAACGGATAGGCGAGGAGGAAATGGCGCGGGCCGACATAATCAACATTAAATATATGTACAAACATGTGTGTATGCAACGATCGCCGACATCATCTGTTATCGACTAATCACATTGTTGATAGTGGATATGTGATACGGTATAGACTGGCGTGACGACGAAGAGGGAGTGGTGAAGATACATCTTCATGCGGGATGCTTGGTCAACCACACGCACTGGAAAAATGCGACGACGACAGCCATTTGGAGGTTGAAACAGCCGAGGTATCGGATTCGGAATATCTGCAATCGCCGCGCCGGCATCACACGGACCAAGGAACGCACTTCCGATGAAACTTGAATATGATTGAAACATTTGACATGTGATGATGATACTCAGTAGACATAGCGGAAGTTTGGATTCTCGAAATCAGTCCTGTCCTCGATCTCCCCACTCACCTCCTGCTGCGCTCCGTACATCTGGTCCCGCTGCTTATTGCGCCGGATCAAGAGAGCCCTCAGGCAAAAAGATACCACGATTTGGCCCGCCACGCAAGCCAGCGACACCGTGCAGCCAGTTGCGTATGTCGGCGACTCCCGGTCAAGAAAGGCGTGTGGTCCGATGATGTTGCCAGCACAATAGGCCAGGAAGACGAAAGCTGTCGCTGTGACCCGCTTGGTGTACCCACCGACATTGTTGGCTGGTAACTGCAGCGCAATGACGAGACTCGCGACAAACGAGCCGGCTATGTAGCAGCAGATCAGCAATCCCCTGTCATTCTCCGCTGTATGCGGCAGCTTCCACAACAGAGAAGTGGCCAGCAGAGTCGGGATCAAGTACAGCGGCATAATGTACGTTCGGCAATTCTTGAGCTTACCGGCCAGCCAAGGTCCGCTGAAGACGAACAAGACTTGCCAAACGCCGGTCGGAATACCGTATGCGGTCGTCAGCAGCGAATCACCGTTGGCCAGTCCTTTTATGATCAGCTTCGAGAAGTTGGCCAGGCCACCATTGACCGTCTCGTTGAGCAGGACGAACAGGAATAGCAGCCAGACTTGCCCGTCCATCAAGGCTTCCTTCACTTGGCTCATCTTGATCGTCGGGTTGAATACACCGGTCTGGTTCTGCTGGCTTCTTGCGATCAGCATCGCCTTTTCCCGCGGCGAGAAGCGCTTCGCGGCCATGATATTATCTGGCAGCAGGAAGAGCAACAATACTCCCCAGAACACGGTGCAGCCTCCCGCAAGCAAGAATATGGCCCTCCAGACTGCGAAGCCTTTCGCTTGTCCTACCGCAAAGAACAAAATGCCACCGACCGACGCGCCCACACCATTGAAACAGTAGAATGCACCAGCTCTTGAGCTTTGTTCTTTCCGCTGATACCACTGACCCACGATCAGCATGAAGACAGGCGTGATCATCGATTCGAAGCATCCAAGCAGTACTCGACAGATTGCTAGACCGGCGAAACTGTGGCTAGCTGTCATGATCATAAGTAATGATCCCCAGATGATTATGCTGATCGAAACGACTTTGCCGGTTGGGTACTTCTGCGCGATATACGATGCCGGCCACTCTGCGATCAGATACCCAAAGTAGAAAAGCGACACAAGCCACGAATATTCGTTCTGGTTCGTATTCGTCGATTCGAACAAATCGAACACGGCTGCGTAAGACAGGGACTGCTTGTCGACGTATTGCAGAAGATAGGTACCACAAAGCAGTGGCATTAGCATCCAGTCAACTTTTCGGACGAGCTTCTGCATGCCCTCTTTATCGTCCAGCATCGTTTGTAAGTCATGGTGACTAATGTTGTTGTTCCGCAAGAATATCTCTGCTGCGTCAAGCTCTCTGATTTCTCCTTCTTTGATGTCCAGCGCTGGAACGCTCTTTGTCATAGCCGACGTCTTTTTCTCTAGCTCATCCTCCTTCGATGCTCTTTCGCTTGACTCCATGCCTGGCTGCTTTAGCACTTCGCCGCACTGCAGGAGATCGCCCAGCCTCGGGCTGCAATGAGCACTTTTATACGCCGGACAAGATGCTGCATCATTATCTACTATCTATCCGTTTCACACTTCCGACCAGGTACCAAAAATCTTTTTGGACCGATGTGCATAGGCGAGAAAAAGGCTTGGTCCATTGCCCGATGCTGTGAAGCCAGGCCAGGCGTTGAACACGCCTATCTACTTCCCCAGAACCATAGTGGAGTTGCCTTACGGCCGTGGTGGCTTCCCCGACACTTATTAGCGCGAGCGACGCGGCCAAGACGATAACGACAACGACGAGCATGTGGACTAAAGTTGATCCAGGGTCTACCCGAGGATCCAACTTTTTCTTGCACATTACATCGCATTGAAAATGATTGCAACTCCTCGTTCCTGCCCCTTCGCTACAGGATACTGCGCATCCAGGCCGTCACAGGATGGAGAAATTGCATGATAATGAAGTGCCATCGATGCCACCGACCAGACCCACGAGACTGGCGAGCAAGTCTGTCTTCTTCATCTCGAGCTTGCTGGCTTTCTTGATACTCTACAACTCCGTACCGCAATGCCACGACTCGGTGCACTGGGTTTTCACATGGGAGAACTGGGCGGATCCGTCGCCTAGAGTCACCATCAAGCAAGGCACACTTGTCGGAACGCTACTGGACGATCCCAATTATCCTGTCCCACTCGAAGCATTCTTGGGCGTCCCATATGCGCTACCTCCCGTTGGAGAACGGCGGTTCGCAAGGGCTGTGCCAGTGCCGGCTAGTAATGAGACTTTCGAGGCACAGGAATACTCGTTGAGGTATGAAAAACGAGTGCAAAAGAGTCATGACTTTCCCATGTCGCTAAGGCTTTTCACAGATGTCCTGGCAAGCAGCTTCTTCGTATTCCTGGAACGCCTTGGCTGGACGCGAGCGAGGATTGCTTGACGCTGAATATCTTCAGATGGAGAGGGAGCTTCTCGTATCGAAAGAAGCATCCCGTTCTGGTCTATATCCATGGCGGTGCATTCAATCGTGGCTTTGCTGCAATGCACGACACAGCTTCTATGCTATCTTGGTCCGAAGAGCCATTCATCGCGCTCTCGTTCAACTATCGCATTGGCGCTCTGGGCTTCTTGAACAGCGAACTCACGGCTAAAGCGGGTCTGCTCAACCTCGGTCTGCACGATCAGAAACTTGTACTTGAGTGGGTGCAGGATAATATCGAGCAATTCGGAGGCGATCCGAACGATGTCACGATCGCGGGACTTAGTGCTGGTGCTCACTCTATTGGCCACCACATCATGGACGTGAACGAGGAGCGTACCCTCTTCCATAAAGCAATCATCGAGTCTGGTGGCGCTACTTCTCGCACTGTGCACCCTGCGAACTCTAAGCTGCACAAAGTGCAATTTGAGAAATTTGTCAAAGAAGTCGGCTGCTCGGAGAAGAAGGATTCTGCGATCCTATCGTGCTTGCGTGAAGCTCCCTCGCAAAGGGTAATAGCAGCTCAAACGACCGTTTTTGACGAATACAACCCTTCAGTAAGATGGGCATGGCAACCAGTCCTCGACAACGACATCATATCCCGACGTCCTCTCGACGTCTGGAAATCCGGCAAATGGCACAAAATTCCAATAATGACCGGCTTCAACCACAACGAAGGCACAATGTACGTCCCAAAATCACTCTCCCAAAGCTCCGACTTTACCAAATTCTTCGCGACCCTCCTCCCACAACTGAGCAAGGACGATCTCAAACAGTTGGAAGAACTCTACCCAGATCCCGCCAAACACCCCTCCTCGCCTTACCTCGATTCCCGGAACCTCACCGCACTCGGCATCGGCGCCCAATTCAAACGCGTCGAAGCCGCCTACGGCCACTACGCATACGTCTGTCCCGTCCGCCAGACAGCGCGCTACGCGTCTCTAGACGGCTCCATATACCTCTACCACTGGGGCGTAAACAAGACCGTTCTCGCCGGCGCCAACCACGGCGACCAGGTCTACTACGAGACCATGTCGCCGTCGGTGCGAAACATCTCTCCCACGCACGACGAGATCGCGAGGCGGTTCCACGGATATGTTACGAGCTTTGTTGTGACTGCGGATCCGAATAAGCTGCGCGGCAAGAAGGCGGTGTCGAGGCCTAGGTGGGGAGCTTTTGCTGAGGAGGCGGGGACGATGCTGTTTGGAGCGGGGAACGATGAGGCTGCTGGTGGCCATGATGCTGGTGTGGCGAGTCAGGGGGTTCATGATGAGTGGGCGAGGGAGGAGTGTAAGTTTTGGTGGGATAAGAGTGAAGTGCCTGAGGATTAGGGTGATGGTTGTGTTTTGTGGGAGATCTTGTGCACCCTCGGCGGCAGACCAAAATCAGCAGAATTGAAGTATACAGTATTAGAAGTGTTTCAGCGTCAAGGTTGAGTCTCAATATTTCATACATAATACACACTACGAAGGATGCCCGCCAATGCTTCCGACCGACTCAAGGTGTCAACGGAAGTCGCTTTTCAAGTGAAGTTGTGTGCGAACGACCATGCCACGCGCGCTGCTATTGCGCTGCCGTCGCGGGTCGGCAATAGACAACTCGCACACGAGATCGAGTCGTCGTAGACTTGCCGTTCTATGAATGTATTATCCTCCCGTCGTCCAATTGCGACCAAGAATGATTCGATGTGGTTCGCAGCTCGAGTACACGTGCTATCCAGCAGTGAGTGCGCCGAATGACCTAACGCCTTTGTACTGAACACTGATGCCTCTGGTCTGCACCTGGCCTCGCACGAAGCGGACATCGCGAAGGCCCTGTTCTGGTGCCCAGCTCTAACATCAATCACGTCCAGCACGTTGAGGATCGTGGCGGCATCGACGGCTCTACAGAACCGTCCAAGGGTCGCCCGAGTAAGGTCGTGCTGCAATGAAGTCAAATTTCCTTGTGTGATAGCCGACGCACACAGCAATTGCCGTGGCTCAAGAAGCGACCAGGTCAGATATCGCTTCCGGCCAACCATGACCCCAAACAAGCGCTCTGTTGCCCCATAACTGCGGATGCGGTGCAAGAAACCTAATATTCCTCTTGACCTCATTGACCTCCGAGACGTACAGGAATCCCATCACAGCGCTATCCCGGATCGTTTGCTCGTCGCTGCTTCCCGGACAGATCTTGATCGCTACCAAGCCTCCAGTCATGGCAGACGTAGGCGAAATCTTTCCGAAGGTGGCTTTACTGGATACAGGCTTGCTTGCGTATGGTATGTCATAATCGTCGTCATCGTCTCCTGCGCCGCCGAAAGACGACTCCTCTTCTTGAGCCGCGATAGAGGCTGACTTGGCGCGGAAGAGGTCCACTTGATCGAACTTCAAGACTTGTGAGTGCGGATTAAGCGTCTCTTTAGACGAGCCGAAGAAGTATTGGCGTGTCTGCTGCGTACGTAGCTGTTTCATGAAGTCATTGTCCCGTTCGACGGCACCGCTAGGCTTTGTTATGCGTACGACATTAATCGTCTCTTCGGGTGACTTATTGTGGTTGAACTTTCTGCTGAGGTCGCTGTTAAGTCGCTCGGAGCCGAGTGCCAGAACTAACGTGATGCTAAACTCAGATGCGATGTGGGCGATGAGATCATAGTTGCTCTTGGGATCGTTGAGCGAGCCGGGCGTATCGATGATGAAGCCACTACGTTTGATGGACGGTTCTTCCTCTAGCCTACTCATGACACTGAGAGCCATGCGAGTAAGCAAAGGCTTGAAGACTTCGGGCTTCTCTGTGGGCGAAGGGAAGGGAAAGCTGTATATCAGAGGCGTGCGGACAGGTGAAACTGTTGGCCCCGACATGGGCGCGATGCCATAGCCACTCTCTACATCCATGGCAGAATCGCACGTGACAGCGGTGAAGCTGCCAGGCGGCGCAAGTAATCCTTCGCGCGGGTCCAAGTTGATAACGGTGGGAGCATGACCATTCCGCACACCCCATGCTGCAAGACTACGGACCAGACTGCTTTTTCCCGAGAAGTCTGGGCCGACCACAAGCACTCGTGGTCCCTCGCCGTTACCTTGCGCGCGTACGTTTGAAAGCCAGCCGTGCACGTTCAACCACTCATCGGCGTACTCAGTCTCCTGTCCAGCATATTCGCTCTCGGCATTGCCGCTGATCTCGAGCTGGCAACCCTGCCAAGACAGTATGGCACCTTTGCAGCCGGAGAATGTGTAGGTCTGTTTCGGAGCAAGCTCGACACCGAACATCTCAGCATGCCCATTCTCGACTTTGATGTGGTAGCGCTGCGAGAAGGCCACCTCGAAACGCCATTCCTGCTTGGCTTGCAGCGTCTCGAATCTGGGTGGCTGTGCGATACTCGGCGCTCCGGCTTGTTGTGGCGTCGCAGATGACGGCGTCGCTCGGAGGCCCGGTAGCGACAGTCCAGGCAGCGACATGGTCGTGATCCAGCACTGATATATCAGTTCAGCAATGTTTTTCAAATAGCGCCGATGGAGACGTCCAATGCAGGTGGTAGTTCTAGCTTCCGGCTAAACAACGGTTCAAAGCGCGAGCTTAGACTTAAGCTTATTATACCTGACCTATTTATAGTGCTTCTCTTTGCCCTGTGACATTATAAACAATATCATGAATCACAATCCGCGGACATCACGACCTTGGCCATGTCATGACGGCTATAGCTATACATTCCTGGGCCGAGAGTGTAATGCGATATCAAGCTCCACGATACGACGTCTCTGAATGGATAGCATAACAATCGAGTTTGGTATCACGGTCGAGGCGTCTTAATGCACCGGCAGCCTATGTCCCAGCGTCTGGACCTATCAAGACATCGCTAACAATCTTCACAAAGTCGAGACTGCTATTGAGATATGTAGGCGGGTGCCCTGTGGTCTGCGATCTGCAAGTCACAACCTTCAAGCTGGCTTCGAGCTCCGCGCTGCCCGATCGCGGAGCACCTCCACCTCACATCTTGAACTTGGAATGAGAAGTACGTCGAGCGAGCCCAGTGCAATGCACCTGAGAAGCGCCGTAAATTTTAAGGGAGACGACGTGTACATCCTCGATGCGACGCGACTCTTATCATGCCTCTGAACATAGCAGCGAAAGCGCTGCTAAATAGAAATGCGTTACAAGCCTGCTACAGGATCGTACAAGGCCCTTACGTGTCGAGTATCGTTAGGCTGAGCAGCCGGCGCAACTTACAGCGATACAGCATCCGCTACGATGGATCAAGACGATTACGATGTTACACCTCCTCGAGCATATACCACAATGCCGGAGGTGCCAGGAGGTCTGGCAACGCATCTCCCACTCTACCGCTATCAGGAATTCTCGTAGTGTCCCTAGAACAAGCTGTAGCCGGCCCCTTCTGCACCCGTCAACTCGCAGACCTCGGCGCCCGCGTCATCAAGATCGAACGCCCGGGCCAAGGCGACTTTAACCGCCACCACGACACCCGCGTCAAAGGCCAATGCTCGCACTTCGTCTGGACCAACCGTAGCAAAGAATCCCTCGCCCTCGACCTAAAACACCCCACCGATCTCTCAGCTCTCAAGAAAATCATCTCCAAAGCCGACATCCTCGTCCAAAACCTCGCCCCCGGCGCGACAGAACGCATGGGCCTCGACTACCAGACCTTGAAGGACAACCACCCATCCCTCATAGTCTGCGACATCAGCGGCTACGGCAGCACAGGCCCCTACAAAGACAAAAAAGCCTACGACCTCCTGATCCAAGCCGAATCCGGCTTCCTCTCCATCACAGGCTCGCCCAACCAACCCGCCAAAGCAGGCTGCAGCATCGCCGACATCGCCGCCGGAACGACCGCCTTCAACAACATCCTCGCCGCCCTGATTAGCCGCTCCAAAACGGGAAAAGGCTGCCGACTCGATGTCTCTATGCTGGAGAGTATGGCAGAGTGGATGAGTTTTCCCTTATATTATGCCTATGATGGAGCGCCACCGCTGCCGTTGGCGGGTGCGGAACATGCCAGCATTTATCCTTATGGACCATTCGAATGCAAGGACGGGACGGTGATGCTGGGGATGCAGAATGAGAGAGAGTGGGCGATTTTTGCGAGGGACGTATTGGAGAGGCCGGGATTGTTGGAAGACCAGAGGTTCGCGACCACATCTCTTCGAAGTCGAAATCGCGCAGACTTGAAATCGATCATTGAGGAAGTGTTTTCTGAGTATACAGCTGAAGTGGCGCTAGACAGGTTACAGGCAGCGGGGATCGCGAATGCGCGGCTTAATGACATGGAAAAGTTATGGGCGCATCCACAGCTGAAGGCTAGGGATCGGTGGACCGAGGTTGACACGCCGAACGGCAAGATTACGGCGCTGAAGCCCGCGGGTACAATGGAGGGCATGAGTGTGAGGATGGACCGGATACCTGCCGTTGGAGAGCATAGCGAGGCTATACTTCAAGAATTCGGGATCGATAGATAATCTAGGGGTATCGCGTCATCTACCGACGCCAAGGATATCATAGATGAAACTGGGCCTTCAGCCGCGCCGATTTCTAGAGCTTGATGATCTGGGTAGTGAAGTGGCGGCGCGCTTCCTGCTCGTCGGCTTCCGCGCAAATGGATCCTACTCGAATCGCGCAATGAGAAGATCCATCTGCTCTTCGATATTCTGCGAACCTCATTAGCCCAGGCCAAAAGTTCCATCTAGAGCCACTCACTTTTAAACCTTTGATCACATTCTCATCCGGCCCCGATCCCGGTGTCCAAGCAGCGTGCGCAAAATCTATCATCTTCACACAGTGCGTCACAGGAGGCTCCTCCTCATCCTCCTCTTCTTCTGCCTCGCTCTTCTTGATTTCAAAGTTCGTAGGTGCTCGTTCATCGGCTCGTGGAGTCTTGGGCGGGTGCCCCCAGAGCACATCCAGTGCGTCGCTATCGCCTTCATACACGATGAGCAGACTCGTGCTATACATCCGAGATTCTGATCGCTCCAAACTATGGCGTGCTTTCGTGATCTCGGCGAGGATCGTCTCAAGCAATTCTCTGGCGTCATCGGGCTTAGCGGCTGCGCCAAGGCTACTGAAGAAAGTCGCAAACCCGTCTTTGACGTTGTCTTTGTTGAACTGGCGGCCGTAGAATTTGTCGTAGGTCTCGAAACCGTTTCCTGCAAGGCGTCAGTCGGAATGCTGTGCGTGTGCTGCAGGCACTAGCGCGCCTCGCCCTGTAGCTCAGGCTCTGCTCTGCGGCGCTCCCGATGCGTATCTCCTTCTCTTCACTTACCATTCCACACAGTCATTCCAGCTATGCGAAAGTTCAAAGAGCCGCTCGTTGTCTCGCTAGCCACCTTATCGAGCCGTTCGGCTTTTTCCGTCTTGGTATCATCGGCGTACAAACGAGCTCCGAGCTTAAGATCCAGGACATTGGGATGCTTGAAGCCATGGGTCAGGTTCTCCAGCACAATGGCTTGTTCGGTAGCAATCTTCTGGCCATGCTTGAGCTGTTGATCCTTTTGCTCCTGCGTGAGTTCTGCAGGCTCAGACGGATCTGTGACGTCGGGAACTGTTGCTGGCGAGCCGAGTGTCAGTGTCCCCATGAAGGTCGGCATCAATTCGTAGAACTTGGGGTGGTGCTGCAGAGACTCTTGGTAGAAATCGACCTCAGATTGGGTGCATGGCTTGACGATGACTTCGCCAGCTTCGTCTGACAGGACGCCGTCATGGCCAGCGGCAGCGTTGGCGAAGGCTTTCAGCTTCGCAGGATCGAATGCCTTTGCTTCAGCCATGGTAGCGCTGGTCACCGCCGTCGACGTAATACGCTGAACCGCAGAGTGTAAGTGGCAGAAGGTTGGGACATGCGGCGTAGGGGAGGAAACAGCAGAGAGGCAACTGCATGGTAGCGGTGATCGTGGTAGTTACGTTGCAAGGGATCCGATCCAACTTATCGATAGTCGCAGGAATGAAATGTATCGAGTGGGGCTGTTTCTGAGATGGGTTAGCCCGGCCACCTCTATAGTATGACGTCAGCCATAACTCAATGCCATGAACCTGCATGTATTATTAGACACAAGATGCTACCTTCAGGTAAGGTAGGTACATGTACATACACCAGGTGTGTCTCACGTGCACAGCCTCTTCCTCATGTTTCTTGCTGACAGCTCACACCGCCAGCAACATGTTCATCACCACCGCTGTCACGGAGCGTGACAGCATCGACCGGCCCCAGCGGATCGGCAAACGCATTTGCGCCTATCTCGGCGATCAACCTCGACCTACACATCATCATGACACTGCCATGCAGTACCCGAACGACTGCATGTGAAGCTTCTCGGATAATCGCCCGAAGCAAAAAGAGGATGACACGACACTTACATGTATGAGATGCCGATGTGGTCGTGGGATAGCGACAACCGCTTGCATGCAGCATGCGCGCGCTGGCAAACACCGGTTGGATAGCCGTGCAGTGAAATGCATCCATCGACTCTTGGTCGATGGGCCACCAGGAGCATATGCCGCGAAGCCTCTTGTGGGAAATCATCCCCAGTGTACGCTGAGCGCATGCGTGCTCGGCTCCCGTTTGCCGCATGCGCCATGCAATCTGGTTCGCTCATAACATAGAGAAGTAGTTCCCTTGCGGAGAACTGCGGCCGCTTGCACAGTAATGTCGCAATGCACAACTAAGCATTGGCTGAAACAAAGTGATAATAACAGTCCGAGAAGGGGAATGACAGAGAATGACAAATTCCGGCAATCTTACTTAGTCACGGCGTACATTATCACTCGGCATCTTGATCCTCCCAGAACACAAAACACCTGATCTCGATGCTCTCTCGCGGTGGTCCGTTATCGTCTGGTGTCCGGATGGCACTGTGCGGTGTTCGCCTTGCTCGACCATCCAGCTTCGAGTCAAAGATCTTGATGAGGAGCGCTTCGTCCGGTGTCAAGTTCTTCGGCCAGTACCATTTCTGCTTTGGGTTGTGCTTGACATACCAAATCATAGAGTCGTAGTCACTCACGACGCCATCTTTCGGTCTCTTGACCCGCAGCGTGACCTCTCGAAGGTCCTCGTCGGCGACGCTTCGTGCATCGCAGACTGCAAGCGGCTCGCGGTTGATAGTCTTCAGTGGATGCCAGACGTTGATGATGCCCCAGCGCTTCTTGGCTCTTGGTCGAAGCTCGTCCGCCTCCTTGATGTCACTCAGGCTGTGTGCCGCGCCGTCATAGGTCTGGTCTGTATGTTTTGTCAATGAGATGTGTTCGCAGTCTGTGGCGGTCCGACTCACCGACATGTGCAAACATAGCTGGATCCCGCAGATATACAGGCGCGTTGTCGGGAAGATCCTTCGCAATGTCAAGCATTGCTTGATGAGGATCCTTGCGAACGATATGGTTCATGACATGCACAAAAGTGGCGGCCGTTCTGTGGAAATGCATCAGTACGTCGAGGATCATGCCCAGCTGCAAGGTCACAGCCCTACGTTTTCTTGATGAGCTCCACAGCTTCCGGATAAACATCCTGCTTTATGCGCTCGTCGTCGTCATGAATCTGCGCTTTGGTACTGAATGGCACGACTTGGAAACCGTTCTTGTCGACAGTAAACTCGTCTTCCAGTCCACGCAAGTCGGTCACTTGCACGACATGTGTGTCCCACTTCTGACGCTTGCTCCCAACCGTGCCCCGATACTGGACTGGATACTTCTCGCCATTCGGAGGCTCCAGGTAAAAGTTGATCTCGGCCTCAATGACACCTGGCGGGAGCTCTGTGGAGTGTGGCATAGCTATACTATAGTGTAGGCAGGTGTGCATCAACAACTGCTATTGCTGCAAAGTGGGACACGGTAGTCTTATACATGTAGGTGCTGTCCCGACCTGACCTACAGGGAAGCTGTCCCGCTCCTTGCTCGACCAGCAGGCGCCATGGAGTCCTGCTGGGATCACGATGTACAAAAAAGCCCCAAATGTACCAGACCGTCTCTTCGTCCTACCAAAGGTCCTCCTACTCCTACTAGTAAGCATTGCGGCGCACGCTCCTGCTTCCGGCACACTCTCCTGCGATTTGGCGACGCCGATGAATCGTTCGGTGCACCGTTGTGTGTCCACAATCCTCTTCCACGGAGCTTCGGTAATTGCCGAATCAGACTGGCTCGAAATGATTAGATGTCCCTGGTCTCAGTGGTCGACGAGCATGCATTGCTGGCTGAACAATGTTGTCAGGTTTCGTGGTAGAATACGAGGTACGAGAATCGCGGTTGGAAGTGGCCGACCGTGCTCCGCTTCTCTCGTTTCAGCGTTCAAAAGCAGAAACGGGAATGCAAGCAGCGTGTTTCCTAACCATGACCTCCTCAGTACTCAGTAGAGACCTACAGCCTGGTTGCTGACATGTGGGCATATACGCGAAGAGCGCGTTTGCACAATATCGAGGACCATCAATATTGGTCTTTCAAGCAGCAGATCTGGCGGCAAAGATGTCGGCAGAACCTGTGAAGCCTCGAATGACTATCGCGTGCAACCGCTGTCCAGCATACGAATGGGCATCGACTGCTTTGCTTACGAGGGTCATGCACAGCATCTGGACGTCTGTTCCAAGCGCTCCCGAAACCTCGGTCATACCAGGACTAATACACTGTTCGCTTCGACTCAAGCGGACATGTCCTTCGAGCATTTCTACGCATTATCAAACTACTGGCATGGCAAGATATATGGAGATGCACATTGCATCGGCAGCCTGCGACTGTCGCTGGTGTGCGGTACGGCCGTTGTCATTGTATAACTCGGATTGTTGCAGCAATAATGCTCCGAGAGAATTGCAAAGCTATCTGTAACGGGGCGAAAACCGTTCTGGAGTCTATGGATCATCATGCCAATGATCCGGGAACTTGAGTCAAACAGGCGTCATGAAGTCTTGAGATACATGTGAGACAGTGGAGAATCATGAGCATGATTAGTTGAATCCAGGTGGCAGAGTCGGACTTATCAAGACCGGCGTACCTGTATCCTCACCAGTGCTAATCGCTACCTACAGACCTCGTCGACTCGTGTCCAGATCCTCTGTTGGAAGGATGCCGTACTATATGCCGGATGCGGAAAAATTGGACCAAGCTTGTGTTCGACCAGATCAACGTGCTTCCCAGAAAGCACGATAACCGTGCGCAAAGAGCACGACAATCGCCAGTATCACGATGTCTGTTCGTGATCCATCGTGTTGCTTTCTTTTCGTAAAGGAGAGGAGTGCTTCGAATTGTGAGCCGGAACGCTTTGATCTCGCTGTGGCTCTATGCCCAAGCCTCGCGAACAGCGCTCCGACGCAACAGCACAGCACATCCAAGGGACAAGGTTGCCTCTTTCATATGACTTCATGTACAATGTTTCTGCAGTTGTCTTCACACCCGGATGCCATGACATGGCGGTGTTCACGGAGTAAATAGGGAAGGGGGATCACGAGACGTCGAAATATGGCAAAATACAAGGAACAAATCCACCAAACGGCATCAAGCGCGCCTGCATTTACGACACTTAAGGTTGCCAAGAAGCGGAGAGGATGCCACCCACATGCCGAGAATTCAAGATGGATTACAGGCCGGGGGTTCCAGTGGTCTCGGGCGGTCGCAAGAAGGCTGCACGGACGAATTGTATGGTATGGCAGTCCGAATAGACATGCCTATTTTCGTCGGCCACGATACTACCGACAACACGTCCCTTGCGGAGAAACGCACATCCCTGTTGGACAACGACTTCATTTAAAGATGATGATGATGCCCTCGCATACGCGGGCTCTGTGCGCCAAACGTAACATCCTCTCTACTCGAAAGTCACCACCGAGATGCGGATGAACCCCGTGCGGGTATTGGCTGCGCTGGCCACGCTTGCCTCAGTATCGGCAGTCCCGGTCGAGACGAGGCAGGCTGCGGCATATGGAGGTTACATGTTCGCATATTTTACGGGCGGCGACCGCGAGGGAGAAAAGATTCACTTCGCAGCCAGCAATGGGAACAATGCACTCGACTGGAAAGAGCTAAACGGCGGCAAGCCCGTACTGTCATCGACCCAAGGCACCAAAGGCGTAAGAGACCCTTTCATCATCAGAGGACACGATGGCCATACCTTTTACATACTGGCCACAGATCTCTCCATAGCATCTGGCACATCCTGGGGCGACTCCATCCGTCATGGCAGTCGATTTATTGAAATCTGGGAGAGTAAAGATCTTGTTACATGGTCAGCGCAGCGCCACGTTCGAGTATCGCCACCGGAAGCTGGGAACACGTGGGCTCCAGAAGCATATTACGATGATCAAATCAATGCTTACGTCGTGTACTGGTCTTCCACATTGTATGACTCGAAAGACACTGCGCATACCGGCGCCGCGTACGAGAGGACAATGTATGCTACCACGACTGACTTTGTCACTTTCAGTGCCGCTAAGGTCTGGAGAGATGCCGGATCGGCATATATTGACGCGACCGTTCTGAAGGTGGGCAACACCTTCTATCGCTTCCTAAAGGACGAAGATGGGAAGTCTGGATGCCACGATATCATTCAAGAGAGGTCCACAAACCTCCTCGCTCAATACAAGGGCTGGACAGGCATGGGGGCGTGTATCGGTGGAAAAGCTGGAACAAAGGATGTTGAAGGTCCAACCGTCTTCCGAGCGAATCCCGGGGATGTGAATGGCGAAAAGTACTACCTTTTCGTGGATGAGTATAAAGGGCGAGGATATATCCCTCTGGAGACAGCAAACATTGCTCAGCCAAATTGGCAACTTGCCAAGTCGTGGAAGCTGCCCGCTAGACCACGACACGGCACTGTCCTGCCAATCACTGCTGCGGAGCTGCAAAGGTTGACCAGCAGTAAACTCAGAGTGCGAGACAATGCGCCACTTGCTAAGCGTAGCAAAATCATCCCTGGCTTGTATGCAGACCCAAACATAGCAGTCTTTGGCTGCGAGTATTATTTGTACGGGACAACCGATGGTAAGCTCAATGGACATGGTATGCTTGCCTGCTCAATCGTTGACCTTTCACAGGCTTCCTACACTGGAGCGGCAATCAATTCTACGTCTGGAAGTCCTCTAACCTCGTTAATTGGGAAAGATCCGCCAAACCAATCCTCACACTTGATGGTACTAAGGGCAATGTACCCTGGGCTACCGGCAACGCTTGGGCACCTACCATCATCGAAAGGAATGGCAAATACTACTTCTACTTCTCCGGACAGAACCCTACCTACAAACGTAAGACTATCGGCGTCGCCGTCGCCAATTCCCCAGAAGGTCCCTTCACCGCGCAACCGAAAGCGATGATTCTGAACAACGAGAAGCTTCATGCTAGCCAGGCAATCGATCCCGATGCGTTCCACGATCCCCGTACTGGCAAGTACTACCTATATTGGGGCAACGGCGTCTCTCTCATGGCCGAACTGGGCGACGATATGATCTCCATCAAAACGGAGACTCTTCAATACAACAGAGGCCTCACCAACTACCGTGAGGGCAGCTTCATGGTATATCGCAAACCCTACTACCATTTCACATACTCCATCGACGACACCGGCAGCCCGAACTACCGCGTCGGCTACGCGACAGGACCGAGCGCGACCGGGCCTTGGACATATCGCGGAGTCATACTCCAGAAAGACGCATCGAAGGGGATCCTTGGAACGGGCCACAATTCCATTATCAATGTACCTGGTACGGACGATTGGTATATCGCATACCATCGGTTGGCGATTCCGAATGGAGATGGCACGCATCGTGAGACGACGATCGATTGTTTGAAATTTGATGCGAAGACAGGGTTGATCAAGCCTGTTGTGCCGACTTTGAATGGTCCTAAACCGGAGACGATTCCGAGAAATGGCAATAGACAGAGCCAATGTAAATAGGCAAAATAATGGCAACGTTGTGTTCGACAGCCGTTCTTCTTTCGCAGAGTGTTGCGTAAATTACCCCTCGCAGCGGATCATTCTTCCGCTGCAGTACACTGCAAAACTTGTAACAGGAGTTCAATGTACAAGTGCCTAACAGTGCGCGACAACTTGCATTGCGCCTTGTCCATCGAACACGTGATAGCGGAACGCTGCCCGACCAGTCTGGCAAGCAGAACAACATAGAATGTACTATTGATACAAAGCACCGAGGCAATATATGCTCAGCATCACAGCTAGAGGCATACAATCGCACACCACCCTTGTTAGACCAGCTCGACTCCTCGAAGCGTTCTGGACCTTACTCAAAAGAACCCCAAGAGCAAGAGTCACGCTTCCGTATAACAGTATCGGCTCGCCAAGGTCCGTGGGCATTATATAAAAGATTCAATATAACTGACAGACTCGATGGCCTGCCGGTCGGATGCTCCATGACCGACAAACGGTCAGATCAAGCACATATCAACGCTCCAAGAAGAAGTGGACGAAAAATCAAAACAGCCTGATAGGTGACGATGGTAATGGCACGCTGCAACAGTTCAATTCAGTTCAATTGAAATGAATAATCACATCATGAGCAACCTGTGCCACATTCATTCCTTTCCCTTTGCCTTTCCTTTCCTTTTCCCATCCCTCCATACCTCAATACATACATTCCATTATTCATCTAATCGCAATCAGCAACAACGAAGCGAAACGGCAGCGACATGTCAATAGGAACATACCGTCATTCTTCCATAATCTCTCTCAATCGTCACACCCGTCCCATCTATGGCAACGGAATCGTAAACGTAGCCGAGAAGGGGCTCGTAACAGTGACCACCGTCTCGCTGGGAGCCGGGAACGATGGTGCAGCCGGGAAAGTCGGTTTCGGGAAAGAAGGGTACGAGAACGAAGGGATCGTTGGCTTCGGGAAACTTGGAATAGAGAAGGATGGCTGCGCTCGCTCGCGGTTCTTGTACGGAGCCCAGCTGTGGTGGACCAGGCTTGGCTCCGGGTGGTAAGAAGGCTTGTGGTGCGATGGAGCCGGGTGCGAGACGTGCGATGGCACTGCGCGCTCCTGATGCTTGTATGGAGCCCAACTATGGGGCTCCTTCGAGGGCTGGCTTGGCGCAGGGTGGTAAGAAGGCTTGTGGTGCGATGGAGCCGGGTATGATGCGTGCGAAGGTGCGTGTGATGGAGCCGGGTGAGAGACCGGGCTGGCGACGACGGCCGCCGCTAGAAGCGAGAGGACAGCGAGGAATTGCATGATACTGATCAGCGGCATATGTTTGCAGTAAGAGCGGCGTGCAACGAATATGCTAATGCTGCGAGGTTGAGGGCTTCTGCGTTACTGATATACTTCTGCGTACCTGATGACGGCTGATATACAACCTTCCACCTCATCAACAACACTACGTTGGACCAACACTATCGTGCGGCTGGGATACAGTGGCATTGGCTGCTTGACATGCTAGGACGAAGCAGCGTATAGATGGTCAGAACCTACGAGGCATGGGCTAGTTTCAAGGCATCTGTCATCATAAAGTCAGGTTTGAAAGAGCGCCGACCTGCGTCTTCCTGCGCATCGGATATGCGTGATTTGAGGTTGAAATATTGTTGATAGCGGTCATCGAGAGATAGATTTCTGCTCGGTCGTGCTCTGTTGAAAGCTTGCAGCACTCCAGCCAAACTCTCTACAGGTTGGAAGGCTGATCTTTCCGCTTTCAGCCCAAGCCCAAGATCTGCAGTTCGGCGTTGTGGCTGATCATCAAACACAATTCTTCGAGCATATGCTTCGGCAGGGTCTCGAGGGTCCTCAATCCTGAGTCAAGTCTCATGTTCCCGCCACTCTCCTCATCTTGCAAGCCAATCGTCCTTGTGGCTTGACATGTTCAGCCTCGGCCGCCAGCTCGATGCTGTCACACAAGCTTTCACCAAGCACTCTGCGGCTTTGCCGGGGAACTGTTTTTAACGTCAGTGTTCGAAAAAGAGCCGCGCGAGTGCATGCAGGTCTGTGACTGGGTGACGAACTGCACTCTGATGTGCATTCTTTTGTTATCATGCTTCGATCGTTCCCGCGCTTGCGTGACAAGATCATTTGGCACACGCAGTACACTGCACATTTATTGGTAGTTATAACAGACGGCGACGGGTTGCTGTCTGAACATACTTCAGATCAAGGGCCATGGTTCTGCGAGCCTCGATAGTGCATATTCTAGAGCGACATCAGGCTGATTCTGGGGCTCATCTTCACCGCGATGTCTGCCAATGAATGGCAGATAGTCTGGAGCGCACACGGTGCCCCTTTCTGGTAGTTTTCCAGTTTGGAAGTAGGCCCGTACGACTTTGGCAGTGCATTTTGACGGCATTGAGTGGGAACAATGTCCTTGCGAATCTTGCTGCAGGACAACAGACCCTGCAAACAAGGTTGACACCTTATGCGCATTTCTGATCGGCGTCACGGTATCATGCGTGTTGCCGAGGATCAGTAGTGGGTGCGCAGTATTGCCGGAGATGTCTCCTTCGTGAGTCCAACCTGGCTTTTGCTTTATGCCAATGCAGCTCATTCGATGTCGTGCCCAACTCGGGCTGAACCACTCGCTTTGTCGCTGTAGCTTCTCGTAATAGTCTCTGAATTCGTACTTGGTGATATCTTGCGGGCGAAAAACAGCGCTGTCCATGCATTCGATGACAGGTGTAGGACCGAGCAAGCCAAAGTATCGTTCTTGCAAGCAGCCGCCAGGAAGGGAACGGCAACCTGCCAGCGCAGCAGCATCGTTGAGATGTGCTTGTTTGCTCGCTGCGACTTCACTGACATTGCCTCTGGAAAGCTCATGAAGCAGGTCAAAGAAGTCCTCTGCGGCGGAGTACGGGAACGCCATGGCATTGATCGCTCTCAGGTAGAAGTCGTCGAAGGTGACGATGATCGGGTCGGGTCTATTCGTATCATCACCCAACGTGTACAACGGCTCTTGCTTGAGACTGACCATGAGCCATGCGATGAGATCTTCGATATCCTCTGGATCTGAACTTGTTGCTAGAGGGCATTTAGTGGGTCCAGCCGCTGCGCAGTACTCGACGAGTTTGCGCATTACCATGTCGGCGTCCTGCAAGTTTGCAAGCCATCTACCAAAGTAGTAGTCATCAGGGTCGAGCACTCCATCAACGGTGAGTCGCTCGATGCGATCCGGATGCATAGCTGCAAACGTTTGTCCAAGCAGGCTTCCGTAGCTGACTCCCCAGTACTGCAGCTTCTCTTGACCTTGTTTCCAAGATGCACGTGCTCGAATATGCCGATGCGCGGGACCAGTCTCTTCTGCAATGCTTCGATCAGTCGTGGCCTCGCGCCATTCTCCATGCCTCTCTACGATCTCTAGCATATCCTCAACGACCTGCGCTGTGTTCACATATCGTACAATGCTCTTATCACCATCATATGCAGTGCAGCTTTTGCCGAGTGCTTCAGTCCGTGCCCATTCGATTGCAAAGGACGAGTCGGATTCATAGATCTCGCCGTAACCAGGACGATCGAGCAGCCAAATTTGCTGCGAGAATGCATTCGGAAAGCAGTTCAGACTTGGAGTGGTGTATTTCACGCCTCTGGGATCAAAGCCAACGATGTCGAAGTATTTGTTGTCGGATGTTGCGTTCTCTGGCGCAGTGTCGCTGTCCACTATCGTCTGCATTGCTGTACCACGATCCAGGACTTGATCCACACCAGATTCACCTGGCCCGCCCGGATTGACGAGCACGATACCACCATAGCTCTCGTGAGTGATTGGCACTCTAGCAGGAAGCTTGATGATGGCAATGGCAGCACGATCGCCCTCTCGTTCGTGACCAGTCGCATTCCAGTTCAAGGGTACATCCAATCGAGCGCAATGAAAGCCACCGTAACAGGACGTGTATTCCAAGCTCTTACTCGGTGTAATCTGCTATGGGTCAGCTTCTTCATTGGACTTACCATAGGACTTCAGGCAAGTCATACGTTGCTCCAGACGAACTTGTCTGGTTCATCCTTGAGCGGGATCTGATGCTGTAGAGCTGAACTCCCTGCAATAGCTGCTATCAGCCAGTATCTGGCCATACCAAGCTCAATTGGCTACATGTATGTCTCCTACGCATGGCTGTCTATGGCCTACCTGGGGAAGGTCGTGTTTCACGTTGGTGATGTCAGCCGAGCAGGGCTTTGGTGCCGGTGCACGTGATGTTCTACCCGTTCATCATGAGTTGAGTGTTCGCCACGTCCACACGAAATAACACCTCATGCACATCAGGCCATGAATCACTTAGAGTGGCTTTCACGACGCTGCCACCGCTCATCTGCTTTTCGATACCTGCATCATGTTCATCCTCTCTCGGCGAATCGACGCGAATGATCCATGTTGACGCAGCCAGCTGAGATACATGTAGACAGTCACACGTCCATCGCCATTGCTTGTACGACTACCAGGATCACCCGGGCGTACACATGTACTGTACATGTACAGCTTCAGCTTCAGCTCGTCAGCACAAGCGAGACACACTCTGCCGCATTCGGCATTAACAAGCGAAAGCCATTGCCATGAGGTGTGAGACCACAGCAGCGACAAGATCGCGTTCGCATTCTCATTTTCCCAAAGCACTGCAACATATATACAGACCCCCATACTATTCATGTCTGTGTAAGTAGGTAGGTGATGCCGCCTCTTCGAGCCACTCTCCTGTCATTTTCGAATTGGATACCAAGACCTCTCCGTGTTGCAAGTCGGACATTCAACTGCCAACGCTACGAAAGTCGAGTCACCACACAATATGGCAGAAGACTCGGGGAGCTGGTCGTTGTACCCGTACAAGCCTAACAAGGCCGCGCCCGTAGCCTTTGCCGTCATCATAGCCGCAACCATGCTTTACCAGATCTATTTATCGTTTATCCGTTACCATTGGAAGAAGTTTGGAGGAACCATGGTCTGGGCTTCACTGGTCTGGATCGCCGGCTTCATCTGCCGCAGCGTCTCCGCAAACAACGTCCAGAGCGTCGGCATATTCATCGCGCAGTATGTGCTAGTCCTCATGGGACCTCCGCTCTACGCAGCAGCAGGTATATACGCCTCCCAGACCTGACGCGGACCACATGCACCAACTGAGATTGATCGTATCAGAATACTTCATCCTCAGCCGCCTCCTCTCTTACCTCCCCTACCACACCCCAATCCACCCCGGCCGCGTCTTCAGCACCTTCATCCTCCTCTCCACCCTCGTCGAAACCCTCACCGGCAGCGGCGCCGGAAACTCAGCAGGCACAGGCCGCTCCGCGGCCCAAAGAACCACCGGCCTAAGTCTCCTCAAAACGGCCCTAATCCTTCAATGCTTCGTTGAAGCCCTCTTCTTCTCCCTAGTCCTACTCGTCGAACACCGCTGCCGCCAGGCTCACATCTTCCCCCAAAATGTCCGAATCGTCTGCTATACCCTCTATGTAACAAGCTCAATGATCCTTCTCCGCTGTATAGTCCGCAGTATCGAAGGTTTCGAAGCCGCATCCTGCGATCCGGATCGTCAAGATCCTTACTGCGGTCCCGTGAGTAGGAATGAATGGTTTTTGTGGACCTTCGAAGTGGCCAATATCACGCTGTTCGTCATCGTGCTGTGTATCTTCCACCCGGGGAAGTATCTGCCGAGGAGCGGCAAGATCTTTCTCGACCCAAGAGATGGCAAGACAGAGAGAGTTGGACCAGGGTTTGGGAAAGCGGATAAGAGGCCGCTTTGGGTCACGGTGGTGGATCCTTTCGATGTTTATAGGATGTTGAGTGGGAAGGGTATGGGGATGGAGAGGTTTTGGGAGGTGGAGCAGCCGGTGTACGAAGTACGTGATCTGAGTTGCAAGAGAGAGGCCAGGGAGAGGGTTGTGCAGGTGGAGGCGAGGGAAGGTGGACATATGGATGTAGAGAGGAATGTGTGATGCTGTTATCTGGTGCCAGGACACTATTAGGCGCGCTGCACTTCGAGAGTCATGCTGTGGCAAAAGCTCATGCCAAATGTCAACGCAAAATGGACTAAACACGCAGTTGAGTCGTATCGTGCGGGTGGCGAATGAAGCCCGCCAGCATGGTCGCGTCTTGTGTTACGCCAGAGCCGACGACAACGCGACTGTGACGTCCGGCTTGCTAGCACGTGAGCTTCCCTTACGTGCACACCTCTTCGCTCTGATCGTCCCGTATTTTGGCTCCTTGTAGCAGTTCACTCTCAACGACGACAAAGACTGCAACCTATTCATGACCGCGTCTGCAAGTTCGCCGACGGTAATCCCAGCCGACAAGTCCAGTC
Source organism: Passalora sequoiae (assembly GCA_013248845.1). Classification (NCBI taxonomy): domain Eukaryota; kingdom Fungi; phylum Ascomycota; class Dothideomycetes; order Mycosphaerellales; family Mycosphaerellaceae; genus Passalora; species Passalora sequoiae. The sequence continues at coordinate 427,354 of WSQC01000008.1, read as the reverse complement.
CCAAACTCAAAGTGTCATGGCAATGTCACTGGGGCTTACTGCAATGGAACCGGACCTCATACTCAACCTTCCTGACTTTCTCTCCTGTTGGCAGCGCGACCCTCGGGTCCATCCAGCTACCGCCATCATCGATGGTTAACTCAGTCCTATCATGAGGAACACCAACAAGCACTCTCTACTTCTGTCCAAGATGTCCGGAGCACTTCCACTAGAGTGCAGCGAAAGGCCTGCTCGACGGTGTGGCAAGCTTCCTTTATGTCAGGTACCTCTTTGTAGAACAGTGTGTTGACGCACGCGGTCACGAGGTTCTTCGTTGCCGTGGGCGGGAAATTGAAGGAGCATGTCGGCAGTGAAAGCGTCCGAAAGGGTCGCTGAGTGGACCCGACGATTGCGGGTGGAAAGGACTTGCTCACGCGCTGTGCGAGCAGTACTGGTTCCACGGCACCTGTGCTGTAGACACCGATCACATCATCCTCGTCGTCGTCGAAGACCAGAAGGATCGTCTCGAGCAGCTCGGTAGTGCCGGAGACCCGAGACACTGCTGTATGCGATCGCTGCGTGTCTTCTGGTCAGTCTAAGAACTTGTCATGATCGCCTTGGACACACGAAAGACTTACCACGATTACCATCATCGCTATTGTTCTGGTAAAGTGGCGTGTTTGTTGTGTTATGTGGTAGTGCTGGACGAGCTCAGTGTTAGGTGATGCTGTTTAACAGAAGCAGCGCTGCAATCTAGGCAAACATCAGCAGCCACGCTGAGCAGGCCCAGGTCTCAAAGCCTTCTACCCTGCACGTTGAGCGTAATTCTTCACACATGATTTGCATTTCCGAGCCTTCCTCTCGCACGTAATCACCATAATTGGAAGATGTAGACACAAAAGGTGTACCAAATACAGTTCAGCCGGTCCGCGTTGATACGATGCATAGCTCACAATACACATTCTTTGGTGGGAGAACACTCAAAACGCTCACCGCAAGTATACTGTCACTGGCGCTTGACTACGCGCCTACGCCTCATAAAATGGCCCCTGCGTCTTGAATAAAGGTGCAGAACTTTTGATAGTAAAAGTGCGGTCTTGAATAATGGAAGCGGCGGATGTCTGATTATTGGATTCATCCAGTATCGCCGAGTATGCTCCGGTCTTTCTGGTCACTCAGGAGACGAGCTAGCCACGTCGGACCGCCAGTCATCTTTGCTTCCATGTGAAGCTTCCCTTACATCGAACTCCGCACATGCGCCCCAGTTTTGCCTGCGCGCGACCCGTACGGACCTGTGTCCTGCTATCATAGTATTGTTAACGCAGCGCTTGAATGATAGAGTGACAGCTCGCTGTCCCTCCAAATAAATGCCCTGAACGCCGGATTCGCCACGTAATGATGTGATTCGCCTGACCGTGCATTATGTATGGCAATCGAGTGTTGCGCTTCCATAAAGTGTCGACCCAAGTTTTCATTGCCCGGGCAAAGATCTCACTGTTCCATCCGGATGCAGGTCTGTTGCTTTCAATGATGTGGCACGCTTCCTTATTGCTTCTTGTTCAGCCGTTTGGGCTTCTTCGAACTTGAATCCTCATAAACTCTCAGCGCGTTGCGTCCCTGTCGCAGCAGAACGCCAAAAGTCAGGAATACGACTTTCGCCCTAACTTGTATGAGAGATGTGGTGTTGGGAAGTCGCACACGGGCTATGAAGTCGATTGCGAAGTCGCCTTCGCTTGGTTCGTGGTGGATGAAGTGCTCTCCCTATCTAGCCTGCCTTCTGCTGCGCCGGCTTCGCGCCTTCGACTTGCTTCGCAGGTTGCTGCTCATCGGCCTTCTGGGCGTGCTCGGCTTGCTTCGAGTCCAGCTTTTCCAGCTTCGGCTTCAGCTTGGTATCATGGACTGGCTTGCCCTGGTGACCCACCTTCTTGTCTTGGGACATTTGTTGTTTGTCGGCACTTACTTCCGGTATTTCCTTTGATGGTTCGATGATGTGCGACTTTCCTTTGGCTGCCCCTGCTTCGTCAACTTTACTGCTGTTGTGGAAAGGAAATGTCAGTTAACTTCTTTTGCCTGCTCGCCCCCCGCAACGATCTCGTGTCAACACTGCCCCTCACTACACTCGTGTATGCACGCATCGAGTCCTGTGCTCCCTCAATGGTCTGCATGCACTTACACATCGGCCGCCTTCTCGCTATCCTTTTGCTTCTCAGCCGCCTCTTTCTTTGATGTATCTCTAATGGCTTCCTTGTCCTTCTCCCATTGCGACTTCCCTTCTTCGAAATTCTCCTCGATCTTCTTTTGTCGTTCTTGCTTCTCCTTTTCCTCCTGCTCACGCTGTTTACGCTCCTGCTCCATCTCCTCCATGTGTCGGATGTCGTCCACGCTAGGCTCGTACAAATGCCAGATGGTGTAGTGAGGCAGTCCGACGACGGAGAATTTCATTCGTTTCGCCATCTGTAGGATGTCAGGTCAGTGTTTGTTCATGTGAGTTCTGCCATATGGCAGCGCGTCACGCACCTTTCCGAAACCTTCAGTCTCGGCGTGCTTCTCGAAGCTGAAAGCAGGGAAGTGAACTCCGCTCCGGAACACCTTGGCCTTGGCCAGAATGCTGACACCTCCAACACCGTCGATCTCCATCTCCATGTCGGGATCGCCGTATGGATCGCGAAGGTAGGCTAAATGCGGTCGCCAGGTAGCGTATTCTGCATAGCCTTCTACAATGACCGCGTCTTCGTCCAGCGTGTCCGCTAGTGCTAAGGCAGTCTCCGACTCTTGCCAACTGTTCAAGTCGTAGGGTTGCTCGCCGCCTAGCCAGTCAGGTAGTGGTCGCCATACGTCTGCGCATGGTTTGTTAGAATATCGAATTCACGCTGCCCTGTTTTGCAATACATACTTGGCACAATAACATCCTTGTTATGTCTCATCAGATCCTCCAGTATCGTGAACGGCGCCGTCTCGACATCCACGTCTCTCCAGTACACCCAACTATGTGTGGGTCTAAGTGCCGCACTCAACAACCAATTCCTCGCCTGTGCCATGCTCTTTCTTCGTGAAGCCTGCGCGGCGAAACCGTGTCTGCTTTCCACATCCTGGTTGACTTTTTGTCCGAAGTTCTTTTCGATCACACTGATTTCGCCAAACGGCATCTTCGGGTTCTCCGTCGCGCTCGCTTGCAGTTCTGCCAGAAGATCTGATAACAGTGTCAGGGTCTCGTCCTTGCTGTCTCCCACCAAGAAGGCCAGATCGATAAGATTATGAGGATATGTGAGGTTGCGGAGATGGGAGAAGAACATGGGGAGATGTGGTGCTGCGTCTCGCAGTGGTGCGCACAAAAGGATGCGCTCTTCTCGTTCCCAGCCGCGAGACGTGCCGCCCACGTTCGAAAGATCGTAATATCGCACAGTTTCGATATTGAACTCGTCGCCGATCGAGCAGCCGGCGAGACTGCCCAACCCAGCTAGTGTTAAGAGACCGCAGGGCCGTAGGGCATCGAAGAAGTACATGAGTGTAATGAGGATGAGCGACACCACGCCGAAGAGTCGTATGAGCGTCTTCCGCCGTTGAAGCAGCATTGCTCGGGATGAGCGCGGTTGGTATCTGCGAAGATGTAGTGTCAGACGCACTCTTTCAATTGCTCAACGTTGTGTACGCGCGTCTTGGATGTGGTGATGCAGCTGGAGCACCGAGTATCACCGTGTACTCCTGGCACGACGCCCGTATCGCACACGCACTTACTTCTCATACTTGTCCGGTCGTATACTGAAGCTTCCCCCTCTGTCGCTTCCGATGGGATATGCACCACTCCCGCCTTTTTGATAGCCATTCAGGCCATATGCATGCCGGTTCATCTTCTTCTCCTGATGGGCCGACGACACATATGAAGGTAGCATATGTGAGCCTCCCAGCAGAACAATGCCCTCTTTTTGCTAACCGATGCGATCCCTCTCGCCAGTGTGGATTTTGGAGTCGTCTTTCAGTCGAAGATGCCGCAATGTCGGGTTATCCTCGTAATGCCAAATTTCCAGACGGGCGCCGGAGGTCAAGGCTGTGGATGACTCCTGATCCCGTGTCTGATGGCTTTGATGGGCGTGAAAAGGCAGTGCCTGCCCGGATCAGATGCTCGAGCTGCCCTCAAGAACGCGGCGTTGGTCGAAAACGACAGTCGTCAGTGAAGGTTGGTGGATCGTGGAGCGTTTCGTAAAAGTGTCAGCTGTGCATGAATGAACTGAATCAGGGACAAGGTTCAAAAGAAGGATCCTGGTTGACATCAAACTCTGGAGTTGCCAAGCTTTACGTGTCGAATAGAGGGTACAGAAAGCTTGAAAACGTGTGTATGAAGGGGGAACGAGATGTTGGAACAATATAATAATATTGATGGTCGTCTTATCTTGATCAATGTCTACCAAGGAGAGTCGTTGCTACACAGGACACCTTTTTTTAGTTCCGTCTGACCCTAGTCTCTAGTATACGCGGGATCTTATGCACCATACCCGCAACAACGGGAACGGCAACGGCGAGTCCGTCAGCTCAGGGCCTCCTGCGATCCAGACCCTATAGAGAGACGGGTTGACGTAGCAGTAGTAGTACATTTCACCACTAGGCGCCGTTGAGTAATAGAAGCAAAACAACGGAAAATTTGCATGGCATTTTTTTATATGTATATATATTGATGTGCACGCCGCTGGTGGATTGCGTCGCGTCTAGGCTTTCGGTCACCGAGCACGACCTCGACTGCACTGATGCCCTCCGATGACCCTGTTCACAATCGCAGCATTTTCGAGGTAAGCTCGGGAGTCGGCTGCCAATGAGGTGGTATCCATATCGGCGGCAGTGGTACCAATTGCTCGGGCACGGTGAAAAGATGACAACAAAGGGACGTACAGTCAGCAAGACAAGCTCTAGCGTGCTAGCACATTGCTGACGTTCGCCGCCAATGATCTTGGAGAGCATTGCCGCTCTACTGCGGGCCGCCTGTATCCACAAGACAAGTGGAAGGGCTCCGGCACGCCGCAGCAGAGCACTCTGAATCTCGACCCACGCCGGCAATGCTCATGCCTGCATTGTCTTGCAGCTGCGGCTGTTGGGAGTTGAACAGCGTCATCTGGTCGCAAAGACCATCGTCACCACCGAGACCAGCGACGACGTCGGCGACGAGGACCTCGAAGGAGACGAGGTTCGTGCCATTATGGGTGATGAGCTGTCGAGTGCTGTTCTGGTAAGTCGACGTCAAGGTGCGCAGATGCTGAAGAACGGGTTCAAGCGGAGCAGCTTTCTTCTCGCGGCTACCACGCAGGGTCATTGGTATGCATTTCAGAATGCTGGGCCGGCACTTCGATGTGGTGATCGAGATGGTAGATCATGAATGCATTCTCTGGGCGTGAGACCTTCGCCACACTCTTCTTCGTGACGCTGTCCTGCCAGCGTACATGCAGCGCCTCATCGTACGAGATCGCCAACATCCTTTGCTGTTCTCATTCTGTGCCGTCAACCTGCTGAGGTCGAGGCTGACTGCTGTATGCCTTGGCGAGAATGGCTCACTCGGCTTCGAAGGAATCAGCACGCCAAAAGATCGCCAAGGCTCTGGAGATTGCTTTCTGAGTATGTCCTGCGAGCACTGTGTTGCAGAACTTGTGGAATGCCATCCAAGAGATGAGCGGTCCCTTCGGACCAGTGTGGCAGAGGCAGACCAGATCATCCACACTCGAGTGTCGTCATCGTGTACTTCTTGAGGAAGGTGTCGAGGTTCGGGGTGAAGAGACGCGTGAGCTGCGACGACTTTTCCTGATCGTCGTCCTATGGCGGAACCGTCTGCCATCCTGTCCACTGCAGATACTCTTCTGGCGGAACGGCGCCAATGAGTGGTGCGCAGGTACAGATTGATGTGTTCGTCACCTGCATATCACTTGTCAGCTGCCTGATAAAGGCGATATCGTGGAAGTGTGGCAGTATATGCGTGTTGTGATCTCAGATAAGCCGATTTTACGCATGCCCATCCACCGGCGCCTCGCCACTCTGGCCATAACGGACAGCGTGGTCCGACGCTCTGAAGTCACGATGACCTGGCACAACATACTCAGCCGAAGCCTCATATGCGTGCCAAAACTCCACAACCGATCATCCCGCCTCAACCGAAGCTGCTGCGGTACGGTGCGGGAGGGTGACTCGGCGAATATGGCTACCCCAAGGTTCGTTGAATGGATAGACTAATTTACATCCTTGTGAGTGGTGGGCAAAGAGATAAGAACTTACGTCTTGCGCCCTTGTGAGACATCTTGAGGCTTGGGTGACCCGCGGACTCTTCTGTGCGGCAGAGGTATGCACTGTCGTTCAGTGGTTAGCGTTTCGCACGATGTCAAGAAGTTGACTTAGATATGTGTTATGGAAGTTAGGAATCAGACATATTGGTAAGCTGGTTGTAAGTATCCACATGTATGCTTTCGGTAGCAGAACTGGACAAACCGATCATCACAGAAAGTGTGCGGAAGTGAAATAGCCGTGGCTTACCTGCCGTGGTGCTCTGGTCGCGTGAACGTCACAAAGTTGGTCTCAATCAAGACTGAACCCGTGGAGCGGCAGGCAAATGCTTCTCACATAATGTGCTCACTTGATGCGGAGTTCGATTTCGGTCGCCGTATGGGGCATGTGCTCACTTGAAGTACATGTTGTACAAGTACTTTTCACTCTGTTAGCTTGGAGCTCCAATCGTGTTGTCGAGCGGGCGATGCGTGAAGCCTTCGGATCAGATGGTGATGCATGTTTGTTCGTGGCTCATAGACAGTCGCCAGAACGGTTTGTGAGAGATCATCAAGAAGTGATGTCGCATAGCATGGTGAAGACTTACCCTGCCGATGTAGAACAGGCTTGCCATGATCGCCATGCGAATCAAGGCGGGCATAAAGTCAGTTTTACCCGCCGGCGATCCAGTGGTAGTTGCTGGCTGCTTTTGCACAGTACGACCTGCCATGACGAAGCGATGTTGATTATTGTTGTTGCGAAAGATGAGTTTGAAGGTGAAGACGTGAGAGAATTTACATCGCCGCGGCGATATTTTCGGAAAGTCACGTGCTTGGACTTGGCAGGAACGATCGGAATCTTTTCATGCGAGATTCGTCACTCCCTTGCCGACTTGCTACTACAATTTAAAGAAGAATGAGCTGAACACTCAACCAGAGCTCTGCTGCGGGCAGAGGAGACCATCAACGTACGTTCAATTTCTCCATCATTTATTTCCCACGCACATGATGACTACACATATAATCATCTGTCAATCCCCTGAAACATCAGTGTTGATAAACTATATGCTATGCTCTTTCTGAACCTGCGCACAACCTCTGCTTTCATCACTGAATCAACAAGCTGCTCCCGTATGCACACACTGACAGCAGAGTACAGTACACTCACTGCCAAGGGAAGCGTTCGGAATGACTTCCTCCTCGTCCACGCCCACGGTCGCCGAACCAGTAGCTATCTTCAGGATAGCCAACCGATACATGATTTACGATGTCAACATGGTCTCTCACCTGCGACGCGAGCACAACATCACTGGCGTCCTCAGTGGAACCCTACCACAAGCTTCCCAGCAGAATGTTTTCCTCGGTCTACCACTACAGCTTATGCCCGAGGAAGCGCGACTACTGGTCGAGAAGGGCGTGGGACATGTGGTCGATGACGTGGCGGCACATAAGACGAACTTCCTTGGCGCAGGTATGAGTGCAGACGAGAGGAAGGCATATCAGTCCGCTCTTCGAAGGCAAGGCCAAGGAGCTGCACTGCAACAGGTGAAGAAGAGCGAGGACAGGAGGAAGAATGCGCTTCAAAAGATGAAAGCTGGCACGGATAATTGGAATGACATTCCTGACGACATGTTCGAGCCAAGCCAGACAAGGAGGCCAAAGGCGAAGAAGGGCAAGAGCACGAAGAAGGAAGATGAGGCGGTAGCCAATGGTGGAAGTGGTGCAGATGCCGAGGAGAGTTTGTTTGCGCCACCTACAGACTCGTTATCCACGATGAGTGTGAGATGTCGTGCCTCCTCGGATGCAAGTACAGCAGGCCCTGACCCTTACGGCGTAACGCCAACGACGTCTTACCCTCCTTTGCATGCGCAGCTGGAAGAGGACACAGCGAACGACTTACCTGTGGTGCCAAATTCATATCCGCTGTACCGCCATCTGCACCAGCACGGCTACTTTATGTCGCCTGGACTGAGATTTGGCTGCCAGTACACTGCATATCCTGGTGACCCTTTCCGCTTCCACTCACACTTCCAAGCCAACGGCATGGGCTGGGATGAAGAGTTCGATCTGCAAGGTCTTGTCGGTGCCGGCAGACTCGGTACTTTTGTCAAGAAAGGCTATTTGTTGGGCGGGCCAGAGCCCGCTGCTATAAACGGCGGGGAAGGCCATGTGCGCGCCTTCTGTGTTGAGTGGGCAGGCATGTAGTCAAATATATGCCATTTGGTCGCAAGACTTTCCATGTACCATACTCCGATTTTGAGAACGGCTCGTTTCCACACGCCGCTCTGCCTGAAAATTCTTCCATCTTGCCATACTATGCTACACTGTCACGCACAACATCATGCCGGGACAACCTTCATGCATTCTTACACCTACGCCAGCCCGCCACGTAGTGTTTTGTGCTACGAGCCACTCCATATGAAGTCATCCCAGCAGTCGACCCTATTCAACAGTCGCGGTAGCGGCTAGAGAAATCACTAAAAGGGATGAAACTGTCGACACCTGATATCTCAGAACACACACTCAAATGACTTGTTTTTCACAGTACTTAAGGGGACGACTAGAGCTCGATAGAATCCGGTAAAGGAGCAAGGGCAAAACAAAGGGGCTCTTTCGCGAATCGAACGCGAGTCACATGCATGTACACCTGCTTCAACGCAGGATATACCCAAAGCATGTATGATACCACTACACCAAAGAGCCGGACCAGCTACGCGATGTGATTGGCTGATGATGAAAGTTTGTCAAAATTTTGACGAATATAGTACTTTTGAGATAGCTGAGAGTAGAATGGCACAATCACGAAGTCGAGATGCAAATATCTATCAAACGATATGGTCCTCGGACATCTTGTTGCTACACTACGTCTAGAATGTCAGAGACTGTGATACGTGGTCTGCCTTCGCTCGTTTTGTGCTTTCTACGCTATTAAGTATCAAACATCACGTTAAATGATATTCGGTGGCCAGAGCATGCATGTCACCCTGTGAGCTAGACGACTAAACCGTGGTCAGGTCATGAATGCATCGAGTCTGGAAACGATCGTGCACAGCATTTCACCAGTCCCAATCATGTCATCGTTTCGTCCCATAGGATAATGATTCTCAGGTACTTAAGCAGTAGCCGTCGATGGTTCGAAGCACGATAAACAGAACTGCGGGTATGCTACGAAAGCTCGGTATGGAACCCTGAGCTGTCTCCCAAAGTCGGTCTTGCCTATCCATGGTCGCTGCAGCTAGATGTCGGTCAAGGTGCCTGTATCAAGTCACAAAAATCTGCTCCCAGAATGCATCATCTGCATAGACGGGTCTACTGAGCGTGTGAGCGCGGTAATCAGTCGTCTTCGCGCACTCGTTGCTCTTGATGATCCTTTGTGCTGTACGTTCACTTGTGTCGTGATGCTCTCCTGGACCGTCCCTTGTGCAGCGCCTGCAATTACATTTGCCCGCCCGTACGATTGCTGACCGCATAACTCTGGCTGTATGGCTCTGAGCCGAGAGGCGCCGGAACGCTCGGGATATGGCAGACTGTTGTAGAAAGCGGCGATACAGAAGGCATGTGATGCCGTGCTAATGTCGTGTGTTGACATCTCCGCGACACTGAACCTTGGGAGTTGGAGCCGACGGACGGAGTCGAGTCCGGGCGGAAAGTGCATCCTCCAGGCCAGGCTCCGTACCTGACAACTATCGCCAATTTATTTAGATACATTATTGTATACGTCGCCGTTGCCTCCAGCCTACCCTTACGAAGCCACATTGCATACGATGACATGAATAGAGTTGCACGATAGGTAGCCCTCCAGGCTCACCACGACCACTTCCATGCAGACAACGACAGCTGTTACTTGGTTTCAGTTTGGAATCCCTGATCACTACATCGAGCTGCCCAGACAACATGGACGACTTCGAACGAGCCGCGCGCAGTGGCAACAAGATCAATGTGGCGATTGATCCTGTGGCTCTCGTCGTTACGGAATGCATCACCGTCACATCTGCCATGCGCAAGCATGCTCGATGGGCGCATTCCTCCATATCCTCCATACTAGGCTCTTCGCGACCCAGCACCGTTTCTCCCATTTCCGATAAATCGAATCGATCAGCCAGTAAGATCGACCTTTTGCCCCCGAGCAATGATGACGACTCGAGTTTGACGACAAGATGGGGACTTCGAGGGAAGAAGGGACAGTCCTTACAGGACAATCCATTAATGTCTGCATTCGCCAAGCTAAGGAGTGATCTAAAGCACTGCAAGGACATACAGACATTCGACACGCCAAACATGTTGCAACCCTTCTTACAGGTCATTAGGAGCAGTAGTACGACGGCACCGATAACAAGCTTGGCACTCATCGCAATCACGAAGATGCTGGCATACAGGGTGATCAATCCCCAAAGTCCAGGCTTCGGATACGGTATGCAGCTCCTCGCGAGTACTGTCACTCACTGTAGGTTTGAGGGCGACAATTCACCCAGCGACGAAGTGGTCTTCCTGCGGATTCTGAAACTTATGGAGGACATGATCTGTGGAGATTCCGGCGAAGTACTTGGAGATCAGAGCGTTTGCGAAATGATGGAATGCGCTCTCTCGATATGCTGTCACCTGAGGATGTCGGAAGTGCTGAGGAGGAGCGCAGAAATCAGCATGGTCACCATGTGCCAAACAATATTCGCCAGATTAAAGACGTTGGAGAATGAGTTTGAGGAGGATCACGAGGGAGAGGATATCGGCAAGATGGAGGAACAGTTGGGGCCTGAAGACATGGACAACGCAAAGATCGACAGTGCGCCAAATGGCGAGCATGGTCCTGATGCCATGAAGCAGAATCGCATGTCGAGTCTCTCTGTCCCTGGGCAGGACGGGACACCACGCCCTAGTGAGGATGTCAATGGGAGTCAGCTAGATCTGTCGCAGTCGAGTGAGGAAGAGCAGACTGATGTGAGGCCGTATGGCCTGCCAAGCATACGAGAGCTTTTTCGGGTACTGGCAGATCTACTGGACCCTCACGACAGGCAAAGAACAGACACCTTGCGAGTGATGGCGCTGCGAATAGTCAATGTGGCGTTGGAAGTCGCAGGACCGAGCATCGCAAATCATCCGAGTTTGGCCTCTCTGGCCAAAGACACATTATGCCGCAATCTGTTTCAGTTGGTACGCTCTGAGAACATCGCTGTGCTGCACGAATCGCTACGAGTGGCAGGCACGCTACTGGCAACCTGTCGTAGTGTGTTGAAACTGCAGCAAGAGCTCTTTTTGTCATACGTTGTTGCCTGCCTACATCCCCGAGTACCGATACCTGATGATGACAACGTCGATCCAGCGCTGTATGAGGGCGTGCCTACTGCACCTACCTTAGTAAAGCAGCAGCATGCACCACAAGCAGGGTCTCCTGCTGCGTCCAACAGTGGTCGCTCGACACCAGTCCCCATACGAGATCGCCAAAAGCTTGGCATGGAAGGTGGTTCAAGAAAGCCCGATGCACGCGAGTCAATGGTCGAAAGCGTTGGCGCACTGGTCAGGATACCAAGCTTCATGGTTGAGCTTTTCGTCAACTACGATTGCGAAGTTGACAGAAGTAACTTGTGCCTAGACATGGTCGGTCTTTTGTCACGAAATGCTTTCCCTGATTCCGCAACTTGGAGCACCACAAACGTTCCGCCTCTCTGTCTGGATTCTTTGCTTGGTTTTGTACAGTTCATCGCAGATCGTCTCAATGACGAGCCAATAACAGCTGGCGTGCCGGAGAAGGAAGCGTTACGGGAGCAGAGGCGACAGAAAAAAGTTATCATTCGAGGCGCTACGAAGTTCAACGAATCTCCGAAAGGTGGTATTGCATTTCTTGCTGCTCAAGGCATCATCGATGACCCAAATGATCCGTATTCGGTAACGAAGTTTCTCAAGGGCACGACTCGGATCGACAAGAAGGTGCTTGGTGAATTCATCTCGAAAAAGTCCAACGAAGCAATCTTGGACGCTTTCATCGATCTTTTTGACTTCCGAGGTCTCCGTGTGGATGAGGCACTACGAGAACTGCTAAACAGTTTTCGACTGCCCGGAGAGTCTGCATTGATCGAAAGAATCGTCACGGTCTTCAGCGAGAAGTATATGAAGGCTGCTCAACCCGAGCAGATTACCAATCCCGACTCAGCATTTGTGCTTATATATGCCATCATCATGCTTAACACTGATGCGTACAATCCCAACATCAAGGCACAGAATCGCATGAAATTTGAAGATTTCGCAAGAAATCTTCGTGGTGTCAACGACGGCAAGAATTTCGATCAGGACTACCTCGAGGAGATCTACGATGCCATCAAGAGTCGTGAGATTGTCTTGCCAGAGGAGCACGACAATAAGCACGCCTTCGAACATGCCTGGAAGGAGTTACTCGTGAAAACGCAGACGGCCGAGAACCTGACAATATGCGACACGAATATTTACGATGCGGACATGTTCGCCGCGACCTGGAGACCGATCGTGGCGACAATGAACTACGTGTTCGTATCCGCGACTGAAGACGCAGTGTTTCAGCGCGTTATTGCCGGCTACAAACAATGTGCCCAAATCGCTGCCAAGTACAAAGTCAGTGAATGTCTCGACCATATCATTCTGTCGCTAGCGAAAATCAGCACCCTAGCAACAGAAACGCCGCCCAGTACGGCATTAAACACGGAAGTGCAGGCAAGTGGAAAAAGTATCATGGTCAGCAAATTCGCTGTTGATTTTGGACGCGACTACAAAGCAGAGCTGGCAACAATTGTATTGTTCAATATCATCAATGGACACGAAGGGGCAATCAGAGATGGCTGGACTCAGGTAAGTGGCTTTCCAAGTCTGCTGTGCAACGCAGGGTCACCTTGGTCCGCTGCAAGATTCGACGTGGATGGGTGTGCAGCATTATCCGACGATGTGCAGGTCGCGCATACTCACCATTTTTATGGCACAGTTCGTCATGCTGTGGTCCCATCTAAATGTGTGATGGTTTTCGTTGTTGCTCTTTGACTAACGGGTCCTGCAGATCGTTCGTATTATTGTCAACCTCTTCGTCAACTCCTTGGTGCCAACATCCTTCACTTCGATATCGCGAGACCTCGACTTACCGCCAATACCCTTGCAATCTCCAGCTCAGGTCATCGAGCGGAGCGACAAATCGGCTGACGTGGGCCTTTTTAGCGCTTTCACCAGCTATGTCAGCAGTGTAATGAACGATGAGCCACCGGAGCCGAACGACCAGGAGATCGAGGCAACGCTTTGCACTGTCGACTGCATAACAGAATGCCATTTCGAGCAGATCCTCGGCAATGTGAGCGAGCTCCCACTGGAAAGCCTCAAATCACTGACGATGTCACTTTTGTCGCATCTGCCCGAAAGCGATTCGCCGCGAGTCATTTCAGTCAAGCCCGAACTTCCAGCACCCACACCGGTACGTGCCAACGGCACCAAGACTGCTTCGGAACCACCTGTGTATAACCCTGCAGTCGTCTATGTTCTCGAGCTTGCTACTATTCTCGCACTCCGAGATGAGGAGACTATCACTAGCCTCGTGCCAGATGTTGCTGAGGCACTGCAGACTGTGGTGAGAGATGCAGACCGATTGCATCCCGTGGCTTTGAGCCGGACAGTGTTCTATCTATTGGCACTGCTTCGCGTCAGCAACGACCATGATTACATCCGCGCGCCCGTTGTGCTGCATGCTATATCGAGCTTCAAGCAAGATTTGCTGAAGCAATGTGCGCAGCCGATCTTGAAAGGACTTCATGGCTGCATTAGTGGACCACCAACCCTCAAGAACGAGCTCGCATCCAGCCCGGACTTCTGGACAATTCTGCATGTGCTACAGCCACAAACGGAGTCCGCGCCATTGGTGTTCCAGATTGCCGAGGGTGTCGCTGATGGTAGCAGTCCTGTCGTTACCAGCGACAACTACGATGCTACTGTGCATCTGCTCAATGCATTCGCCACTAGTGGCAGTGTTGGAGCACGTTTCGAACAGCACCGCGATCAGCAAGGCCGTCGAGGTCAGAAAAATAAACAAGAGGACAATACGCCCGAACGTAAAGCTCAGAAGAAGCCGGAAGCTGTCGCTCGAGGCGTCCAAGCGGTCGCTATTGTTGCGAAGCTTTCACAGCGGGTACCTGGGCTCATAAAACAATCACAACTGGAGACAAACGAAGCATGGAAGGCCTATTGGTCGCCAATCTTCCGCTGTCTTGCCACACAGTGCGTCAATCCCTGTCGCGAGATACGACATCAGGCTTTCTCGTCGCTGCAGCGCTGTCTGCTCTCTCCCGAGCTGGCTTCACCTGACCATACAGAGTGGACTAATATCTTTGGCGAGGTGCTGTTCCCTCTCATTAACCAACTACTGAAGCCAGAGGTATACCAAACAGATTCGCTTGGTATGTCCGAGACGAGAGTCCAGGCGGCACAAGTCCTATGCAAAATATTCTTGCATTATCTTGTACTGCTGAGCGAATGGGAAGGTGTCCTAGACCTCTGGATCAAGATCCTCGGCATCATGGACCGGCTCATGAATTCAGGTCAGAGCGACATGTTAGTCGAAGCTGTGCCAGAGAGCCTCAAGAACATACTATTAGTGATGAGCAGCGGTGGGTATATGGTGCCACCCCCCGGTGAAGGCGACGACGAGCGCACGGAGCTCCAGCAACAACTTTGGAACGAGAGCAAGGAGCGATTGTCTCGATTCTTGCCGGAGCTTATGCCTGAGGTTTTTCCAGAGCCGCCAAGGAAGACAGAAGCCACAACACAGGATCCGATGGATGGTGATCAGGGAACGAATGGAAGTGAGGAGAAGGAGTCGGTGCCGGAAGCGGTAGCAGAAGCTGTGGCGGCGTGAAGCAGCGAAGCACTCACTATCGTACACCATCAGCGATATCCCGAAGCATAGACGTCGTAGGCAGTTGTAGAAGAGGTGCGCGCGTCGCAGTCAGTATACAGTCGCGTCTTCGGCGCTTTCACACTCTCCATACCAAATCTCGCCATTGCCATCTACCGAGAGTTGGCGACCATGTCCTCAGGTCAAGTCCAGCTATGTAAGCGTCACGGGACCCCTTCTTGCCCCATATCGTTTGTACACCTGAGATTGACTGGTGCCGTACGAGCGTGCATCCGCTCCAAACCCTTTCCCTCGTGGAGCAGATCTTCAAGACTTCCCATAGTGCAGTCTAGATCTTTGCGGCACCCTCACAGTCGAAGAAGAGTCGCGTCCGATTCTATCTGGTGTCTCGTCAGTTGTACCTTTAGCATCTGCGGTCCTGGACATCTGCCCCGGCCCCAAAAGCATTGATGTAGCGTACGACGCAGTCGGAAGAGTGCAAGTGTGAAGCACGGTCGGAGGCTCCCGAGGCTGATACTGGTCGGAGTATGGCGATAGGTGGGGCTTCCAAGGGCGGTGGCGGAATGTTGAATACTGCGTCGTGTGAAGTGGTCGTTATGGTCGTGGGGCAAGCGGAGCGGATGGCGTAGTTGGAAGTGGGGAGGTCATCCTGCCGTGATATGTGATATATCTCTAGACCGAGTTCGGTGTATTGCAATGGGGCAGTTCAGAGGGCAGCCGTTTCGATAGAGGGATGCTGTTGCTGAATATGAGCTTCTCGTATCTTGCGCTGGGGTTATGGGTAAGGCGTTGGACGCTGTTGATGATACTGCGGCGCAGCAGGTAGATATCAGACGAGCAGCGGGTACCCGAGAGCTAGGTTCAGAGCCGTGCTGTTGGCTCGGTTGTCGAAGGTCAGTCCAGAAGGAGCATTATTGGCTGCTGCCTGTATGCTGTCAAAGCAATGTTATATCCATGCTCATTTGCTTGCCCTGGATAGAGCACAGCGCTCTGCTTGCTGCGACGTTGAATCCAGAGTGGTACACGGCTTTGTTGCCAGTAGAAAACGCGGCGACTCCGCCATCTATAACTTCATCCAACATCGATATCTTGGTCTTGATTCCATGCATAGCCAAAAGCTTCATTGGCGACACAAGTCGCACAGTCATGAACCTGCTCTTGACATGATCCCTGGATCCTCTGTGTGGCCTATTCGCGCCGCTGACTCCATCGTTCATATCGGCATGATCGCTCATCTGCTCGCTCACTCGAGAGTTTTCAGCTTCAGTCACATTTCCCGACGTCTTTTGAAAGCTTTCGATTCTGGAGTGTTAGACAATTGATGTGCTCTAAAAGGGCGATGATCGGGCACACTACATACTCGCCAGGCTACTCAACATTTGTGCAGGCACGTTGGCTTACACTAGCATCAGACCATTTATCGGATGTTAGTTTGCGATCCTGCCCCCGGCATCTTTTAGATCACGAGCAGTAGTAAGATGTCGTAACAAGCATGTGCTGCCAAGCTAAAGTACCAGGCAGACGACGCTAATGTGCGGACATCGACAAACTTTGTAGGATGGAAATCATGCATGCTGCATGCAGCAATGCATCTTTGAATTCACGGGAAGCGCCTCCACTGGCTGTGCTCACTGTGGCGTAGCGGTATGCACGCTGAACGGGGTGCGTAACATGCTACAGGCACCAAAGTCAAGCCCAGCTCTGAAAACTCAGAATATGCACCAGGGTGCTGCAAGTCCTGCCGGCAGTCGGACGTCGACTTGGGAAGTATATCTCACGGTGCCAGCCCATGCTCGTTGTGGGTCGCTGTGCGCAGGTAAACTTCATGCGCTGTAGTCTGCAGCGGCTCAGCGCAGAAAATTTCGTTTTGAGATCGTGCTCATCAACGGACGGCAAGTCGAACATATGCACGCAGCATGACTGCTATTGCATTTCCAATGAGCGATGAACGGGAAGTGCAACAGACCTACTATCTTGTATGGTTATCCAACCATGCCATAATTCCTTGGTCGTTTATCTCTTGCAGCGTCTATACATAATTGATCGAGCATATCCCAGCGCGGCTATGTGCCATCGGTAGCTTGTAAGCTTGTAGCTGCTGTTGCTAAGGCGCCAGCAATGTCCTACCGTCTTCAGCTCACAA
Organism: Passalora sequoiae; assembly: GCA_013248845.1. NCBI lineage: Eukaryota > Fungi > Ascomycota > Dothideomycetes > Mycosphaerellales > Mycosphaerellaceae > Passalora > Passalora sequoiae. Next base: position 410,145 of record WSQC01000008.1, on the reverse strand, counting down.
GAGGCAAAGGAATTAGAAATGTTCCTGCTGGCATTAGCCTCTGACCGCATCGCAAGCAATATGCGCAATGTGCAGATTTGCATATGTATGAATATCGTTTTCCTTGGCAGTGTTTCAGGTGTCGTCGTGGTACTACGTGTCTGTCTTCGTCAGCACAGTAATCCTGCGCATATTAGAGTATGCGTCTCATGCAAGGCAGCAACTGAGTAGAGGGCCTGGCGGCGTGGTTTAGGCAGCAGTATAATCGGCGCTCTCGTGCTCGTGGTACGTGACCTCAACCGACTTCGTTCCTGATTGCGTGCTGAGCGTAGCGGATAAGGGACTTTGAGAACACCGTTCCTCTTTGCAGAGTCGGCATATATGTGTGCTTTGCGAGTTGTGGACAATGTCCACAATGACTCTTGATCACGGAGGCCTTCAATGAGTAATTAGTCGAATCATTAGTCTGTACCTGTATCTATAGCTTTTCAATGTGGTCTCGACACAGCCTGCCTGCATAGACTGCGGAGTCTCTCGTTAGTACAATCGCGCAGGATAACGCGATCATTGCTTTGCCAGCAGCAATGTTTTCATTGGGCCGAACGCCAGAAACACCTCGCTCGAAGACCACTCCCGGTCTACAGAATCCCGTCGTGACATGTCCCTGTTGCAGATGCTGATGTCGTGACTCATTCTTTTCCTCTGAATGCATCTGCATCGTACCACCAGCTGCCAATGCTATAGATGCGCCTCTACTGGGATGTACGCCGTGGTGATTGTTCCTTGACCGAATGCTATCGATGAAGCACATCATCTATGTCCATGCGTCTGCGTTTTGTGGACCTGGATCGTCCTTCGGCATCTTCACCCTCATCAGCTTCCGAACGCGGGGACTTGATATCTGTAGATCTAAGTTCAGCGCGACCGGCCGACGACATGCCAGGACCTGGCGCAGGACTGCCTGCGATCGGAGGCAGCTGGATTGCTGCACGCCCTCGGATTGTATGAGGATTTGGGAGCTCGCGTGCTGTTGAGCGAGGAGTGAATGCCGTCGTTTCTGTAGGTGGTTCAGCGATGGGTAATCTATAGGTGGTGGGCGGCGCTGTCTGATACGATTGGACTGTCTGCTGTTGTTGGTATGGCGTCAGAGACTGAGGTCCAGGAAATGTTTGGGCAGACGCCGCTTGGGCAGTGCCAGGTCGTGGACGTTGCAACGCTACGGCAGAGCCTGGAAACGACATGTGTCCTATGGAAGGCGCTGCATGCATCGCACCCTGACGACCCTGTGCGTAGCGCTCTAATGTCTGCGTCTGCGACCCTGGCGCCAATGGTTGCATATGTGAGAAAAATGACGGCACCACAGGAGTGGGCGTGGACTCCATTGGATGAAAGCTCGGCAATGTGATAGCAACCCAATACACGTTCGCCTTCGCCAATCTGACCCGAACGGGGAATGTCTGTGCTGCAACCCCCAGCTGCGTTTGTGTCCAAGTATGCATGCGATCTTCAAAGCCTTGTGTATATCGTTCAACGTCCACCACAGATGCCCCTTGAAGTGGATCTTGCCCAGGCTGGTTGATTGGAGGCATATACGCTGGCTCATGCGCATCACGTTCTGCTCGCAACCTCATGCGAATGGTATTGAAGCTTTCGCTGTCCATAGGAGCTGCTATCTCATGAAGCTGCCGTCCAGCCACTTCTTGACCTGCCAGCATGATCTGCCGAAATGGTGTATTGGACTTGATCAAAGTAAGGTCAAGATCAAGGTACGCGGTGGCCACTTCATATGTTGGCATTGCCGATGGAAACGTCGGAGGGAACTGTGATCTGAAGGTCGCTTGCGCGGCTGAAGGAGGTGGTGGGTACGGGTAGCTCGGGCTAGATGCAATTCCTGATCCATCACTACCTTGAGAGCGTAACGATCGGAACGACTCTTGTCTTCTGTGTCTAGTCGCGACTAAAGGACGAGCAGAAGACCCGGAGCCAGTGGAGAGCACTGTCGAAGGCCCAGTCGAAGGCCCTGGCTCGGGAATCATTTGCTCGATCCTGAGCTCGCCTTCCTCGCGTAACCTTGGTCGACCTCGTTTTTTATGCTGTACGTCGAAGCATGTGTCCTGTGCTGTGCTTAGTCGCAGAAGTCTTGCACATTGTCTTCGATGCTTACCTGCTTGCCAGAAGCAACACATCTTGCACAAGGACGGTTGACATCGCAGCTAAGATGGGCCCTTTTGCAGTTTACACACGCCGAGGCAACGTGAGCCTTCGACTTTCGACCTCCTCTCGATCCTGACGAGAGAACAGTGGACGGAACTGGCTGTGTCGATTGTGGTGCATGGGTAGTAATCGTTGGCCCTTCTGGTGGTTCAAGCTCGACCGGGGCGGACGATGAAGCCGACACCGAGACTGGCAGTCTGGTCGATGGTCCAGTAGTTGCAACCGAGGCCGGTCCAAAGAAGGTTGAAAGTGCAGGTGCCGGAGCGACTACACCTGGCATAAGAGTGGAAGAGAGAGTCGTTGTCGATGGTTGCTGAGCCGCAGTGTTGGTCGTCGTAGTGACAGAACTTTCCTCGTGAAATGGCCTCTGCGGAGAAGGAGGATTTGACATCGGTGGGGAGGGCTATGCCTCTTCAACGTGTCTAGCCGGACAAGGCGGAAGGCTCAATTTGCGTTTCGAACTTCCCAACTGTGCACGATTGTGCTCGAATCTCGGTGGGTAACAGATTGTGGAGATCGGTCTGTTTCCGGCACTCATCGCGTATTCAATGACCTGCTTGGACTAGATCCAGTCGTACCAGAAGATCGTTCTTCGCGCACCACAAAAGCACATGCGCGTACATCTGGAATTTCGAAGCCAGGAACAGCAGTATGATCCTGGGCCGTTGCTTGTCGCTCAAAGCTTGACAGAGTCCATCAAGAGTAAGCTTTGCAAGCGGTGTACAAGCAGTTTCAGCTGTCAGCCTGATTGTACTGGTATTGTGTTCATCGGAAGCCCGCTCGGATAACCGTGTTCAGTGTCCCAGAATGTAGTCAGAAAGCCGGCGCCGCGACTGCCACAGGAGAGGATTGAAGTTGGCTAGTATTGACAATGAAAGGAATGACTTCAGACAGGACTAAGACCTTCAAGCACCCGATCTGCTCTAAACGTGTTGCGTGCAACACAACGATGAGATGTTCAAGCAGAAAGCAACGTCCGAAACAATGCGGGTCGGGGCCTCCCTCTACATATCCCCACAGTCAAGCGGATGGCGGAAAATAGTGCATCGACATCTTAAGCTTTCAGTCAGACGTGAGCACGAGGATCTCTAGCCCTGCTCCATATTTTCCGTTCCTTGTCTGCGTTTTCTTCAACGTCTATTGTGTCTTGAGGCTCAGAGTCGTGAATCATGCTGCTCCCAAGATATCTCCAGCGCTAGGAATACTTCAGGGTGCATATAACCTTGTCAGTGCGGCGGAAAGTCACCAGATTGCCGTCATCTGTCTGGGCTGTGCACCGGGTGCCAGCGATCAGCGCGTTGTGGTCAAGCTCGTGCTTTGAGACCCTCGTAGTGGGTCGAAGCCCTCGCGGCTGTGGCAGAAATGTTAACACAAAGCGCATCCGCGCTGCGTCCAGCGGCGATGATCTGTGCTTACTAGCGAGGCTTGATCTGGCGTGCATCGCCCGTTGAACCTTTTCCACGGGCCAATAGCACTGGGCAGCCGTTTGTCTGATAATGCGAGTGTGGCTTCCGCTGACAGCGTGTGGTGGGGCGCAATGCTCGAGCGTCGGGACGTCATTGGTAGGCAAGCAGCTGCACGTCCATCTCGGTGTAGCGACCGAAACTGCACGTGCAATGGGGAGTCGAAGCTCAAAGAGCCTTCAAAGCATTGATGCTTTTCCAACACAAGGAGAGCACCAAGGTATGCATTACAGCTAGACGTTCGTCATTGCCGCGCGGATCTGCGGCGAAAGTGCCGAACTGGAAGTTCGCACATCGACCCAACGTGGCTGGTGTCGATAAGTCTTGCCCTGTTGGGCTTGAAAAAGAATTACACTTCTCGATTGGCAAGACCTGGTCTCGCAAGTGCAGGCAAATGCAGCTTCAGCCACTTGAGTCCCGCCAGAAGATGTGGCATGTGCGACCAGTAAGGCCAACGGCAGTAGAACGGTGAATGCGGCTCTAGACTTCATGAACGACTGCACTCACCAGGGTGGGGCGGACTTCGCAGCAGAATTGCTTAATGAGAGCACTCGGGATCGCTCTGTACCCAAAGGAGTGATACTGGAGGCACAAGGGTCGTATAGGTGCGAGAGCTGCGCACATGGATACATGGATGGTCAGCATCGTCCTCAACCTTGATCACTCATGTGTGTCACACCCATCATCCTTGGAGGCGCGCTCATCATGAGTCCTGCAGCAATCAGCGAGGCAGCAATGAGGTTCAGACTGGCAGGTTCGGCTGCCCGCTCTTAGGCGTTGGTTCGACCAGATCTCCGATGCGCGCTACGGAGATCGCAAGGTCGTCATGCAGGTGGGAGAGGAGCCGAAGGCAGAGTCCGAAGCAGCCTTCGTCCTTTCTCACGGCGTCGCACGACAGCTCGCCGATGCTGCCAAGGTGGGAGACGACGAAGTCCGCGTGGCCCTTGGTGCGAGTATACTGTACTTGGTCGTGGAGGCGGGCAGGGGACTATTTGGAGGCTCATGGAAATGGTATGGCACGAAGAAAGCTGTGAAGAACGGCTGACGTCCAACGGCAGGGAGCGGGTGCACGGTCGAAATGTGGAGACATGGACAACTCTATTCTAAATCCAACCTCGTCTTGGCCCACAAGATGCGATACCCGCGCTCTATCCGGGCAGCAAAACATGTCGTTGCGGTAATAGTGTGGCTCAGTCGCATACAGTAAGACTCTTGTTAACATCTTTATTCTCCGCCACGACCAACACGTGTGGCCATGCACGATATCGCTTCTTTTCCGGTCATCTCCCGTGTCGCTATAGAAGAGAGGCAATAACTGCCTCTGTCCTCGCGCCAGCCGCAGGCAATGCTGGAGTCCGATCATTCACTCACCGTTTCGTGCAACGGCATCGATATGTGTAGTATTGGAATGTGGCTCTGAGCACAGACCTCCCAAGTGAGCATTTCTGGATTGGTTCGGAGAATTTTGGGACATCTCATGCCTGTCGTTCAACGGGAATATCCGTGCCCCAAATTGCGGATCCATTGATTCTGGACGATTGCAATCCGAGAGACAACACTCTTCGACTCGCCCATCCATATCAGTACGACGCATCGGGCGACAAGTATGAGAGTGCGATATAGCGGAATCTCCACTGTGGATCGGAACTTTGTCCTCTCTTGCTAGAGCATCGATCCAAAATGCCATCGCGGACTTCCACAGCACCATATGGCAGATGAAGGAGGAAGCCACTGCTATTTATGTGCGCGAGATGGATGTCGTGCAACGATCATACGGCTCTGTGCCAAAATGAGTCAATACTGTAACCGAGTGCAACACCAACAACCTCGATTTCACTGACGCATGGACACTTACCTGTACAATGTTGCGCGATTCGCTCGTGAGCCTAGTAGAGCCTGCAAATGCATGCGGGATGTGGTCGTCGTGTCTGCATGCTTGACACTGCTGAGGCACGTCTCTACACCCATTGATAGCCAGGATTAACCCACCACGAGGTACCCAACTCAATTCCTCACTTACAGCATTGCCCCTGGCGAAGTGACCGAAACCTTCTGCACCTTCAATGCAGGTACACATTGAATTCAGTGCTGGAGTTGCCCACGAGTACGAATTGCAGATGCATTACTCGTCGGCGACTCAGATTGTCATACACGTGTGCAGGATGGAACCTGGCATTTGTTGCAGAGAGTACCAGATCTACAACCACGCCAAGCCATGATCTGTGACCGCCACAATCCCCGACCTCGCGGAACTCAGTGGCGAGACATGGCTGGTCTTTGTTCAACATGATCAAAGCTCCGTGCACCGTTTCTCGTCAGCCAGAATGGACCACATTTGCCAAGATGATCTGCCGCAGCGGACGATAAGGCGCGTATGGAAACATGCATGAAAGACAGCGATTGACACGTGCTACAGCGCCAAACGTCTTCCCACTCGTGCATTGACTCGAAACCAAGATTTTGCGATACCCAACGTCACTGTAGTCCATACGTCCGTACGAGACTATACCCTCAATCGTGTGCTCCAACTGATCTGCAATCACGAGTGCTATCCTTAAGGCTCTTAAGAATACCCTCGGACGTCCTACTTCCAGGCGAAAATCGAGGCTCGGGATCGATGTCATTTCCTAGCCACAACATTTGCCAGAAAGATTACGTCGCGCATCTCACATCGTCTCTTGCCGAGCCATACTTGACGGCACCAAAATGTACAAATGTGGAACAGCCGCTTGAAGAAATGCTCCACTCGAGATCTGGTCATTGAGCGAGACCATCTAGAAAGTGTTCCAGTCAAGCTTCATCATGCTCCTCATTGTTTCTCGGGTCGGCCGCAGTCCTGAGACAGGACCAATTGATTTCAACTCAACACTGTAATTACCCGGGATCGCTTAGCGAGAGGGAAATACTCCGATCGACAGCATTTGGGTGGCTAAGACAGTCTCGTGCTCAATGCTATAAAGAGAGACACTGCGGATTCGGGATCACCCAAGACTAACCATACCGGCACTGTCTATCTGTATCTCACGCCCCCACGCGAGGCCTTGCACCTACACGTGCCAAGTTATCAGACTTCATCGATCACTCATCCTTCCCATATTGCACTTAGAAATCGTCCCTCAGATCTTGGATCCCCAGTAGTCCTGTAGCGTCTTGACGAAATTGTGACGGGCCCGGAGGAAGACGGTCCAGATAGTATCTGCAAGTCCTCTCATGTACGCCATTACCACTGTTAAAAATGCCCTCTGGACCTTCGTAGGGAGCGAAGCACAGCCAACAAAACTCATGCGTGTTCGCCCAACCTACATTGTCCAGTCCAGTATGGAAATCAGATTTAGAGATGCTCCCGACCATCGCCATCGACGAAGGCCGCATGATTTGGGAAGAGAAAAAGCAAAGATTCGTAAATAGTGTGGTGTCGTTGTCGAGCGATTGAGGGTGCAGACCCATCAAGATGCCCCCGTGTGCTAGCATCCAAGATATCTCTGCTCTACCCATCTCATCTCGATATCGCCGTCCACTATCCTACATACCACAACTCTGATTTCCGGGAAGACACTCATCAACCTTTTCAACCCGTTTTTGCCTGCCGAGTACGTCACAAACACAATACTGCTCTCGCTGATTCCATGATCTAGCAGGACCCGCACGGTCATCAGTGCGGCACCGCCACTGCTCATCTGCGAGTCGATGACCAGGACCCTGCGATGGCTGGCGACATCTGATGACATTTTGTAATAGTGCAGCTCAGGCTCGCCCGTTCGGAAGTTATTCTGAATCAGGACACGGCCTATGCGGCAGTCGGGTATTACTCGTTTCAAGCCAGTCTCGAGGCACGTCCCGCCACGCAGGACAACGACCGCACTCACCTCACCAGCAAGCTGGAGACCGTTGTAGTTCCAGCCTGGTACTGGGGTCTCGACTGTCTGCTCCGCATAACAAAGGCCAGAAGTAAAGACTTGCTCGACCAGCATGACGGCCAGGCGGTCGAAGTAGAAGATGAACTCTTCTCGGACAGTGGCCGGGTCCATGAGGAGGGTAATAATGCCACGAACTTGGTTCGTGTGCTCCAGCTTGATCACATTTTCGGAGAGCGGCGCATCTTCAGCAATCTTGCCTAAACGCTTGAGCTCGATGCGATGCATATGAGATTTCTCATCGAGTGTCTTGTGGATACGGTCCGAGATCATGGAGATGGCGACTTTATTCTCAATGCCGCGAGGCACGATGAGATCTATCACGTATGTCAGGCGTGAACTGACGTCAAAACGTGGAAGCAAGATGAATGGAAGAAGTCGCGGTCAGATAAGATGAAAGATGGTACTTGGTTGTCGTCAATGGAGTTCAGGTGAACTATGCTTTGAAGGTTTGATCATCACAAAAGCGAGATGTGCAGATTTAGGAAAGGTGAATACGTACCGGCGACATTCCTCTGTGGCTCCACGTGCTTGTGTAAGTTCGGCTTCACGAAAGAGAACCATTGTTTGATGCAACCTTCAATATCTCGTCCACGCTCGCGTACATCACGAAGTACTGGATCAGCATGTCAGCAAATGCAGTGCGGAACGACATCGAGCAGATACACACGCCGTCTCGACAAACACAGATCGGCATCAGCCTCGGTGAAGATCTTGAGATCTAGCAGGTCGTTGATGCGCTCATCGTGCAGAGCAAAAATGCCTTCCAGTACCAGTACGTGCGGCGAGTAGATGGTGTTAGTTTTATCTGTGCGGGCGTGCTTCTCGAAGGAGTAGATGGGAATGTCTGCTTTTTTGCTGCGTGCGCATCTTAGTGGGAGCATCGACACGCCTCCCGAATGGCAGAACATACCCCATTTTAATGTCTCTCAGCTTCTCCACTATTTCGTCAAAATCGATCGCTTCTGGTGCATCGAAGTCATATTCGTTGTTGAAAGCTTTCGCACTCTGCTCGGGAGTGAGTTGCCTGTAGAAGCTGTCCATGCTCAAGATGACGACCCAGGGCAGGTTCAGCTCTCTGATGATGGCCAAAGAGAGCGAGGTCTTGCCAGAACCAGAACTTCCGGCAATACCAATGATGCTGGTATTCGCCCATGGCGGGGAGTAGTGGGCTTTTTTGGCGACACTACTGGCTCGACTGGAGTCACTGTCCGGAGCATTTCTGCTGTCGCTAACGCGCTCGCTGAAGCTGGTACTTCTGGCAGAGGTGTGAAGTTCGACATAAGAGCTCAGAGGAAGCTCCAGCTGCGGAAGGCTCATCGTAGTCGCATAGAGAGGACCGAAGCGGTGACCTCGATTGTCCACATGATGATGACGAATGAATAAAAGACGACGCGCAAACGATGGAGGTGATGAGACAGTTGGTGGGTGGTGGATGCGAGATTCGGCAAACAAAATCTCTCCTCCGTGGTGAGCCTGAGGTTTCGCCGAGCCGCCAAGACATTACATTGCTCGGGCCCACCACTAGCAAGCTCTGCTTTGCAGCTTCCCTTCTCTGTAGGAATACACTTATCATCGTATACACATCAACACATCGACACATCATCTCGCAGCTGCCGCTCGCGACACTCCTGCACCTTCTCCTTCTCATAACCCGTGCGAGGCTCTCGTCAAGAGCTATGTCGGGTCACTCGCCCGTTGGCTGAATACAGACATGGTACGTCTCACGTCCATATGGCAGCGCAGGAAGACGCCAGCAGACCGCCAGCTCTGAGACGTCGAAATGCGGTCCACGATGTTTCAAATTGCCATACCGGACCTCCAATACTGAGTCGATGCCTGCAGAGCGCCTCTTTCCAACCATCCACCATGCGGCCCACACATGCTTTCGATCGGAAGCTGGAAGAGATGAAGCCAAACAAGAGGTAGGCTATATCCTGGGCACGATCCTTGACATGATGTGTTTATACAAGTTGGGAATCTCTCCTAGACACCAATGCGGAGAAAATATAACTTGATCTCTGATCGCTACCTCAGAAGCTTGCTGGCGGATATTACTTCACGTCAGCCTTCGGCTAACCAAGTCGATGCAGCGACATCAATCGCATGATCATGAACTATCTGGTCACCGAGGGCTATCAAGGTGCCGCTGAAAGGTTTGCGCAAGAGACCAACCTCGAGACGCCCGAGGGTATCCAAGAGAGGGTCGATATGATGAAGTTGATTCATGCGGGCAAAGTGGACGAAGCCGTTCAGATGGTCAATGAGGTTGATACACAGGCAAGTTCTCCCCCGCTCGTGCCAATCCACATCTGTTATGATGATTTAGTTTCATGCACCACTCATAATTGCCTTCCGGGTCATTGATGAGAAACAACTACACCAAGACACTTCAGTCCTCAACCTGATCACAGCAGCCAACAATGCCTTTGCTTCCGCACTTTATGGCCTTGATCAGCTCACTGACCATGATGAAGATACTCGACAGCGACCGCAACCTCCACTGGGATCTTCTTCAGCTGCAACTGATCGAAATCATACGACCCATCATCACAAAGTACGGCAGCTCTAACCCTCCAAAAGAAGAGTGGGTTCCCGCCATCGAATTCGCCACATCACAACTAGCGCCTCTCGCGCCGACACACGCTGATTACCAGTCCGCACTTAACAACACGATGGCGTTGATGGTCTTCTCCGAAGACAAAATGCCCTCGGACACGAAGCAATTGCTCAATCTCGAATTACGAGCAACAGTCGCCAACAAGGTCAATCAGAGCATACTCCAGAGCAGAGGACAAGGATCTGTTGCAAAGATCAGAGAGCTCATCAGAGCGAGAGCTTGGGCAGAAAAGCAAGCAAGAGAAGCCAAAGCCGACATACCGCCTTCGCCGATACCCATTGGGCTCGAGCCTGGTCCTGAGGCTATGGTTTCATGATTCGATGGTATTATGATGATGTTGTGCTTGGATTAGCGTTGGCGCAGGAAGGAGTCTTGATACGAAATCACGAAGAACATGATACGGCTTTTGTGTAATGCACCACTTTCCACGACTGACTCTGGAATTTCCGTGCCTCTACGACGAACCAAAAAGCTTCTCCCATTCGATCATGGCCGCTTTGGTATTCTCTTCCAGATTTCGCTTCTTCTCTGTCAGACCTTTGCGCCTCTCCTTTCGCGCAATAACGTTCTGTCGTCTGACCACCTTTTCTGCTTGCTTGGCGTCGTGCTCCTCCTGCTCGGCCTTAGACAAGGGAAAATTGAACCTAGGATTCGATATCCGCTTCCGCTTGGGTGGAACCTGGCGAATTTCAGCTTCATCCTCGTTGTCACTGTCCATGATGAGCTCGTTAGAGATTGGACGTCGCTTACGCTTCTTGGCCGGCTGCTCTGACTCATCAGCATCAGTGACCTCACTCCCTTCAGCGGCGTTACGCCTCTTCTTCGACTCGGACCCAACGCCGCTGTCCTTATCACCATCGACTTTCGCCTTATCGCAGTCTCCAGCCTGACTATCCTTTACCTGAGACGTCTTTTTGAACCTCTTGTCGGACCTCGTTCGCTGCGAGTGCGCACAGCTCGGCGCATGAGCTCCATTGTCGAGCTCGGGAACACTTCCCTTGCCTAGATAGGGCACACCACATTCTGAGCGAGAGCAGAACTCCATTCCGCAGCAGAGACAACGAATCCAGGGACACTTTTCTTTGCGCTCGCAATAAATGCCGCAGCCTGGACACTTGACTGGTCTCTTTGCCTTTTCATCGACCTTGCCGAGCTTGCCGATCTCTTCGCTTCCGCTGTACCCAGTCTCGAAGGCGGCAGCTGTCTTGGCTTCTTCTGCGCCGTGCTCGGTCGCCATGCAACTCTGGCGGGCTTCGCAGGTCTCGCCTTCGTGGACGGGACTGTTGCAGGTGTGACAATCTTGAGCGTTGCAGGTATTACAGATCACGATATTGGAGTCTGGCTTGGTTGATGGAGCCGCCATCGTGCCGTGGCATGCTCGTGTGGCTCGATCGTCGCCTGCTGCAACTCTGGAGCAGACGCGGGTGCCTTGAAGGCGGGCGAGTTTCCACTCGTAGTGGGCCCGGTCTTGGTTATTCAGGCGCTGCTTGATGATGTCCTGAGTAAGATCGTGGCCGCATTTGAAGCATGAGACTGCATTGAGCGGATGTTCGATGACTTGGATTTTCACATGCTTAGTCCAGCAGAACTTGCAAGTGCTGTTGCAAGGCTTGGTAGGACATGTTGAGAATTTGCTGAATTGGCTCTCGCTGGCTTCTTCGTGACACACGGCACACTCACGTGTCTTCTGTGTGCGCTGCACTGCTCGTGTGGAAGTCTTTGAGCTGGATGGTGGTAGCGAATAGCTGATCTCTGGAGGCGACATAACGGATGGTGAGGCTGCGGCGGCAGTGGTGGTGGTGGTGGTCGTCGTCGTCGTCGTCGTCGTCGTCGTGGTGGTGCTGATGGTGGTCAAGGTCGTGCTGATGGTGGTCAAGGTCGTGCTGGACGTAGCTTCGATGTGCTATGGTAGTCGTCGAAGATTGATCTCGATGCTGTCGAAGATAAGGCTTCTCGGCAAGTGTTAAATGACTGCCTGCGCGAGGCCTTCATGTGACACTGTCGGCACTGCATTCAGTGAAGCATCATGTGTGAACGCCGCGCTCATCTGGAGTCCATCTTGGTGTTCACCGGGCCTTTGGCAAATGCAAGTCTCGACAATTCAGGTACTTAAGAAGCCTTCCTCGCCTCAATTCCTTCACACATCAACGTCAACATTTATCCACGCGACGAACACCGTCAATAAAAACATCATCCCACATTCTCAAAGCACTAAGATTCCAGCTCTATTTAGCACAGGCGCATTCAATTGCACCATTCGCCTTAAGTCGACGATCAACAGAGACTAGAACCTCACCAAACAGTGTCACTGTCTCCCCTCGGCCCACTGGGCATTCTACGCGCATGGTCAGTATTGGAGTAGTCTTGCGCCTACAGCCTGTAAGCTCAATCGTTGGGTCATTTGGTTGTATCCCGTATTGTCCAACAGACGAGCCGCTTACACTTGAAGCAGTGACAACGATAAGAGATATCGCGACAGCACCACGAACAAAGAGCTCAGCGAGCATCCACGACTGCTAGAGCAGACAAACATACTTTTGCTCAAGGCACGCATAAGAAAGCGCCTAGAAATCACAAATCTCGGACAAGGTATACCTTCCTCCAGCGGGACCGACACGATCGACACATTGAGTGGGCATGCGTTCCTTCGCGTGATTGCGACCAATCCAGTCATCACTAAGTCGGCGAGAGATCAATTGAGCTCACCAAGTCTATTGTGAATCTCACTATATATTAGCCGAATCTTTCCAGTAAACGACCAACCACATCTCGAACACGCGATCCGTCGACAAGTCATCAAGTCATCACTTCATCTACGGCTGTCAAGGTAAGCGAGCATACTTGTATTTGAGGTACAAAACGAAGCGTGCCTAGAGATCCTGAACTTCAGATTTGGTATACCTGTCTCCAGCAGCACCAGCATTTTCGATCCATGGTTTCTGCAAATTCGATCCCGACTTCGAAACACAACACTTCACTTTGGGTCAAAAGTTCTAACTCATAGTTCCAGACACCGACTCGACGCCATGAATCCGGAAGAATTGCTCTTTATGACGCCAGATCCAGGTGCTCGGTTCCACGGCACGACGACTCCAACTCCAGTGCCTGGTTCAGGACGCCAGTCAGGGACCCGCCAGGGCAAACGTCCTGCTCATCTCATCCTCAGCGATGACGAGGAGGAGTCCGGCAAGCGACAGCGCATTCAAGATCGTACAGGTAGAGCCGCAGTGCGTATCAAGCACGAGATGGGGGACGAGGTGTGTGATCTGACGGACGACCAGGACGGTACGCAGAAGCCTCGCCTGTAATTCGAACCATCAATAACAACTTGCAGATCGGATCGTCTGGCTACAAATCGACGGTAAGCAGATCGGAATCGCCCAGAACAAGGTCGGCGTCTACTGTCGCGACCAGCTGAGAGAGATCGTGCAGCGTCGAGTAGATCGTGCTCTCTACGCACAGGACACAGCGACCAAGTGGTTAAAGACCCTCTGCCTCATGCTAGGCAACGAGAAAACGACTCGAGGTAAAATCCTCGCAGACTGGGGCTTCTTCAAAGCCAAACTGAAGGAGGCAGTTGGACAGCACGAGGCAAAGTATGAGAGAGCCAAGGAGCTCGAACAGAAACATTTGGAGTGCTTCAAGGGCGACGACGACTTCGTAGAGTACGCGAAAGGACTCATAAGTTCCAAGAAGCGTAAGGCTGAAGCCGCTCGTGAGGACCAGGCCAAGGCCGAGGATATCATTCGCGAGCTTAAGAAGAGATAGGGAGTGTTGTGCCTCGGATACTGGCACTTCGTGTCTTGAGGTGTGAAAAGGACTCATAGACCCGACCATCTACACTCTGTCAGCCCAGCAGCGGCCTTTCATAGATGCGGCATTTTAGTTGAAAGGCCGATGTATTAGTATGCGACCAAATTGCTTCTTAGCAATGCCTCCAATGCCGTCAAATCTGTGCCTTCGAAGTTGACCCGGAAGAAATCATTATGGTATATCCGAGCCGTGCGTGCACATAGACAGGAGATGCGTAAGTTACGAGCGTTGTATTTATCGATGTTATGACCGTGGTGCAGACGACAGCTTCGTTGATGAGATGGACTCAGGGCCAACACTCGGCTAGTCCCGAAGCAGAAACATAAGCGACGGGATCATCCATGATGATCGCATGTATAGCGTGATTGCCACATGAGCCCCGCGCCTTTGTTATATATACTCCCTGCACTTCATTGATCCCTCTCACGCGTTGGACTACAACATGGTGAATAACGACATGGAAAAGCAGCCACTGCTCAACGAACAAGCTGAGGCTCGACCAGAAAGAACGCTGGCCGAACTACAGGCCGATGTCCACAGAGCTCAGGTTAGTGCCGATAAAGTTCATGCTTAGAATAGAGGACGAATCACTGAAACATGATAACTCAGCGAGCATACTGGCGAAAATGGTCGCGGACAACATCAGGAAAATGGCACAAACGCATCATGTTGAGCGCAACAGCTTTACTCGTCGCTTTCATGCTCTTCGCCATGACCATTATCGCCCAAGATGACCTCAGCAACAAAGGCGAAGGATGGCTCAGAAGCGGCAAAGTGCCCCTCGAAGCACACATAATGTCCAAGTGTCCCGACGCAAAAGACTGCCTCCACGATCTCGTCCTACCAGTCATGGAACAAGTCTCCGACCGCGTAGACTTCACTCTCTCCTTCATCGGATCGTAAGCTTCACTTGCCACCCACCCACTACACAACACCCACTAACCATACCCAACCCACACAGCACCATCAACGACAACGGCGTCCGCTGCAAACACGGCCCGACCGAATGCCTAGGCAACATAATCGAACTCTGCAGCGCCAAACTCTACCCCGACCCCAAAATCTACCTCGGCTTCACCATGTGCCTCACAAACCAATACCAGAAGATCCCCTCCCGCACCCTCATCGACGACTGCGCCCTCGAGCACGGCATCGACATGGACGCCCTCAACAAGTGCACCGTTGACGATGACGGAGCCCTGGCCGTGACAGCCCTCCAGGAATCCTTCAACCGCACCGCCGCCGCAGGCGTAACAAAATCCTGCACGATCCGACTCAATAACGAGATCCGGTGCATTCGTGACGATGGCAAATGGACCGATTGCAAGGGAGGTCATAAGGTGAAGGATTTGGTAAAAGACATCAAGAAGCTTGCCGATGCAGCTTAGATAGATACTAAGCGTATGGTGCATTGGAAGCTCCTGAAGCAGCTTAGATAGATACTAAGCGTAGGGTGCATTGAAAGCTACTGTGCTCCGCCTGCTATGAAGCGTGAGCCCGATAGCCATACTACTCTATCTTCCTCTCTCTAAAGCCTCAAAACGTGTGAATGATTCCACGCACATCTCTCGCTTTCGTTCTCTCACAATTTCATACCCGTACTGGTCGATGCTGTAGCGGATCACGTTTGATGCGCCTTAGGTTCGCCGCCCATCGCTCCGAAACTCGCTGAAAATGCCTCAAAAGATGATGCCGCCCGAACGCTCGCAAGATTTAGGAGCAAAAAATACTCCACCTTCTTTCCCAAAAAATCGCCGTGTGTCCCATGATTCCTGTCGTGTCGCAGATGCCATCGCGGTGATTGTTGAATCGGTCCGATGAGGTATCGAGTTTTGCGTGAGAGCGCGGCTACTCATGCGAATGTTCGTGTTGCTCACCACGGACCCCAGGTACCTCTGGCACCGCCACTAGCCGCCAAAATTTCCCAACGTCCCATTCTCTCGGCTGTGCAAAAAGGGTGGCGGAGGCTCACGCCGAGGATGTACTCGATCCAGTCCCGGGATAGGCGGCTGCTTCCTTCCCCGAGCTCGGGAAACGCATGGAGCATGTTCTTTTCCGTGCTCTGCACACGGGCTACCATCGAAACTTCATATTTCGATTTGGACGCTCGTTCTTCGATTGTGTCCCACAGCTTGATCATGTAACGGCGATGTGTCTCATCGTTCCAGTACGATGGTGCAGGTGGAGCGTTCCGGTGCGCTTTGGAGCTTGCTGGGTTGAGCTCGAGTTGATCTGAAAGTACTTGCGTTGCGCGGGAGAGCAAAGAAGTCCGCCCCTGTGCCATGTCGAGGTTGAGCTTGTATATTCGCGAGAGAACTGCTGTTGCAGTCGCGGCACGTGGGAGATGTAGCCGAGCTAGGACCGGGTTGTTTGGGGGTCCGGAGTCCGGTGGTGGTGTTGCGGTATCGAGGTGCGTCGAGTTTCTCGCAGTGTCTGTATACAAAACGCCAGCTACCGTAACACCACGCCGGATGGTCGGTCTAGCCGTCGATGATGACAGCGGCCTGTTTTCGAGACTGTCAGTTGCTGGCAGAGTCAATAGGGTTGATAGGGTGTGAGGGATAGCATTCGGAAGCAGAAGTCGGGCACGCTCGCCGTCTGGCGATTGTGGTTGCCCAGGGTCGGAGCTGCCGCCATGGCCGCGAGCAGGCACGGGCGAGTTGGAGATCTTGTTCAAGAACGATGCGGGTTGCAGCTGCACAAGCATGTCGCTGAATCGTTGATCTATGTTTAGGCGGGCATACGTGGGGAGCGTGCAGCGGGGAATGTGGAATGGTGGTGTGCGAGGAGCACAGTCCGAGCCAGTGATGTATTGAGAGGTGTATCGTTGAAGCATTATTGAATCCTCATTCGACGCGCGGAGGTCTCGTGCTCTGTGCAACTTTGGAGGTGTGTGTGTGTGTGTGCGTGTGGCTTACCACTTGAGGATCTATTCACCCATGTTCCGACGTGCTCGTGCTGGTGAATACGGCTTGGGTGGCGATATGGTCAGAATAGCAGATCATGTGCTTTTGTTTATGGGAGTCGATGCTGGAGGGAGAGAAGAAGTGAAGTGGTCGGCTCTCTTGGCGGGAAAGAGCTCGATTGTGGAGCGATGAAGCAGTCGTGCATAGGTGTGCAGGAGGGACCCCACTTCACCCATTGAAGATCCACAAGCCCGTGGGATTGCCTGTCGTTTGGAGAGTGGAAATGATGATGATGATGATGATGATGATGGTCGTGGTGGTGCGAGTGTGTGTGTGTGCATGCACGTGAATAATGTCGAGGATCTGCCGCAGTCTGCAATGGTCATCATCGGACGCAGCAGCGCGAGGGGCTTGGGAACTTTGAAGTGGTGCTCTGGGGCCGGGACACGGCGATAAGTGCGGCATTTGTGCGCAATGCCTGTCAATAATTGCGGATCATGGGCATGGCTACACCTTGTAAGAGAGAGAGGGAAAAGGAGCCAGGCGCGCACTGATCCCAAAGCATCAAAGAAATTGTGAGGAATGGTAGGAGGTTAAGTGCTGCTGCAGCAGCCCAAAGCTGAAGATGATCATGATCATGATGATGATGCCGCCGCCGTCGCCCGTGGCTGGAATGCGCATGCATGAATTGCATGGACAGCCACACTGTGCAGCATCATGTGGCAGGTCGCTCGTCAGCTGGCACAGCAGCAGATCAATGAGCGGCATGGCATGGCATGGCATGGCATGGATGGTGGAACGACCTAATAAGGTCTGGACTCAACGCAATGCCCCAGACCCGGTCACGTTCTGTAATATGCCCTGTAGTGCCTGAAACATCTTGTGCTACCATGCCATGCTGTTGCTCCCGCACACTGAAGTCGAGACTTGGAAAGACCATGCGCCCGGGCGGCGAGTCGAAGCGTGTCGAAGCGTACTATGCTACGGTGAGGGAAAAACGTACATGTGATCGGATGTGTCGCAGCTCTACGTTCTGCCGTGGCGCTTGTATCGCTTTGCGCAAGGTGAAGTCCGGGCGCTGGGATGGAACTATGTTAAACATCGGGCTCGTGCCACTGCTGGGTGAGCTCGAGCGCAGAGATGATGCCACAACGAATCAAACCATGTGTGTCCTGTCCTCTACTGCGCCGTGCCGCTGCCTGGCCGCAGGTGTAGATATACTTGTTCGTCACACAGTACGGCCCCTTTTTGACAGCGGTACAGCAGCGAGAGACGGCGCAGTTGCGTATATCGGGTGCGCGTGGCATGCGCGCAGACACAGCTCAGCCGCGTGGTACCGTACGGCATGGCAAGATGCTTCATGTGCCAGTCGGGAGACGCTCGAGTCGCATTGTGCATCGCTCCCACATGAACACACAGCCACGAACTGTGCCGAGTGTCATGCTCGTCGATCGTCGTTTGGAGGATTTCGTCCGGCGGCTGCCACGAGGTGTGGAGACGGACGGGAGCCAAGTGATACACAGGTACGAGATGGTGATTAAGTTACATGTATATGTACATCATGATGTACTCATTAGTGAGGGTGTGCAAAAGAAAGCTGCAAAATGTCGCACGTGAATGGAGACGCCATGGAGCAGGACCCACTCACTCCTCACTCTTACGGGTGCACGTGGAACTGCCGAGGCTGGAGAGGAAACCATCAATAATCATATCAGCACACTCGTCAAAGGACGCTCTCACCCACCAACATATTGCATACCACTTCGTCCACCACGCACCCGCAAGTGGAAATACTCTGTTGCTAGCCACCGTGCCTTACGCCAGCGGACCGCAGACGGTGCCACGATGCAGAGTCTTCAGACATCGGCTTGCCGTATGAGGCTGCTGTATCCATACTTTCCGGTATTAGAGCACAGTAGTGTCGGAGAGTCCGTTGGACAAATCGATCTCTGACTTGAAACTAAACTGCTAAAGAAAACCTGGTAGAGTTGCTTCAAACGAAGCGTTGGACCAGCAAGATCCGCCCACCGAAGTGTGTCTTTTCTGCACAGCGTGCGAAAGATCAGTCGACAATCATATAATCGAGAATGTGTCCAGTGTGCCGCGAGCATGATTCCAAGAAGCGCTATGCTTACCACAGCTTGAGCATGTCCTGGAATGCTTTCTGATCTTTGACAAACTTTTTCTTGATGAGATGGATCCGACATTCCCATATGCACACGATGAATAGCATGAACGCTATAGACTCGCCGAAAGAGAAGCCGTCGATGAACTAGCGGCGACATGTGCTTGCCTCAAGCTCAACCCAAGCAAAGCATTCCCCGGCATGGCAAAGCAAGACTCCAGGAAACAATTCTAAGCTTTGCACTTGTCGCGATAGTGCATGCTCTTGAGCCGTCTTACAGGTCGAGAAGCAGAAAGCTTTCCGTGCTCAGGGCGCGCCAGCGTTAGCTTTAGGTGGAGCCCCAGAGACTATCGCCACGCCGCTCACTTACGGTGCTCTACCTGCGTCGAATGCTTTGCCAAGTCTGCACAAGGCTACACGAGGCGCGCCATGGCCAGTCTGCGTACCGCGCACAAGGCAACATGCATGCTGAAGACGTATTGACGACTATCCAAAGTAGGCAGGAGATTGGTCGTGTGCTGTGCTATATAATGTTCACCGTCGATCACGATGGGAATAAGAAGTATCTCGCTGCTCCTTCAGATCACGCGACAATCACTCGGATCACCTGAGTCAGTCCTCATTACACCCTCGCCCGCCATGGCCGAGAAGGACATCACCACCCAATACATCAACACCTCAGAACACAGCAGCGACATCGAACAACGATTCGTCAGCGAATCCCTCGAAGATGTCGACATCAACAACAATACCTCTGCCCGGATCAAGAATCCTCTTGCCGGCATCAGCCATAGCACTCTAATGCGCGACGTCGACGACTTCGCCTCTAGGAACGGTCTTCAAGAAATCACTCCTCTCCTGAAAAAGGGTGCCCTTGTCGCCCAAAATCCGGCCGAATTTGAAAATGTCCCAGACCTCGATAACACAGAACGCGAGCACCTCCGCAACGAAGTTGTCCATAGGTGGCGTCAACCCAAGGCACTCTACCTCACCGTGATCCTCTGCTCCGTCGGCGCCGCTGTCCAAGGCTGGGATCAAACCGGTTCCAACGGCGCCAACCTCTCCTTCCCAGAAGAATTCGGCATCGCAGCAAAAGAGGGTCAGCCAAACTACGAACGCGACCTCTGGCTCGTCGGTCTCGTAAACGCAGCCCCCTACATCGCCTCCGCATTCTTCGGATGCTGGCTCTCCGACCCTCTGAACAACTATTTCGGCCGTCGGGGCACAATCTTCTTCAGCGCAGTATTCTGTCTCCTCTCGGTCATAGGTTCCGCCTTCACACAGTCATGGTACGAACTATTCATCTGCCGTCTCCTGCTCGGTGTTGGCATGGGATCTAAAGCATCGACTGTCCCCATTTACGCCGCTGAAAATGTGCCCGCCGCGATTCGTGGAGGTCTAGTCATGTCTTGGCAGATGTGGACGGCATTCGGAATATTCCTCGGATTCTGCGCAAATCTTGCCGTCTACAATGTTGGTGCTATCGCGTGGAGATTGCAACTTGGCTCGGCGTTCATTCCGGGTGTGCCGCTTGTGCTGGGGATCTACTTCTGCCCGGAATCTCCTAGGTGGCTGATGAAGAAAGGCCGATATCAAGAGGCGTATCAGTCGTTGCTGAGACTTCGAAACTCTCCTCTGCAAGCAGCCCGTGACCTCTACTACGTGCACGCGCAGTTGGCAATCGAGCATCAGGTCATTGGCGAGTCGAGCTACGTCAAGCGTGTTACTGAGCTCTTCACGATTCCAAGGGTAAGGCGTGCTACCTTGGCTTCGTGGGTCGTTATGATTGCGCAGCAGATGTGTGGTATCAACATGTGAGTTCTCTCATCCGCAATCGGAAGGTGCGACTCTTTACTGACACGACATAAGCATCGCATTCTACTCCAGCTCCGTCTTCAGCCAAGCTGGTGCCAGCAACCTCACTGCCCTCCTTGCATCCTTCGGCTTTGGTCTCGTCAACTTCGTCTTTGCGTTCCCTGCAGTCTGGACGATCGATACCTTCGGTCGCAGGGCACTCCTCCTCTTCACCTTCCCTCGTAAGTCTCACTTCCTACTACCTCATCGTCACATGAAGCATATAAGCTAACATTGCCAGAAATGGCCTGGTGTCTCCTCGCCGCCGGCTTCTGCTTCTACATCCCCGAATCAAGCTCCGCTCACCTCGGCGCCGTCGCCTTCTTCGTCTTCCTCTTCGCCGCCTTCTACTCCCCAGGTGAAGGCCCCGTCCCTTTCACCTACAGCGCCGAAGTCTTCCCACTATCCCACCGCGAAGTCGGCATGTCGTGGGCCGTAGCAACCTGTCTCTTCTGGGCCTCCGTCCTCTCCCTCACGTGGCCAAGAATGGTGGCCGCCATGACTCCAACCGGCGCATTCGGATTCTATGCGGCGCTGAATGTGACCGCGTTCTTTATGATCTTTTTGTGGGTTCCGGAGACGAAGCAGCGAACTCTTGAGGAGCTGGATTATGTTTTCGCCGTGCCGACTAGGAAGCATATGAGCTATCAGACTGGTACGGCTGCACCGTATTGGTTCAAGCGGTATGTGGCGTTCAACAAGAATGCCAAGTTGGAGCCGCTTTACAGCTTCGATCATGTGCAGAGCGACGCAGCGAGGAGTGCGAGTGTTGTTGAGTACCAGAATAAGCACTAGATACCGGTTTCGGGAGTCTTCCAAGACGAAATCACTCGCAAAAGCGTATGAAACATGCTATATTGCAGCACTTTCTCAATCCCATCTCCGCATCGAGTCACACCAGTGTATTTGGTCTCCTCCCAGCTCTGCAACAGCTCATGTGGTAGATGCCTTCACCGGCGCCTTAATATCCAGTGTTGGCAGCCCAAACACCTCGCTCCCAAGCCACATGCTTGCACCAAGTGTCCACATCATCAACCAAGGGAGCTCAGCAGCCGTGCCCACCAGGGTTGACTCCATGATGGTTGCATGGCCCCGTGCGGCACTCGTGTCTGCTACTGCGGCTCGTGTACTTGATAGGCTAGACTTGCCAGTAGCTGTTACCAATACGCATACTCCTCCTAGCTGACAGAAAAAGTGGAGCGCTCCTCGCGAGGACACTCGCGCACGCAACCTCACAACGTGAATGGGCGTCTTTGTTGTAGGATGGGTCAGGACTCGTGCTCGCAAAAGGGGGGGGGGGGGGGGGGCATTCATTAGCATGTGCGGCCCGCGCGCGCACCTCGTAAAGTGAGATTAGCGTCTTTGGTGTAGAAGTAGGACTAATACTCGCAGAAGAGTCGCCTTTATTCACTGTAGCGGCGCTTGACTGCGCGCGCACCTCATGGAATAAGATTGGCGTCTTCGATATAGAAGCACTGGCAGGACTCATACTACCGAAAGAGTGGCCTTCAATGACGGAAGGCGTGAAAGCATCTCGCCCAGTGTCGCCCAGTATGTTACGCCTCTCCATTAATTAGGAATTTAATAGGATGGATATGCTGGCGGCACTGGTGGCTGCATGACTCCTGAGTTGCAAGTGGCTGCTGCCGATGCTGAGGCTGCGATGGCGGCTGTACTTTCTGATCTACGATAGGTAGTGCTCAGGTGGCAACGGGAGATTGGACGAGAGGTAGTACAACATAGACGTATTGATCTACGATAGCCGTTTGGAGATATGAATATGCGGATGCAACTCGAAGCGCCCCATTCTAGGAGTGCCATACTGTAGTCGCCTTCACAACCTGTCGTTGCCTCGGAGATTGCCGTATAGATCATCATATCAGGATACTTGCCACCTTCGTACAGGCCTGTAGCGCGCGCGAGGGCTTCCCGTATAGGTGATTCTCTGAGTCCGCACTGCCCTCATGAACACCGAAGAACTCTGATGCAGCCGCGCTCACCCACTCATCACAAGCTTTGCTGTGGCAGAAGTCGTATGCGAGTTGCGGCCAGAGCACGACGCATCTTGACATCTCGAAGTATCGGCCTGCATCAGCACTGTTACTATCCTCGTAATGCAAGGGTATCATAATGAGCTTCCTCTGATCATCTCTCTTGCCTACACGCAAAGCGCAAACCTCTCCGGAATGCACTGTACCGCCATAGAGACCGAAACATGTCAGAGCTTCCCACAGCACCTCACTGCAAGTGCAACGCTTTCTTCGTATTCTCATACACCACATACGTGATCGACACCGCCGGCACAACCTTCAGCAGATTCGGCGTCAAACCCCTAAACAGGCCTCTGGCACCTTCGTTCTTGATCGTCCTCCGAGTAACATCCATAATACCAGTATAAGTCTGCGGATGACTTGCCGTACCCTGACTCTGCAGCCTCGTGCGGAGCAAATTCAACGGATAAACAATACTCGCTCCAATAGCTCCTGAAAATCCTCCCATAAGCGCCATACTGAAATTTCCAGGCAGAGCGTCCTCATCACTGATACGAGGGTTTCGTTTCTTGTTCCGCGCGATGATTCTTCGTTTCAGTCCTTCGAAGACCCCCAGATCGATCGATGCGTAAGGAAACATGCCGACCAGTCCCATTGGGAGTCCTTTGTAGAAAGCGACTACGCCGTTTCGCGCCCACATCTTCTTTGCAGTGTGCCAGATCAGTCGTGTACCATACTCGCCGCCCTTAACGGTTTCGCATTGCATCTGAAACTTCAATGTGTCGAGAGGATAGACGCAGGCTTGCGCGGTCATGCCTGCTAGACCGCCGGCGATGAAAGTCGAAGACCCTGCGATCTTCTTAGGATCGTTGTGGCCCTCGAACTTCGCGACAGCGCGTTTTGCGGCCTGCCAAATATGTGAGCACAATCATTATTATGTGTTTGAAGATGAATATACCTCGTATGCGCCAAACTTCACCGAGGATTCGGGCATGACTTTGATCACGTTCAAGCCATTACCTGCCGTTCATATCAGCCTCTGCCGTGTTCGAATTGCTCATCGCTCATCACGCATCACTCACCAGCGAACAGACTCCTCATGCCTCCTGCCGCCCACAGATCTTGACACGACATCCACAGCGTCTTCACGCCATGCTGCACTGCGACTATGGCCTTGCCACTTTTCGCGGCCTCAATCGCATCCGCTTTCGCGCCGGTCTGTGCTATGAGGTATACCTTCAATCTATCGAGCGGTGCGGTCGCGGTTCGTGAGGTGATGCCACTCAGACCACCAGCAACGAAGTAGCCTGAATTAGGGACATAACTCATTAGCTGAAACCCTTCTGCCTTGTCGTTTCGTGCAACGTCCGTATCCAATATCAGTTCTTCCTCTTCTCCATGGTCCTGCAGCTCTTTCCGCCTGGCCGGCTTGGTCGGCATGTGTGGATCGTCGTCTGAGATGGGCTGATGGTATTTCGGGATCGCTAATTGTGGTCTGTTCTCGCTGTCCTCCCACATCGTTATAGGTGCGGTATTGCTGCCTCCTGCATGCGACTGGGCGGGTTTCACGAGCTGGATGACGGCGCCGAAAAGTGACGACTTCAGGAATGCGAGAATCGTACCTAAACCTTGGAGCGCTTCATCGCTCATCATCACGTCGCCCTCGGACGACATCTTCGACGTCGACTGGTAGTAGGACATGACAGCTTTCAAGCCGGGCGCATTGGTAGGGATGAAGAGCAGGAAATCTGCGAATGAAACGTCAGTTCATGCTCCGTGGAGTGGTAACGGCCTCTGCCGAAGGAAGTTCATAGTATTGGGTTGCGAGAATGTCATATGCCTACCGCGCCATTCGTTGAAGTCTATCGTCCCGTTGTGGTCCTTGTCGACGTAGCTAATGAAGCGTTCCAGTCTCTCTGCAGTGACTGATACGCCCGCTCGGTCGAACGCAGCCTGAAGCTCTCGGCGATCCAGCGCTCCACTGTGGTCATGATCGATGGACTGGAAGAGTTGCCAGAGCTCCCTCTCAGTGCTGGTACAGAATCGACAAAACTCTTCGTAGCTGATCTTCCCGTCATGGTCGATGTCGCACGCCTTGAGCATGTCCTTGATCAATGCGTCCGCATCTTTGAGAGCTATAATGTATCAGCACTACGATGTCGTTTCTGCTCCGTCCTTGCTGTACGTACGATGGTTCATGCGCTGCAGACCAGTTTTGAGAGCATTGAAATCTAGGTTGCCCTTTTGCTTGGTGTCCAGCTTGCTCCATAATGCGCGCAACCGTGCCTCTCTTTGCAATTCGGACTCGCCATCCATAGTCCGTCAATCGAAGTGTTACCTTGGCCTCATTGTTGGTCGAACAGAGTCGGGTCCGCCCTGAGAGTAATCTCCTCCGCAGGTCGGATGTCGAGCTGTCACAGCAATGTCGATGGGTGGCGCGTGTTCGGGGTATATCGTCGTGCCCTTCACCGTAGTATGCGACACTCTCCGATACAGCAGTGCCTCCGTGTGTGCTTGTCCGCGATATCGCGGCGGATGTGCAAAAGTGGCAGTAGGGAAGAGATGGTTTCGTGCCTGCCAAGCCAATCCCGAACCCTTTCGTCTGGTGTCGCGTGATTGGTGTCGAGTAGTCGCAGACCAGAAATGGTAAATGGTGAAGACAGATGAGAGTTGTAGTACATGTAAGGTAAATGGTAAGTGAATGTTTTCTGATCGAAGCTTTCCTTTGCTCTTCCGCCCAGACGACTGACGTATCCCGTGCAACGGTCAGTCTAACCCTCCGGCCAAGGGTATCGCAGCCGGTAATGACGGAGCTCTGTTTCTACACATATGAAACAACTGTTTTCTTAAGTATAGTAGAACGATTTTCTCGAATAACAATACGAATAGGCCTCGAACAGTCTACGAACAACTCATAAATACTTAGATAGGTTATTAAGTCTACTTATTGCCTATGAATCCCTTTACCTTGTCCTTTATTGCCTTATAGGTATTATATATCTTACCTATATTACTATTAATCTTACTAACCTTAGCCTCTAATACCGCTAATCTTGTTGTTAGTGTTTCTACCTACGCCTCTAGCGCCTTATTCTACTACTCGAGGGTAGTAACTCGGTACTCGTTAGGAATAGATAGTAGTAGTAGTAGTAGTAGTAGTAGTAGTAGTAGTAGTAGTAGTAGTAGTAGTAGTAGTAGTAGTAGTAGTAGTAGTAGCGGCGCTAGTAGTAGGTCTTTAAGACGACTATAAGTAGACTTACCCTTTATACGGTAGAATACGTATACCTCGTCGCTACTACTAAGGATTCTATATAGGTTACCTAATAGCGGAGGACGCGAATACCTAATAGTCTATTAGCGAATAGTACTACAAATACCCTAAGAATACTTACTAGCTATAGGGAACTTTATAGTTAACCCTATTAGAAGTCTCGACTATACGCTATACGGTATAATACTTTCGTAGCGATCGGGATACTACCTTATACTTCGTCGTATCGCTAGATATATAGTCGTCTAACTAATTATCCTATACCGCCTACGATACTAAGTAGTACTAACCGGCTACTTATAGGCGGTTAAAGGAGGCGGCGGCGGTAGTACGACTAGTAGCTACGGCGGCTTCGGTAGCGGGTATAGTAATAGTAGTAATAGTAGTAATAGTAGTAATAGTAGTAATAGTAGTAATAGTAGTAATAGTAGTGTTAAGTAGTAGCCTAGAGCCTTACGTAGGTAGCCTTATTAGTAGAGGCTTAGCGTATCTACTACCTATATATTCTCTGCCTTTAATAGCTTAAATAAGATATTAACTCCCGTATAGACCTAACTACCCTCATACTTTCAGTTAGCCTTATTTAATAAGACTTAATCAACCCTAGCTATACATAAGCTATACGCTCGATACTAGCCTTCGCGATAGATCCGCTATTAGCGTATAGGTAAATATTATCTAACAAATAGAGCCGAAGGTAGGGCTACTTCTCGTTGTCTACGTAGCGATCCTAAGGAAAGGGACTGTTACGTAGGCAGCTTAAAAGTAGTCCTTAGGTACGGATAACTACTTAGTAGGATATAATAAGAGCCTACGGAATCCCTTAAGAGGCAGGAGAAGATAGAGCACCTAAACCGTAGCTTAGCGTAGGTATCGCTCTAACCCGGAAAAAGCTGTTTAATCCTTAAGACTGTCTGTTCGTAGCTTAGAGGTCCCAAAATGATCTATCGGCTAAGGACTTACTTCGGGTCGGAGACCTATAGCTATAAAGCACCCGGTTCAATTCTCTAGTCTAGAAAGCGCCTAAATAACCGCAATCTACCCGTTCCTAACTCGATAGACTAATTACCTAGAAGAGCCCCGTTACCTATTAAAAAGAGGAAGTCGTATAGCCTAGAAGGGCCTAGCTAGCGTAAACCTATATTACGAAATTACGACGCTACGAAAGAGGATAGAACGAAGTCGTTCGAGCCGGGAAGATACCTACTCGAAGTATTACTAATGCTAAGGACGTACTATAGCGTAGCCCTAGCGCTCGTACTTCGGTATCTTAGCCTTTCCGCCGAAGCAGAAGTAGCCGAAGGACTAATCGAACTATCGTAACGAATTTCCTTTATATATAAGGAGCTACTATTAGGCGTGCTGTTTTAGATTCGAGGAATTCTCGTTACGTAATAAAGTTTAGGTCCGCCGGACTTTAATATTTACCTACCTAAGAGTTTCTCGTTTCTATACGTACCCCTAGCGCCGCTTATACCCTAATTCCCCTTCTGTTTTTATCGCTGTATTCCCCCTTACTAATGTAAGGAAGACTCGGTTGAATAGACTAAGTAGATAGAGTAGATTCCGACTCCGAACCGGAAATCAACTAACTAGATCTAGCTATTAGGAACGCTATTCCGCCGTTCGTTACTCCGATAGCTAGCTTAGACTTACGTACGCCTACTAGGCCGAGCTCTACTTCGGGTGTCTCGCCTTCTTAAGGAAATTTAACTCTTAAGGACTAAGCTAACGTGATTGCTCGTATATTAAAGAATCAAGAGTAGCTAATCCGCTAGTATAAGTAAAAACCTCCTACTCCTAGCACTCTAGAAAATCCTCGATTTAATAAGTATAACGCTATAGCCTATATTGAGCGCTTCGAGGACAACCTTACGGAATATAAGCTTAATAATTAGGACGACGACTATAGAGTCCGAGCATTCGTACGGACTCTAGTTTCGGAACATTAACTAATCGCTAAAAGCCTTAAGGGCTTCCCTACGCAAGGAATAGGTACCGACTAGACTAAGTTTAAGTATTCCTTCTTAAAGGAGTACCGCTAGTATAATCGACGCTAGGCTATATTAACCCTAGTATAGCTAAGGAAGCTCTCGTTCTAGCGACGTACTAATAATAACAACCTTCAAGCGTACGTTCGCGACTTCGTCCTAAGTACGGAAGGAATTCCGGAAGCTAAACTTACGGAGAATATACGGGTTAAGTACCTCCTAAAAGGGCTACCGGAATATATAGTATATCGTATACTCGAAAGCCTTAGTATTAAAGGAGATAACCCTAGTACTACTAAGCCCTTTTTAGTAGTTCTTATAGAAGTCCGTAGGAAAGTTAATAGGGCTAAAGCTAATAAGAAGTTCCTTAACGATAACGAAGAGGAGCGAGATGTGCGCGAAATTAAGCGATAAGCAAAACCAAAAACTACTACCCCTAAGTTCTTACCTGAGTCGAAGACGGAGCCGGGTAATTCTGCCCCGAGTAACGCTCCTAACATTACTAGTTTAACTTAAGCCTTCGGGAATC
Source organism: Passalora sequoiae (assembly GCA_013248845.1). Taxonomy (NCBI): domain Eukaryota; kingdom Fungi; phylum Ascomycota; class Dothideomycetes; order Mycosphaerellales; family Mycosphaerellaceae; genus Passalora; species Passalora sequoiae. Next base: position 381,475 of record WSQC01000008.1, on the reverse strand, counting down.
TCAGCGTCTATTAGCTTGAAGCTATTAGTAAGATCCTAGTTCCTAGTAGTACTACTCCTACTCTTTAACTTAATATAGCAGTACACTTAGATATACCCGCTATTAATGTATTCGTAGCCCGATATAAGAATAATAAGGTCTATCCGGATCTTGAGGGTAAATACTATATATACGGACTTGTAGACTATATCTAGTCTAAGTGCCCCGTATTTAATGAGCTTTAGAGTAAAGGCTTGATTTATCGGCGACTAGATCATCGGCTACAATTCTCGAAGGACGGTAATCGTATCGTCTATTAGTAGGATCGCCGCTTACTAAAGATAGCTATTATTTTCCCGCTACTCGAGGCCTAGTATAGTAATAAGGTATATAGACTCGAATAGAATAGTAATAGTTCTATTATAGCTTCATAGTAGAAGAAGCAGCGCTATTTGTAAGAAGAGTTTAGAGCTAAGGATAGTATAGTACAACCTCTAGTAGTAGTCGCTATTCGGAGCCTAACGTAGGATAATAGTACGATTATAGACGTATATAGTACTACTATTAATACGAATGCAGCCTCTTAACCTCGTACTAAATAGGCTCGTAACAATCCGACTCGCCTATCGGCTAATCTAGTAGGGGTTTAGAAGACGGGTAGGACGGACCGATAAGTGTCTACTCGCTAGAGTATTACGAGGACTCGAAACCTAGAGATAGCGTAAGATCGTGCCGCGCGCGTTAAGTCTCAAGAGTCTAGCTAGGACGATAGCGGCGTAGAGATAGAATTAGTATATTCCGAGACACAGGGCCGTTCTTAGGAAGAAGGACTAGTAGGCCCGGGTCCTACTAATGCTCTAGCTAGTCGACGACCTCCTAAGTCTATACGTATTAATCGGTACGTATAATAGCGCAATCCTAATACCGATAAAGCGGACCTGTTTTAGGCTTTATAGTTCTTGAATCTTAAAGCCGATATTCCTATAAGTACGCTTATAGCTTATAGGGGACCGAAGAATCTCTTTTAGAGCCGTGTCCCTAACAATCCGGAATTTATAGACCGATTATTAAAGTATCGCGTAGAGACTAGCTAGAGTACTAATAAGAGTATTATCGTACGAGCCGTCTAATACTTTAGAAACGTCGAAGACTAAGGTACGCCTATATAAGATTTAGACTTCGAGTCCGATAGACCCGAACTTAGCTATACCGATATTAGCGCGCACTTAGTAAACTTCGTTAGTAGAGCTATTAGGAAAGGAGCCGCTTAGCGCCCGGAGGACGTGTACGACAAACTATAGGAGGCTAATTATAATGCTATAATAAAGCAGTACGCGGTTATTCTAAGTATTTATATTCCTATTACTATTAATAATAGTAAGGAAACTATCTAAGCCCTTATTAACGATAGAGCTAAGGCGATCATTATAAGCCGTATTACGGCTACTAAACTCAAATTACTAATTCGACCGACAACTATAATAAGTATAAATATAGCGGTAGGGCGCGTTAACTTTCTTAGCTACTATAACAATATTATAGTTAATACGTTTAGGGTCGAATTTCCTTTCGCGATCTTTATCGCAAATAATAATAGGACGCCGACGCTATTAGGAAGGCTATAGTCTCGGATAGTCCGTAGAGTCTAGAAGAATTACGACGATAGCTCGTAGGAAGGAACGATTACCGACTTCTCTAGTAGGCGAGTTGTGTTTATAGGCGTAGTTAGTAACTAAGGCTATAGAACGCTTAGCTGTGTTCTTAATGAGGAAGAACTACCTAAGGATCTAGATGCCGTCCGTAAGCTACTTATAGGGGAAGGTAAGGCGCGACTTTAAGGCCGAAGAGTCGCGTCGCCCTTCTAAGGCTAGGAATGACTCCTCTTCCTTCGGAAAGTCGTCTAGGGGAGGGGTAGGATTTAGCTTCAGCTTTTCTAGTTATCTATATATACGATATCTCCTTTTAGGTACTTAAACCCGCACTATAGGATAGTAAGACCCTACGGTAGCTAGAGCCGTCGCTACCGGAGGAGTACTTTATCGCAATATCGCTAGTCTTTAGCGAGGTAGGTGATGAAATCAGTCGCGTAGTAAGTTCGAGTCTACTAGACCTAAACTTTAGTAATTACGTAACGGGTTCAGGTCTACCGGACCTAAACTTATACTAAGAAATTTACTAAACCTTAAAGAGCACGGACTAATAGCTCTTTATATACGATTCTACGAGTAATAGGCAGCCCTTAGAAGAGGTCCTTACTATGTTCTGTGCGTCTAATAAGGAGCTTAAAAGATAGCGAGAGTATAGTATAGATAGGGTTATAAGTGCCTATACTATAACGAAGAGAGTCGTAGACAAAGTTAGACCTATTAAAGGCAGCGTATACAATACAGATAGGTCTAATCTAGGAGGGAATCCGAACTGGCGACTAGATTACTTAGCTCGCGAAGTAAGGCTCCCTAAAGGCACTAGCCCTTTCGATAGTAAGTACTTAACTAAGAAGTTCTCTAGTATTAAACGAGGATCTCGCCTTACCCCTGAAAGGCTTAAAGCTATCAAGCCTAGAATAGACTTAACAAAGAAGGAAACCGAGCTCCTAGTAGAACTCCTATATAATCGAGAGGCCGTTCTAGCCTACGACTTTACCTACCTTAGTAGAGTAAGTCCGGAAGTCGCCCCGCCGTAGAGAATTCGTACTATTCTATATAAGCTATAGGAATATCTAGGCTTTAAGCTCAACCTAAGCCTAAGGCCCGTAGTCGAGGCAATAGTAAGAGAGAGGGTAGCTGCCGGTATACTAGAGCCTTCTTACTCGTTATATCGCAACCCTACCTTTCTAGTTAAGAAGAAAGCCTTTACGCCTAGTTGTAATCCCCTCGACCCTAAGCTCTACCGATTTATTAATGCTGCTTAGGAGTTTAACCGAGTAACCTTACGAGATACTAATCTTCCGCCGGACACGGATAGCTTTATAGAAGATCTTATAGGGTACGTAGTCGCCTCGTTAGTCGATATTTTCTCTAGGTACGACTAAATTCTACTTTACCCGGACGATCGCGATATCACTAGCTTCGATACTCCTCTAGGTACATTCCGACAAACTACGCTTCCTTAGGGAGCTATAAACTCTATAGCTTAGTTTGTTAGAGTCATTACGCAAGTCCTAATAATACACATTAGCTATATTTACCGTCCGTTTCTAGACGACGTAGCTATTAAAGGGCCGAAGACTCGCTATAATAATAAGGAGCTAGAACCTAGGTTACGTCGCTTCGTAGTAGAATATATTCGGAACCTAGATAAAGTCCTATACGATCTTAAGAGGGCTAATATAACGGTTTATAGCCTTAAACTATAGCTCCTTTACTAGAAGGTTAATATTGTAGGATATAAAACCGATGAGTTCGGGCGACATCTAGATAGCGCCCGCATCGCGAAGATTGTCCTTTAGCCCGAGCTAACGGATTAGAAGGAAGTACGCATCTAGGTAGGAGTCGTAACTTATTTCCGTATATAGATCGCCGACTTCTCTATTATATATAAACCTCTTTTTACGCTCCTTCGTAAGGATGCTATATTTATATAGAACGAGGAGTATAGGTAGGCAAAAGCTAGGATTACGAAGGCACTTACCGAAGCTCCTACGCTAGTAACGATCGACTATAGCGAAGGGGCTAGTCTCGTTATTATAGCGGTAGACGCTAGTAGTAAAGGGTACGGTAAGGTCTTAATATAATACGACCGTAAGGACTCTTCTATTCGCTACCTAGTAAGGTACGACTTAGGACTCTAGAAACCGATAGAGGCTCGATACGATACTAGTAAGCGTGAATGTCTCGGGGTTCTTCGCGTACTATAGCGCTTCCGCCCGTAGCTTTTCGGAGTGTTCTTTTAGTTAGAAGTAGACGTAAACACTCTCGTTTATTAGCTCAATAAGTCCTTATCGGATCTACCGAACTCGGCAATAACCCGGTAGGTTACGTAGATTCGTCTCTTCGATTTTAAAGTTATCTACGTACCTAGTCGAAAGTACTCCTTACTAGACGTATTGTCGCGAAAACTAGTTACGCCGGAGGACATTGTAGGTATAGAGGAAGCGGACGACGTTAAGGAATTAATAGACCGCTAGTTCTTTAATACGTTTTGTGTAAATAGCCTTATAGCTAAAGTTTAGGTCTACCGGACCCTAACTTTAGTTAAGGAAATTCTCGATAGCTATTACTTATAGGACTCTAAGAACATCGCTTAGTATCTAACTACTATAACCCGAGCTCCCGGAGTGTTAAGGGTATAACACCGAAAGATAGTAAAGGACTTAAGGAAGTTTTTCGTTAAAGATCGAGTACTCCTACGTTAAGAGAGGGTTAATACAATTCCGTAGCGAGTTATTAACGACCCGGAAGTCTAGAAGGAGATTGTAATAAGCCTTTACGAAGGCAACGGGCATAGAGCTCCGAATAGCGTCTAGGATCTTTATAGAAGGCGGTACTAGTAGCTAGCTATATAGTCCGATATCGCGAAGTACTATAGAAGTTGCCCGGAATATACGTTCCGTAACGGACATTAGCGTCCGGGGCTATTGACAATTCCTACTACTCCTGTTCTTAGGGAGAGGTAGTACGGCGACGCTATGTATATTAACGATAAGAATTCCCTCTTCGTCCTTCGAGAAGGTCTCTCTCGGTAGGTCGAAGCGAAATACTTTAGTAAGGCGGCTAAAGTAGTTACTTCTAAAGAGGTCGCGACCTAGATCTTTAAGGAAGTTATTACTCGCTAGGGGTATATATAGGAGATTGTCCTCGATAATACGAAGTAGAACCTTAGGGAGATCGCTTAGTTATTGTCTGCCTTCTATATTAGAAGGGTTATAATATCTCTATACTATCCTAAGTCAAATGCTATAGTCGAGGTTAGGTATAAGCCTATCCTTATAGCGCTATCTAAACTCTCTAATAGAGGGTAACGAAGTATCCGCTACTATATAGCGTTAGTATTATAGGCTAAAAGGACTACTATAGTCTCTACTACTAGGTTAACGCTATTAGAAGTTATAATTAGGAGGGATGTAATCTTACCTATAGAGCTTAAACACCGTACTTATAGTATCTAAGATTAGGGGAAAGTACGGAAACGGGAGGACCTTCTTACGTTGCGCGTACGGGTACTAGAAGAAATATCTATTACTATCGAGGAATCGTTACTACGCTAGTAGCGTCTACGGCAAGAATCTAAGGAGTATTTCGATAATAGGCACGACGTCTATAGTAAGGAGCTAAAAGTTAGAGACCTTATAGTAGTATTCCGATCCGAGATCTAGACTAGCTTCTCTTATAAGCTTATATTCCGATAGAAGGGCCCGTTTAGAGTCTACGAGGTACTTGTAAATAGATCGGTATATCGACTTAAGGAATTAAGTAGGGAGCGTAAGGCCCCTAGCTATATAAGAAAGAACCTTAAGAAGGTAACCGTACTTCGAGAACCTATAGTCCTACCTCCTGCCGAGGATAAGGTATTGACCTAAGCTAAGGACCTTAAAGAGGACCTTGATCTATAGTGTAAGGACCTAGACTAGAAATAATAGACTTACCTACTATTAGGTTATTCTTATCCCTAAGTCGTAGGCTAGCCTAACCTAACCTAGGAGGAGGTAGATAAATATATTAGTATTTAGACTAGATAGGCTACTATTTAACCACTATCTATACTACCTCTTTAACCGCGCTAAGGACGCGGTGCCTACCCGCCCGCCTACTTACTACGCCGACCTAGTAGTTAGGTAGAGGGGGTCTATCTCTTCTAGTATCGGTAGAGTCCTAAAGTCGCGCTTATATATATATTCATCGTGAAGAACACGTAGAAAAGGGAAGGGATAGGCGCGAGTAGTCTACGATTTTGCGGTACTAGTATGTCTAAATAACAGTAGTACGCCTAGTATAAGTTAGTCGGAGAACGACAATACTAACCTAGGCGTTCTAGCTTTACGTAACCCCGCTATAGTAAGACCTATAGCCGACTTACGTAACCTCGAGTTAGGTATAGCCGGCGGAGCGACCGTCCGCTTATCCGATATAGTAGGCGAACTACTATCCCGCTAAGTACTATCTAAGCTTAATCTACTAGTTAAGGATATCTAAACTCCTATATAGTTAAGTAGCTTCCTAGTATCGACGTATACTCGTATAGCGTACTTATTAATAGTAGGGAGATCGGGTATTCTTAGATAAGTAGAAAAGGCTAGTTACGTAACAAAGTTCAGGTCCGCCGGACCTAAACATATACCTTATAGCCTTACCTCTTTATATACGGAACAACTACGTAATAAGTAAACCGCCTATAGTCCTAACTTACTATACGGGCAGCGCCTTCCTTAGCCGCGCTTCGGAAACTACGTAATCGTACCTTCTAGTAGCTTACTTATAGCTTTATATACTTCCTCTATATATGGCTTTCTACCCGGAAACTACTTACATAGGTTACTCTTCTACTGCTTACACGGTTAAGTCTCTTATATAATAAGGGCTATACGATTACTCTAGCGCGTGCCTACCTATACGTAATACGCTAAGCGGTATATAATAGCTCACCCCTTTTCCTTTCTGTTTCTCTTCTTCTACTATATATATAGGTATAACAGCTAGTTAGAACTACCTCTATAGTGACTATAAAGCTTAATGCTAATCTAGTACTAGACTACGAGGAGTTAGAACTTTATAGTTGCTTAGCAACTATATCGCTATCCTACATAGTAACTCGTTACCTAGCAACCGACCTAGTAACGAGGAAAGGACAGTATAGAAGCTCTTAGAAGGTATTTATCGATACTCTCGATAGTCTTATTAATACGCTCACCTTTATTGACTCTAACTTCAGTAAGACACTATTAAGACTCCTTCTCCTTCTCTTACTAAAGTACTTACTAGTAAGCTAACACCGTAGTCTTTGTTACTATACTCTCTCGCTTAGTAGTACTATCGTACTTCACTACTAGCGTATTTCTAAAAAGACTCGATAGCTTAGCTATATACTTATCTTTACTATATCTAGCTTCGAATCCTCTCCTATAAAGACTCCTAGAAAGAACTCCGAGTAGTAACTCGTTAAATCTACCGAGAGACCTATTACCTCTATCGTCCGTAATTCTCGCTACTTCGCTACTATAACTAAGCTCGCTAATCTCGGAGGCATTATTAAGAGCGTTGCTAAAGTAGAGCGTCTACGAGCTATTTAAGAAGCCTTCCGGATTACTAAAGAAGTCTTAGAAACTAGCTTACTATAAGTATACTATATTCTCGAAGATATTCGAGATCTCGGCTATTAACTCGATAGGGTTCGTATTAATAACTAGACTCTATAAGAACGCTTTCCTAAGACTATAGATATAGACAAGAAAGGCAGGGAAGTTAGTGACTTCTATTACCGCCTTGCTACTACGATTAAGCGTATATAGACCTTCGAGAAGATACCGAAGTAGCTCGTAGAGTATGCATTCGAAAGCTCTAAGAAGGTAAAAGAAGTATAGTCCTTTATTAATCGGTATTAAGATCTCGAGGAAGGAGCTACCTTCCTATCTAAAGCTATAGTTCGCCGAGTTCGTAGAGGCGAGAATCGTAGCGTCAATGACTTCTTACCTACTTAGAGCGACTACACTGCCTTTATAGATAAAGAAATAGTAGATATCGAGGCTATGAACCTCGACGCTACTACTACTAGAACCCTTCTCGCCTAGTACAACGTCATACTCAATGCTAGTAGGTTTATCGTCCCTATTAGCCCTAAGGCCCGTCTCGAGATTCAATAGTAGGAATTGGATCGAATAAACCGCGAGATTACTAATATTACTAATAAAGTCGGCCTTAACGAAGCTCGCTCCCTTAAAAAGCGCACCTATAGAAACGAGATAAAGGAGTAGAAGGAGAGAAAGGCACGACTTAAGTAGTTAAACAGAGCTCGTAATACTACTCGACTATAGTATAAGGAAGCTCAAGTAGCTAGAGAAGATACCGAAGAGGCTAACACCCTAGAAGCTACTCCTCCTACTGTCTCTTTTAGTAAGGGCAAGGCTTCTGCGATTACTATCCGAGACTATTATAACAAATGTCGAGATACCGTATTTACGAAGCTTATTAGCGACATTAGCGATATAGTACCTATCGAGGAGCCCTACGACTTAATAGACTTTATATACCTCTACCTCGATCTATTCTTTAAAGCATATAGGACCTCTAAGAAACGCGAGTTTTACGAGGGAGGAAATAGGTTTCCTCTATATACGATCTATACTAAGAAGCTCGCCGAGCTCGGCGGCCTAAGATTCTTCACTCTAGTTAAGCTACTAAAGACGCTAAGATATATAGCTAATTATATTGAGAGCGTCTATAATCTGCGGGAAATACGTCGCGATTATAGTCGTATCTTTATAGATAGTATAGATCCTAAGAGACCGATAATCCTTAGGCTATAGGCTTATATAGCTACTGAGCCTTTAGAAGGCGATCTCGATACGCTTACCGACGACACCTATGAGCGCATACTAGGAGCCTACGACTTTAGACAAGCTAAAGACGATTAAGAGAAGTATAGTCTCTTAAGCTTTTCTATAAGTAGTATACTCGAGGCACGCCTTCCGGAAGCAGGCATTACGGTCGGAGAATTATGCTTAGAAGAGATATTTATGTATGCCTATTACTAGCGTGTAGGCTATACTAGTAAGAACGTCAATTAGCGCTTCTCCCTCGGCTAGTAGATCATTCGGTAGTGCCCTCTCTTTTAGATAGCGAATGTCCTTCTCCGCCCCGATCGTAAATTCCGCCTAATCTCGATAGTCGACTATACGTACTTCGTATAGACTAAGGAGTCCGGTTAAGTTATTAATGAGCCCGAAGCTAAGGATCTATACATGCTTACGAATATCTATTAGCTCCTTTAGTAAGAGGTCGTCGAGGAAGTACGTAGAGAAGGTAACTCGATATTATAAGGAGCTATTTCCCTTGTTCGAGAGACTCCCTTAGCCTACACTACCGTAGTATATAGTCTCTATTATCTTTCTACTTAGGACAACCTTGTCGCCCTTCTAAAGACTAAGAATATAGTAGTCGGAGTCCTCGAGGATAGTACTATACCTCTTATTACCGGTAACCCTCCTACTTCTATACTAACGGCTAAAGCTCTTAATTAGCTTAACCCTACCGGTAGTACGACTTAGTAGATGACTGAGCTAGACAAGTATAAGCTCCGACTTCTCTCTCCTTAGACTCTAGTTAACGACCGATAGAGTATGCCGAGCGACGGCTATCTTAATAGACGCGCGCGCATCCCTATATCCTTTATCGCTATCGACGTAGATAAGATATACGAGAATAGTGTGTCCTAGGAGAAGCTTAGCTAGTCCTATCTTCGCCGATTAGAAGCGAAGTCGAGCGTTCCTTTCGACTTCGTAGCTAATATACATTTACTACTAGACGATCCGATCTCGTAGGCCTTGATTAGCCGCCTTAGCTAGGTAGATTATGTTGTTACTAGCTATACTAACCGTGTCCTTATAATAAGCCGCGAGGAATTTAGTAACTACTACGCTAATTAGGTCAAGGAAGCTATAAAGCGTCTAGATAAGGCTTAGGCGCTAGTTAAGGAGGGAGAGTCTACCTATTTCCCTAATAGGCTCTCCTACTTTCGTAGTAAGGATACTAGCTAAGATCCTCCTGAAGCGGATCCTTACGGCAAGAATTAGGTAATACCGGACCTAGTAGATATATTAATTAGCGTATTAAATGCACGAGATACTCCGAATAAGGCAGAGGGGGATAAGATAGAGGTTAATGAGTAGGAATAGGCTGGTGTTTAGGTGTTACTTTTCTCGAAAGTTCGGGTCTACCGGACCTAAACTTTCGAAATAGACTAATTAATAGATTTTTGAGGGTTTTTATAGGCAAATGCTTTGTGCTCTATATATAAAGGAGCTAGTTAATTGTTTTAGAGTACGGTAGTGTTCTTTATAGAAGTGTCTATTTAGACACTATATAAGGGAGGGATGTTAAGTAGTAGCCTAGAGCCTTACGTAGGTAGCCTTATTAGTAGAGGCTTAGCGTATCTACTACCTATATATTCTCTGCCTTTAATAGCTTAAACAAGATATTAACTCCCGTATAGACCTAACTACCCTCATACTTTCAGTTAGCCTTGTTTAATAAGACTTAATTAACCCTAGCTATATATAAGCTATACGCTCGATACTAGCCTTCGCGATGGATCCGCTATCAGCGTATAGGTGAATGTTATCTAACAGTAGTAATAGTAGTAATAGTAGTAATAGTAATAATAGTACTAGTAGTAGTACTAGTAGCAATACTACTAAGGGAAATAAGGAATAAGACCGCGAATAGTAAGTAAGTAAAGCGCGAATAGGTAAGCGAACGTTAAGCGAATAATAGAAGGTACGTAAATAATAGTAGGAAAAGTAAAGCGAGTTTTTGTATACGGATTTCGAACAATATACGAATAGCGTACGAATAGCTAACTATAAGCTTAGTTTCTAGTAATAAAATCGCCCTTAGTATTACGCTTCCTCTATCCCCTACGTAGCGGTCGCTATATATTCGTAGTAGCGTTCGTAACCTCCTTTATAGAGTTTATAACCTCCTTACCCTTACCCTTACCCTTGTCTTAACCCTAATTCTAATCCTAATTCCTCGAAGCCTTCGCTCTTAGCTTCGGCGGTATAGGCGTTAATAGTATAGGCGTTAATAGCAAATATATTAGTAAAGGCCGCGGCGAAGGCTACGGTAAAGGCTATAGTAAAGGCGTATTCTAGATTTTAATACTCCTAGCTACGGCCGCGCTATTCGTATCTATATTCGTGTCTATATTCGTTAGATCGAGGAATTCCGGCGGTACTAATAGGTCTACGACTTATATCTACTATAAACCGACCTCGCGAGGTCGCTACTAAAGCGGTAACTATAATGCCTCCTATTTAATTCTAATTATAGAGCTATTTAATTCCGTTCGTAGTAGTATTCGTAGTACCGCTAGTATTGCTATCGGTATTACTATATCCGGCAATAACATATATTTTCGCTCGTTAGTCCGCGACTTTCGATCTATCTAGAATACGGCGATTACAAATTAGTATCGAGGAGTTTACCCCTTTATAGCTATCTTCGTAAAGGGTATAAGTTTCTCCGCTAATATCGGAGTATCTAAAGTTCGTAGACTAATAAAGTTAGGCGTATACTACTCGAGTTCGTCCTATCTATTAATATAGCCGCCGATTAACTAGTGATTATAGTAGTCCGTAACGGAGGTCGGATCGAATCGATTTAGAAGGCTAGTAAGAAGGAAATCTCGTAGGCTTATATCGCTACGGATAAACTACTACTCTATCTAACTATCTAAAGTAGAAGGAATATATAGGCGAGGTACCTAGTATAAGCGCTCTCCGCTACGCTCTACCCTTATATACTATATATATATCTTCGTCTCGCTCTAGATCTTTAGTACTACCGGTATACCTACCTTCCTACTCTTTAGTAAACTCGTCGTCGGTAGCGTAGCCTAGCGTAATAATAGCGGCCGGCTACCTACTAAGAATACGCTATAAATAGGCGTACGACGATAAGATTCGGCTTCGTTAATAATCGATAGAAATCGAATACTACCGCTAGTCGCGCCGCCGTTTACGCTACCGTTCGCGCTACCGTTCGCGCTACCCGTCGCGCTACTTATCGCGCTACTCGTCGCGCTACCGTTTGCGTTACTATTCGCGCTACCGTTCGTATCGTCCGGATCGGATCTAGCTATACTAAACGGCGTATAGCCGCGCCGTATAGCTAGAAGTATATTCGTATCTATATTCGTCGGCCTATTCGTAGGTATAGCTATCGACTTACGCGTAAAGGATTATAACGACGGCTAGGTAGGATTCCGTCCGCCGTATAAGCCGTAGAATACGTATATAGCGAAGAGCTTTATATACTCGACGCTAGTCTATAGGTAGAACTTAGACTATAGTTCGTTTAATATTATTCGCGTATTATACGCGGAAGTATTCGCGTATTGTTTTTAAATACGTAGGCGTATTATACGTATAGAGGCTTAGGGTATTTATTTACCTTTATAATACGCTAGCCGTACTAAGAGACGCTCGCGGTCTATTCGCGGCTATATTCGCGGCCGCGCTAGCGTAGTATACCTATAAGGCTACCTAGGTACTCCTTACGTATAATACGCCTATATATTCGAGATTAATAACGCGCTAGCGGTACTAAGCGTCGCTCGCGGTCTATTCGCGGCGACGTTCGCGGCCGCGCTAGCGCGTTATTATTTTCGAATATATAGGCGTATTATACGTAAGGAGTACCTAGGTAGGCTAGGTATATTTTTTTACCTCTATAACGCGCTAGCGGTACTAAGAGACGCTCGCGCCGTATTTATAGCTATATTCGCGGCCGCGCTAGCGTATTCTAAATATAAATAAATATCCCTAGCCTACCTAGGTACTCCTTACGTATAATACGCCTATATATTTAAAAATAATAACGCGCTAGTACGGCTAAGAGGCGCTCGTAGTATATTCGCGGCGACGTTTATAGCTACGCTCCTACTACCTACGAATAGCGACGCTCCTACTACCTACGAATAGCGACGCTCCTACTACCTACGAATAGCGACGCTCCTACTACCTACGAATAGCGACGCTCCTACTACCTACGAATAGCGACGCTCCTACTACCTACGAATAGCGACGTATCTACTACGAATAGCGACGTACCTACTACGAATAGCGACGCTCCTACTACGAATAGCGACTATTCGTTTAGCTTTATTATATTAGAAGACGTAGCTACTAGAGGCGTAGGCGTAGGCGTAGGCGTAGGCGTAGGCGTAGGTAGGCGCCTATCTACGATACTAGAGTACCTACGCGGTATTATTAAGATCCTCGTATACGCCGGAACTAGTTAATCTACGATCGTCGATACGCTCTTCGATAGCTATAGTATATCCGTTACGACGCGTACCCTATAGCGCCGTATCCGCGACTAGGGCCTCCCTAATTCTAAGCGACCGCCTATCGTTAATATACCCCTTCTACGCTAACGAATCGTCTATATATTCTATATCCTTCGCCTTACCGATAACGAGACTAGTACGATACTTAACTTCGATAGGTATAATATTAACGCTCGGTAGATAGCTAAGTATCGGAAGAAGATAGGCCTATATAAGCGTATAGAAGCTAGTTAGAGGGTATAGGTAGAGTAGTATATTACTAAGGTATTACGGAAAGAGCTAGATAATAGTAATATTACGGATTTTAGTAGGCGGTTACTATATATTTATATACGCTAGAAGTATAATATTATTAGCCGTAATCGGCTCTATAACGTACTTATTATATTAAGTCTAGAGGCTATTAAGATAAGGAGACTACGGTAGCGGTAGTACTATATACTAGGCCTACGAGCTAATAGGCTAGGTTATATATACTCTATAGATACGTACTATAAACTAGAGTATTAGGGCTTCTAGGTATATACCTATATTGACTACTTCTCGCGATTTATCGTATAGATATATATCGGAGTTTCTAGTCGCTCCTAGGTCTCTATATAGGCGTAATATATCTAAACCGTATTAGCTAGTAATACTATATAAGTACGATTAGTACTACGGTTAGTACTACGAACGGGCTATAAACGGGCTACTAACGGTATAGTCTATATATCGTTTAAATAGACCGTAGTAGAGAGACTCGGTATACGGCGGACGCGTATCTTACGCTACGAAGATAGACGTATTTAGGCTCTAAGGTTAGTTAATAGTACGAACGGCTATATAAACGCATAGCTAATAGCGATATAGCCTCTAATATAGGACGACTACTTCCGGTATAGTATAAGTAAGATAAATTAGCGTATTAAGATATAGTAGCGGTAGTTATTCTTATATACTAGCTTATAGCGCGAGTTCTTCGAAGAACTTAGCCGCGACGGGGACTATATTCGAACTAGGTACGTATTAAACGGATAGCTATATAAACGGCTATACGAACGGCTATACGAGTATAGCGAGTATAGCGAGCGTAGCGAGCGCAGTATAAATAGCTTTACGAGCGTAGTACGGATAGTATAAATAGCTTTACGAGCGTAGCGCGCGTAGCGAGCGTAGTACGAGTAGCTTTACGAGCGTAGTACGAATAGTACGAATAGCTTTACGAGCGTAGCGAGCGTAGTACGAGTAGCTTTACGAGCGTAGTACGAATAGCTATATAAACGAATAGCTAATACGTATTATAGAAAGAGCGATCGGATTATACTACTCTTTATCTATATACTAATCCTACGATAGGTTATTACTAAGTATATCGATACCTAGAATATATATTATATCCGGAAGTAGAAGAATAGGCCTTATACTATTAGCGGTGTTCCCTTTATACTATACTACTATCTAGAGTAGTCGGGCTTCTAGTAGCGTAGTATCTACTATCTACTAGAGCTCGTTATATCTATATAGTTAGACCTCGAGGGCTTTAATATATATAAATACCTCCCCTAGTAGACGATAGAGTAGTACTATTCCGCGTATATTATATAGATATAGCCTAGTACCGGCACCGTCTTATATACTAAGGTAGACGAGAACTAGGATAGGCTCTATCTATAGGTATATCGGTATCTACGTAATAAGCTTCGAGCCTACTTCTAGCTATTTAGTAAAGATAGGCTTTATAAAACGTAGAGGCTAGGTACGGACTAGCGGCCTAATCTAGTAAACGAACGGCTTCGTAAAGAAGCTAATAAACCGCCGTTCGAGGGTAACGAGGAAGGATAGCCCTATTCGTAGCGTATTCGCTATACCGTTCGAGGCTACCGAGGGAGGATAGTAGCCCTATTAGTAGCGTATTCGCTACGCTATTTATTATAGTAGTAGTTATAGTAGTAGTAGTAGTAGTAGTAGTAGTAGTAGTAGTAGTAGTAGTAGTAGTAGTAGTAGTAGTAGTAGTAGTAGTAGTAGTAGTAGTAGTAGTAGTAGTAGTAGTAGTAGTAGTAGTAGTAGTAGTAGTAGTAGTAGTAGTAGTAGTAGTAGTAGTAGTAGTAGATCGGTACCCTATATATCGTAATTTAACTATCCGTAGCTTATTTATAGGTAGTTCGCTTTAAGACTTATATATAGCCTACTTATACTTATATACTATCGACCTACTAATTTATATTACGTATAACTAGCGTGTTATACGAATATATAAGGAAAGTAATAGATAGCTAGGTACTAAGAATATCGTTTTTTAACTATTCGTAGCTTATTCGTAGGCGATTCGCTCTAAGACTCTTATACAACCTACCTATACTCATAACCTATCGATCTATACATTGATATATATAGATCTCGGTGTGTTGTACGAACAAATGCACGAACACGCTACGATTAGACCGGATTTAGAGTTTTGGAGTTTTAGGATTTGAGTTGTTTCACATGTGTACATCGGGAGCTCCCTAGTAATAACGATTTCTGCTTACTCATCTATGCATTGTCCATAGCTGAGCGCATGATTATCAGCATTCTATTTTGTACATACCGAAAGCGCAACGCAGGGAATTCTTGTACTTGTATTGACGGGGTTCAAGTGTCTAGATGATACTGGTACCATGCTGTCCATCTTACCATCTGAGATGCTATGTACTCTACAGACCATTCTACCTACACCTTCACTGCCATGCCAGCAGTCAATGTATATACAGTCAAACATGCTCCCCTCACAGCTGGCTATCCTGCCTCACCCTAATCCCATACCTCTCATACGGAAAGTCTTCCAAACTCTTCAACAATACACCCCATCCATCTCCAACCTCCCCAGGCGCACCGTGACTCACTTTCTCTCTAACCCCATTCACAACACCCAACTCCTCATCCTTCGTCTCGACCTCCTTATACTCCCCCATCCGCCCCGCCAGAACGCTCTCCTCTTTCCCCTCAAACTCCTTCAACAACTCCGGATGAGGACACCACACAACCTGCATCCCCGCCCTCCTCCCACTCTCCACCCCGGGCACACTATCCTCAAAAACCAAGCACTCCTCCGGCCGTAGCACCTCTTTCCCCTCCCCCACCCTCCGATCATTAATAGTCTTGAGCGCAAGAAGATATATATCCGGCGCCGGCTTCCCCCTCCCCTGCGCAATCCTCCTATCATCCCCCAAAACCCGATGCTCTTCCGCAAAACACTCAAACAGTCCACTGATATGCCCCGTCTTCAACCTAAAATTCCCCTCATGACTACTCGTCGCAAGCGCCATCTCCATCCCATCCGCCGTCCTCTTCCAAAGCACCTCCAACAACTCCACCACCCCAGGCAAAGGCTTACAATCCTTGAAATGCCGTTTTTGAGACGCCGTGACTTTCGCCAGCCATTCTTCGCGAGAGATCGGGAGTTGCGCCCAATCTTGGAGGATCTTGCCGGCGGCGGGACCGGGGCGCCCTTGGAGTTGCGCTTTGATGTGCCAGGGGAGGGAGGGACGGCCGTATTCGTGGAGGACTTCGTTGGTGCAGATGGTGTATTTGTCTTCGGAGTCGATTAGGAGGCCGTCCATGTCGAAGAGGCAGGCTTTGATGGTGGGGAGGCTTCTTTCCTGTGGCATCAGCTGGTGAGCGGGAGGATGCGCTGATGGGGCAGAGGGTTGACTTACGATTTCGGTCGCGCCATTGTGTTGAGTGGCAGCGTTGTTATGGTGGTGGTACAACCTAGAGGCGGGTATGTACGAGGTATGGATGCGGAAACAGAGAGTATGCAGCTCGAGGTTGACGTGCAATGTGGGGCTTCTTAGCGCTCATCAGGTCTATGGATATCCGGGCATCATGCATGCCGGTAACGCAAGCAATGCCAATCTAATAATGGTCTCTCTGGTAATTGTGCTAATGCTAGTCTGTCGGGTATCTCAATTCTCATCACAAAGAATCCTTCCCACCTCATTCCTCAATCCTCGTGGTCACATCGAGATCATAGCATGAGCAGGTCATCGTCTAATACTGGTTGTAGCCTCCTCCTCCGTACCCTCCCTGTGGATGCTGGTGGCCTCCACCATAGCCTCCGCTCTGATCATAACCTCCGTGCTGCGGCTGCTGAGACGGCTGCCACGGCGCTTCGTAACCTTGCTGGTAAGCTGTCGGGTACGATGCGTTACTCTGATCGTATGCTGCAGCATGTGGTGCTTGCGAGTACGCTCCTGGTGGTACTGTATCGCCTCCCATCTCTCTTCTCCGGTTGAGCATATCAAAGACACCGCCAGCCGTAGCGCTGTGCGAGCCCTGTCCCATGATACCATGCTGCTGCGCCAACTGCTGCACAGGCTGGAAAGACTGCTGCAAGTTGGCGACCTGGTGGTTACGGCCATTCTTGACACTGTCCGAGGACAGGATATCATTGAGGCCAGAACCTCGATCGGATCGCTTGTGTACCCAGCTCTCGATGACCGAGAACATCTTGCGTTGGATTTCGACGTTCTGGTCGCGTGCTGCTGGATGATGAAAAACTCGACCGATGTCGTTCAAGATCTCGTGCTCTGGCACTTCCGGATGTTCCCAGCCGTAGATGACGCGTGGTGCGACATACTGTAAGATACAGGCAGCAAGCTCGCCTGCTGGTCCATTCAGGACGTTGCTAAAATGGTCCTTGGACAACATAGAATGGGTTGGGTCACTCGACGTCGGATCTGTCCAGACTAAATACTGCTGAGCTGCGCTTGAGTTGACGACTGTGCCAGAGCCCTGTTTCAACGCGTTCGATGCAGACGCGATGATCGGCTTGATGAATGGTGCAAGCAGACCCATCACGAAGAGCGTCACCTTCTCGGTAATAGTATCAATCATCTTCTCGAGACCGGGGATTTTGCTGATGATTGCCGAAATCTGGCGCACGACCTTGTCACGGAATGCAAGGATAGGATAAATCTTGGCCATGGCTGCTGCAGCATCGATGGTCGGAGGCGCCTGGAAGCCGGACGGTGTCTGATTCGGTCCGCCTTGATAACTTTGCTGCGCAGGTGCGCCAGGGGGATTTGCGCGAGAGGCACCATACTCGTTGCTATAAGGCGTATAGGTGTCATCCATGCCTCGACTACCACCGTAGCTGCCGTGAGCATTTTGTTGCGCCTGTGCATCGGAAGCTGCCTGCAAGCTCTGTGCTTCCTGTATGAGTCCACCAGTGCCTGGAACCTTCGAAAGGAGACTAGTGAGTCCACCCACGGAACTGCCACCGTCGTCTCGCTTGCCGCTCGTTTCGGCGTCGGAAAGAGCAGCATTGAGCTGATCGACTTCCGTTTGATTGACTTCGACTTGCGTGACGTGGTCGGTAGCCTCGCCGAGCACAGAGTGCAGAAAGTCCACGCCGCCAAAAGTGCCTGTGACAAGTGGGTACACCTGCTTGCCGTGCAGATTGATCATCGTCTGTGAGCCAACGTGTGGAAAGACATTGTTGAAGCCAAGCTCCCGCAAAGCAAGCTCAGTATAGTTTGTGTGGGCACCAAAATCTTCCATACAGTGCAGGCCTTGGCCCAGACACCTCAGAGCCTCGCAAAGGTCTTCTTCCCGGCCCCTGTTAGCGCCACTGGTATAGCATCGCCCGAAATGTATGCTACGAGCGAAACTCCACTTGATGTAGCCCAGGGATGTGGCAATCTGAAGATTCTCATTGGCTATATAGTTCTTCATGCCAGTATTATGATCAATCTGAAGCTCGATGGGCTGAACGGGGCCACGCAAGCGCTGATCGAACTGCCGAGCATCCAGGTTGTCGGCATAGTCCTTGGGATTATCGATGTGCTCTTCTGGTCGATATACACCAAGCCGTTCCGCGGTGACCTCAAACTCTGCCGTGGCATAGCCGAAGGACATGAAGCTCAACACCCAGACCAAGACTCGAATCGTGTCAGCTGGTACACCTTTCAATGTGCCAACATCAACTGCCTGACTGTAGTCGCGAAGCCAGTTGCCGAAGTAGGCACGTTTCACCATCATGGAAGTCCATTTGTGGCCATGGATAAAGGCCACAGTCTCGAGAAGATCTTCAATGTCGCCGTGGCGCCAGTTGTGGCCCTCGATTCTCGAGATCGAGGCAATATTCCCGGCGCCGAACGCAGCTGCGGGCGAGGCGAAGAGGATTATGCCGGCGAAGCACACCAGCAAGAAGGTCGTGCTTCGGTCCATATTGTCCAGAAGGCTTGTTATAGGCGCGGTAGTTTGTACGGGAACAAGTTGAAGAGACTATCCGAGCCCGCGAGATAGAAGGTATATCAGAGCTGGCACTCAGACACTGCCTCTCTACGCCAGCTGAGGTGAATCGTGGCTGTGTTTCCGTGCGCAGCTGCGCAAGCAACTCGAGTAGCAGACGTGGCCTGTGCGAATGACTCAAGTTCAAAAGGCTGTTTCCGATCAATAGACTAGTGTCTTGTGTCTGACATGCTGTATGTAGTTGAGGGCAATTGAAGTGATGGATCCCCAGGCATCCAGCCACCGCAAACATTACGCCATCGGAGCCATTGGGGGTTCGCCGAGTGGTTGGCGCCAAGACCAGAGCTGGAGAACCAACGCGCTGAGTAAGCACGGCAACCGACCACTGGCATCTACCTTGAATGTTGCATATAGGCACATGCACTCTTCGCGTTCCGCATACAAGGCGTCCGCGTGTGTGTGTGTGTTATACACTTCCACCGCCATGCTTTTGTGGTATTCTTGGCACGAATGATGCTCTAGCCATAACCAGCGGCGCTGCCCTCCTCCCATCCCATCGTGTTCATCATGGCCGCCAATTATTGGGACTCTACCCAGGCCAAGTTCTGGACATTCAGCAAAAGGGAGCTGGTGGAGCTCCGTCAAGATCTTGAGAAGGCGAATCAGTCTCTGTACAGCAAATACCCGCTGCCGGACCGTCGACTCATGAGTATCTACTTCCAGCAGCAGCTCACGAAGCTGGCGCGTCGCATGGGCCTACGGCAGCAAGCTTTGGCAACCGCCCAGGCCTACATGAAGCGCTTCTATCTGAGTGTCGAGATGAGGAAGACGAATCCATACCTGATCATGGCAACAGCTGTTTATCTGGCTTGTAAGATGGAAGAAACACCTCAGCATATCAGGCTCATGCTGGGCGAAGCAGCACGACAATGGCCAGAACTGGGCGTCTCCGAGAGCAGTAAAATCGGTGAGTGCGAATTTGCGCTCATCTCGACGTTGTCTTCGCGCTTAATCTGCCACCACCCTTACCGCTCCTTGACAGAGCTCGGTCCCATGTTCGGGCTGAGTGGCGAGGAGCTGCAATTGGCACATTCCATAATCAACGACAGCTACAACACAGATCTTCCCCTATTGTATCCACCGCACGTTGTGGCTATCACAGCACTTTTTCTCGCAGTCGTGCTTCGCCCTGCAGGGCAGCCAGCCGGCCTCGCAGCACATTCGACTCATGCCTCGTCAAGTCATCTGTCTTCCACACAGTCATCTCCAATGTCGCCTGCAGGCACTACCTTCTCTCCGACCATGAGCTCGAGCGCTGCACAGCAAGCGTTTCTGGGCGGTTTCAGCGGCCTCAAGCAAGCAGGACCTAAGCTCAGCAAGCTTGTAGACTGGCTCGCAGAGAGCAAGGTCGACATGAACGCCATCGTCGACTCTACGCAAGAAATGGTCAGCCTGTATGAGATCTGGGAGAGCTACAGCGAGCGAGCGTGCAAAGAAGGCATCACGAAGTTCATCAAAGACACCGGTGCTGCTGGCAGTTCCAGTATGGGCCCGAAGTAAGCACGATATGTACACAGCTAAAAATAAGACACCACGAATCACCGTGGGCGGTGAAGATCACCTACTACAGGACGTACCGGAACGTTAGATTCTCCCGATCTGTTAGATCCAGCATCCGAGCATCGACCACTTCCTCCGACGTCATGCCGTCTTCTTGGACATGCTCGACCACACCAACTTCACATATGAGTCCTCGCTCCTCTAAGGAGTCTCGGCGAGCGTTCTCTTTGACGAGATAATGGCGCAAGTACAGGACCAGCACCATGGGAAATATGCAGGCAACTGCCAAAATGACTGCCCATGTCACCTTGTACCTTGGTTTGTACTGCGGCTGAAACAGCTGTGGTGATAAGATGTTGCCTAGACCGTAGCCGATGTGGTAGAGAGCTATCACAACAGTCTTCTTAGTGTGCCCGGCTGAGCAATTCGCAGCCCAAATCATGACCACTGCATAAGGTATGCCGGCGGTAGTCCGGATCCAGATTGCTGTGAGCAGACCCCAACGATCACTCCAAGGGAGCGCCAGCAGCAATATGCAGGATACAATAGGCGGCACGTATGCCGCGCTTGATATCCAGGCTCGACAGTTCGTAGTCTTCGCTAAGATGATGGCCGACGATCCGAGCGAGACGAATGCCGTCACACCATTAACGCAACCAAGCAACGTGGTCTGCAAAGTCGTGAAGCCGAAAGACTTGATGATGAGCGAGTACTGATTGGTGAGCCCATTGGCCATTTCTTGACTCCACGCGTGTAGGAAGAACATCCAGGTCTTTGGGTCCTTTAGAGCTTCGACGAACTGATAACGCTTGAAACGCTTCTGCTCGATGCCAGAGTGGTTGCTCTTGATACGTAGAATCGCTTGTGCACGCTCCTCCAGTGTCAGGAAGTGAGCGCTCATGGGGTTGTCAGGTAGCCACATCCCCACTGCGATGCCGAAGAGAACCGTCAAGCCTCCGGTCATGATGAAGAACCACTTCCAGGGATTGAAGTTGCCGGTATCAATGAAGAGCACGCCGTATGACAGCAGGCCGGATGTGACAGGACTGGAATTACCAATGGCCCACATGCAGGGCATGAGGACAGCTTGCTCATCGTACGTGAAGAACATGGACAGTATCAGCAAGAATGCCGGGACTATGCAAGCTTCCGCTGTTCCCAGAATAAACCGCACGACGAAGAGCGACGCGAAGCTCTCACACGGAACATGTAGCAGCAGGATGCCACCCCAAGCAACCAAGTTGATCGAGAGCCATCGTCCGACCGGAAAGCGCTGCAAGGCCCAGTTCTGTGGATATTCGGCCACGAGGTAGCCAAGATAGAAGATGCTCGACAACCAGTTGTACTGATTGCTGTTGAGATGCGCATCGTCCATGATGCCAAGTATCGAGGAGGAACCGAGAGTCTGCTTATCGACGTACATCAAGTGGTAGCCTACGCACAGAAACGGGAGTATCCATCTGATGCACTTGTTTCGAATCCGAGTGGCTTCTTCTGGTGATGGATCTGCAACATTGACCCTCGAGAAGAGCTTATAGCTCTCGTCTGCGAACGTTTCTGGCAGCTTCGGGGCGTTGGCAACGGAGGGCGATCGTCTAGCTTGGTCGCTGCTCCAGCTCAAGACCGCTGCAGTGGCTTCGCCTTTCACCATAGCTTCAGAGGCAACCTATTTGTGTATGTAATTGGGAGACTGGGGAACGATCCGGCAACACTATCACGAAGGTCGTTTGCACAAGATTCATCTTGCTCGTGGAGCATTATACGGACTCACCAGCCCTTCTGGCGATCACACCATAACATCCTGGTATTGACAACTTGCGAACAACTTGACGACTAACGAATCACTTGCGCTTTGTATGGGCGGATTGCGGAGCAAAGGACCACATTTGTGCTGAGTGATAAGGACTGCATGAATAGATGGACAGAGCTGTACTATGGCTGCATTCATGTGCTCGGCGAGTGCAAGCACGGACAGTCCAAGCAGGAGAATACTTGCCGAGCTGGAGCTTGCGGTGCCACAAAACGAATGTGCTCCCTGCATCTGATTGCGTGCTTGGTGCCTGCTGTATCACCAGCTGCACATCATCCTTTTCTGCCGAACATAGCCCGTCATCATGGCAAGACAAGGATCAGCTACATTGAGCCCTACATTAGCTTGAACATGATAAGGTCAATACCTCAACAATCGCTAGCCGCACTCCAGACACCTGAAGCTCTATCGTTGGAGCAGTTAGTCTCTGACAATATGGCTGATTCTGGCAAGCTTCGCATCGCCGTCATTGGTGCAGGAATAGCAGGACTGGCAGCAACTGTGGCTCTCCAACAGCACGAAGGGATAGACATACAGATCTACGAGCGGGCGAGAAAGCTGCAAGAGATTGGCGCAAGTATAGCATTGGGACCCAATGGCATGAAGACTCTCGAAAGGATTGGTATACATGAAGCGCTCGACGACAATGTCGCCTTTCGGAACTCGTCTGGCTGTCCTATGATCTACCGGTAAGACCTTCTCTGAATCCCAGTCACACTCCAGTGACTCAGTTTTGCGTAGCCACTGGAGAACCAACGAGGTCGTGTCCGTCGACAGACATTGTGGGAACATTCCATACCGTTACCGTACCGCACGATTCCATCGAGCACATCTACAGCAGGCATTAGTCGCCCATGTCAATCCTGCACGGATACATTTGGCCAAGCATTTTGCCGCAGTGGTAGAATCATCCAGAGATGACGAGATCACCATTACCTTTGCCGACGGCACAACTGCTGTAGCAGATATCCTTCTCGGGGCAGACGGCATCCACTCTGCCGTGCGCCGCACATTCGTCCCGGAATCGATGCCGAGGTGGACTGGCTGGGTTGCATTCAGGTCCATCTTCGAAGCAAAGCTACTCCAACACATGGGCGGCGCTCTCGACGAAGCATCGCATTGGTGGGGTCCCGAGCGGACATTCTTCGCGTCGAAGCTAGGCAAAGGCCTCTTCACCATCGTCGGTGGCAACTACAGCGATCCTAACAGATCGGATGCGCCAGGGAAAGACGCCACTTGGCACTCGGAGGGTAAGCTCGATGACCTGAAGGAGATGTACAAGGACTGGCATCCGTCGATCCGGCAAATGATCGATGCCTCACCCTCCATCAAGCTCTACCCAAATGCCTTCGCCCCGAGCCTGGACAGCTGGGTCCACGGCAATACCCGGCGTGTCACATACGCCGGCGACGCAGCGCATGCTCACGGCGGTGCTTTCGCAGCAGGTGGCTCATTAGCTCTAGACGACGCATACGCATTCACGCTGTCCATACTCCACATATATCCACCAGCAACATCAGCCAAACCGTCGAACGCCAGTATCATCGAAGCCCTTAGGCTCTATGAGCGGACCAGGAAACCGCATACGGATCGGGTCTTGTCGACAGTGCAGGCCAATAACGCAAAGACGATCGAGAGACTGGGTAAGATCGAGACGGACGAGCAATTGCGTGCTAGAATGACTAATAGAGCTGATCCATCGTGGATTCATGAGCATGATGTCGAAGCGGAGTTTGCGAAAGCCTTGCTGCAGGATACCGGAGAGGTCCAGGCTAGGTTATAGACAAGCAACATGCAATCTGCGATTCGTCGACCCAATGCAACAGGGACACATCGCAGATTGGCTTCAATCAGCTAAGCACGCCGACATATCCAGAAGTGGGTATTCCTAGAGCTCGAGGCCACTGCTAACACGGGTATCATCAAGCCTTAATAGAGCGATCACTACAACCTTACAGCCCAGCACCGCGGAACGATGGCATCAAGCCCTTGCTGTTTTAGCCCCCAGCCAGGCACGCCCCCCTTCTTCTCGACCTTGAATCAAAGGGTCTGTCGCGTAATCGGTGTTCTTAGCTACGAACAGCATCCAGAGATCTCTTAAGGCTTTGAGTCGTTGTTCCTTCAAGTCTTACATTCACACATAACAATGTCCTTCACTTCAGTCCATTTACGCTACGTAATTCGACACATGCTTGACAATGACTTCACCCCAAATTGGCTAGTCAGATGCGTGGCTTTCAGCTGGCTGTTCGCATATCGAACTCTATCCCAGGCTGCCTAGTTCTAGTTCAACATAGCTTCGACATTTTTGTCTTGCTAAGCCCAGATGCAGCCTTTACGTCTGTGACTACCTTCGCGTTCCTACAAGAGTTTCCAAGCCATGCATTGCGTGAGCAAGCAGACCTCGAGCACATTTTGAGTTTGCCCTTGGGACTACGGTAATCAGATCTAGGCGCAATGCTGATGGTAGCAATGGCGATATCTTGTAAATGAGCGGCTCATACTCAACAATTGCACGAGGATGAAAAGGACGGGTTTGTTGGCCGAGAGAGCACATGTAGCTAGATAGTAGGCACGCGCTATTCAGTGAGAAGTATTGCTATGCCTTTGCATGTATGGCTGGAGCAGAGCAGGGCATGACTCAAAATCGATCTCTAACATTTTTATTGCTGTTGACGTAGATATTGATATGCATGTTGACTAATCGCAACAATCACACCAACAAGTACCCCGAATCCCACTCTAGGTCTCGATACCACCTCTCACCCACAGCGCAGGATCATCAGCAGGAAGCCCTTGTAGAGTAACCCTCACGAAGCAGTCCAACTCAAACAACGCTCCATCATCATCGCAGATAGGCAGCTCCAACCCCTCCCTATTCATCACAATTGCAAGGGTTGAAACCGCATCCACCCGGACTCTTTACGCATTTGTCTGTCCATTGATCAGCATCCATACTTGGTCTCGTGATCGAACTACCAAGTGTTGACTAACGGTTTGAGCAGATCAACTGACAGCTATCCTGGCAAAAACAACAAGCGTCCTGGCCTGCACAATACTCTGACCGGGTCGTCAGTATCTAGGCCGAGAAAACTCGAGATGATATGTTGTGTACCCCCTTCGGCAGCTTTGCCCAAGACCAATGGGATCAAAGCGAACCAGATGCAGTAGCGAGCAAGCATGGTCCTAGCGTGCGGTGATGGCTATGTGAAGTGTCGAATAGCTCGAAGGTCGTGGTGGAGAGCAGTCACCGGAGTCTGATGAGGAGAGGCTGTGGCTGGAGGTCGATAAAGAAGCCTTTATATAAGCTCCCGATAAAGTGTTCAGAAGGTACCATAATCACGACGCCTGTATAGCTGCATGCAACACATCCGTCACCCTAGTCCCGAGGTTTGCTTGTTGCTTGTCCTCATGGGAGCTTCCGGGAGTTATTGGAGCTTCACAAGTTATGCGTGCTTCGTTGGTTTGCTTCGAGGCTAGCAGGTTGACACACACAGCACAAGGTTGTACGCGGTGCACGCTTTCTCCCTGTGATGGATCCATACAGTAATGTATAGCACGCCTATCAATCAATCAATTGACTGCTCGATGAAATAATTCTTGCGTCTTCCGGGGGTTGCCTTCAAATCGTACACGCGACATACAACGTCTGTCTGCAGCGGAGTAACAAAACCCAGGATCGACGTGAACTCGAGGACAAATTGCGTGAGGCCACTTTACTACAAAGAGGTCCTGAAGCCAGGGAACCTACTTCCTAGCTCTTACGACCAGCCAAACGCTCCATCGATGCCTGACAATAGATAGCACCGAAGCGGTACAGTCTAAACGCCCAGGGTCATAGACTGTAGAGGGTCAAAATCCATACATTCACTAGTCCGCTATAGGCAGACACTATATGCGACTCGCGAACATGTCCTCTACAATAGAATAGACCTAGCTCCGCGAGTTCCGCTATCCCGCCCTACTTCCACGCCAAGAGCAAGATCTTTCGCTCGACCTTTACCCAGGTGCCCCACGTGCGATAGACTTCTATAGGTACCGGAGAGTCCGAAGCAGCTATCAGCAGCAGAGTACCATTCTCAGGGAGATCAGCGCTCGAATTCGACACAGCTCAGCATCGCAGCTAAGCAGGAAGCCGTGATCGCAGAAAGCAACAAACCACCAGCTAACAAAACATGGCGCTTCGCTGCTGACAGACGCTGTGTTGACGGCACTCGACGGATAAGGAATCAGGGATTATTAGGGCACGATGATCATGGACTCCAGGATGAGAGTTAACGGTGGAAGGATTTCCGAATGGCCGGCAGGACGGTTCACGAGATGATGACCGCTGGAGTGAAATATTGACCTGAACCCGAGGCCTGCTGTGGATGGATGATGGAAGCAACGATTTGACCATAGTATTCGTGGACTGCGTCGGTCGTCATCACGGGTTACTTTTCTCCAAAAGTGCGAACATATATAGAACCCTAAAGCAACCGGCTTTAGGCAAACCCGTGAGGAAACTTACCGTAAGACCGTGCGGAAAGTAAAACGTTCTGTTTTTCGATATAGCACCAGTATGTCACCCAAGACCTCGACAGTGTCCACAACGACATCAGCGGCAGACATAGCTGATCAGTCAGGCGCAGGAACAGCCACCGAGTCTGTTGCAAAACAGCTCAGGATGATGCCTACGCGATCGTTCGCCTGTATAGGATATATGCGGAAAGGGTACCGAAGCTCCCATAGCAGACTTAGTACACGAAGTTTCGAAAGCTCCATCGATGGCCTGCATGCCGCATGATCGTACTCAGCTCGCCCTTGGGACAGCGACTAGTGCTTACACAGTAGCCATTGAAGTTATTCACCTGATAGCGAAACGATCGGACACTGGACGAACCATAGCTATATCGTATTGCCGCCAAGGAGGATTACTGGGTTTCTTAGGTTACTTGACAGCCTCCCGTAGAAATACTGCTTCGAGTAATCCGAAACCCGCTTCGAGCAAGGTATGGACAAGCTTTGCAGACCTTTTGAAGATGTAACAGCTTCTACTCTGGCTACAGGGTGCTTTGTAAGGCTGTTAGGACTCATGACGTAGTGTTCAGTATTTTCCGTCACGAATTACCCCGGTCGTAGCAGTCAACTATTCTGAGAAACCCGGTACGTTGATTGACGATGACCTTTCCCGGAATTTCTGAGCAATCATCCAGCGAGCTCTCTCAGACTCCCACGGCATTGCCGCTGCGTTGCAAATCGTGAGGTATATTGAGGACCAGCGACCCAGCGACTCAAATAGCAGTCCGTTCGTGGGGTCCCAGTACTGACCACGCCGATAGTGTTGTGCACCTTTTACCCACCTGCACGATTCCTTCCAATACTCGTGCCGATGTCGACTATCCGACAAGGATAGTGGGAGGTCCGGGACCCTTGTTGGCGGAATACCGGTACCTGCGATCCGCGTGAGAAGATACCAGAGGCCTGGTCCTAGCACACCGCTAGATAGGGTAGTAGCCTGGTCCCGCATACCGCTAGATGGGATCGAAGCCCATCTGCGACTGGGCTACTGTCCGTCGCCCAGACCGAGCAACATAGTGCTCATTATGGCCCCATTATTGAACCGACCAATTCCCACCGACTTCGACTCATACATCAAGGAACAGCATTCCAGCTCTCGTTTCAAGCAGACAATGATGAACCCGCAAGGTACGATGGTCATAATCGTGAGCGTACATCCTCTGCTCGCTCGACTCGACAAAGCTCAACGTCCAGGCCAATAACCTCTCCCAGCAAAAGCCTCACGACGCTTTCATTGCGGGACCTGGATTGCACTCGTATCTCCCCCAGGCCATGCGTCCGATTACCGTACAATCGCCTGTGCCGTGCGTGGTACGACGTCTCAAGAACTCTGGTGCCGAGTCCCTATGCTGATCGATCGTATACAAAAGTCGTCGACATGGCAGCTACGGTGCGTCACCCCAAGAACTCGATCGCTCCATCCTTATACGGATCGTGCACGTCGGGCGTCGATGAGGTAGCCATGGTACATCGTTCCAACTCTTCAGTCGCTCCGTTCATACACTGATTGGACACCCATTGTAGCCTCACATCCACCGCGACACTGACGCGCACTATACTGACCAAAACGTATCGGCCACGGGGCAGCTGGCCTCTACCACATAACAGCGCAGCATACTCACAGCCCAGCCATACCCTTCAGCGCCTTGAGCCCAGACGTCTTCTTCTCCTTATGAGCACCTTCCTTCTCCTTCGGCTTGAGTTTGATGTTCTGCGCGCCACCTGCGACTCATCGTCAGCGAAACGCCTCAAATAGACCAGGGGAAACAGTCCATGAGGACGACTGACCTCTGCCATACACACGCGTCGTACTATCAGCCGTAATCTTACCCTTGTCTTTGCCGCTATCACCACTCTTGCCACTGATTAGACTCCTCTCGTCCGCGCCCAGTGGTGCGGTGGGCATATACGGCTCCGAGGCTTTCCTGAAAGAAGTGCTATTCCTGGTATTGGCAGTGGTGGTGGAAGGCGGCTTCCACGTCAAACCAACAGCGCTGTTCATGGTGGCCTCGCTTCGTGGCGGGGAAATGGGCAACATGGGCAGACCTCGCATGTCTCGAGCATATCGCTGCGGTCCGGGGTCGGAAGCGCTGACGTGACTATAGGTCGTTTCAGAAGGAGCGCCATACTCACTCGCGACATCGTAGACGCTCTCGAGGATCCCGCCACGGTAACCAAGGCCTCCGCTCATGGCATCGGAGGTCTTGTCGTGGTCGCTGTGTCCTCCTAAGCTCCCGTTACGACTGACATCGTATCCTCGTATGGTGATTAATTGGTTTCTGACTGAGTGATACTCCAGCTCAAGGTCTGTATATCGTTCCAGCAGGGCCGAGTGCGCCTTCTTCAGCTGTGTTAGCCTGGCTTGCGTCTCGGCCAGAGCCTGCTGTATGGCATAGTTGTTGTCTGACCGCTCAACAGGCGGACGGTCGTAGCCGGTCGAGATGCCGCTCTGTGCCTCAAGCTCCGATATCCTGTCTGCAAACACGCGCTTCATGCGTTCGCGATCTTGTTCGTGTCGCTGCAATCGCATCTGAAGCGTTTCTTTCTCGTTCTGCAGGATCTCTTGTTCGCGTGTGGCTTGGTCAAACTCAAATTCGCGGTACTCGTACTCTTGCACTTTGCGCTGCGCTTCTGCTAGCTGCTTTTGCAGCTTTTGGAGTTGTTCCAGATCGCGCTTCACCATCTCCAGCTGATGCGACTTGTTGAGTTCTCTTGCTTCTGCTGTCGAGAGTATTTCGCGATAGTGCTTCATTTCCGAGCGCAGTCTCTTCAACTCATCTGCATCCGCAGCCCACGTCTCCTGTTCCTTCTTCATCTTGTGAAAGCGTTCGGTCAAGTTGGTCTCTAGGTTGTTGGCTTGCTTGCGAGTGAGATTGGAGTCCTTGATTGTGGCGTCGCGAGCCGCGCGGACCTGCTCGAGTTGTTGCTTCAAAGCACGATTGGCATTAATCAGATTCAGCGTCTCCGCCTCGACCGTGGCGTCTTTGACGTTTTTGCGCATCAATTGACCAATGTGTGAGGAGTACTGCGCTTTGTGCCACCTTTCGAAATTGAGGTCATTTTGAAGGCCGATAATCTTCTGTTGCAGATACTCGAGATTGTTCTTGGGCTCGGGCAGCTTGGCAGGGGAGGGCAGGCCCTGCGACGGAAGAGGAAATTCATCCAGAACGGGTGAGGGTACAGATCGGCCAGGCGCTGTTCGGGGACGCAGCATATCTTCCGAAGCAGCATCGGCGGGTCCGAGCACGGGACTCTCCTCGTTGCTGATTCCCGAAACAGCTGTCGATAGCGTATCGCGCCAGCTGTGACCTGATCGTAGACTCGTGTGACTGATAGCTGGTGATACGTGCTTGCTTGACGGCATAGGTGGCAGGGGCGGCAGTTCGGGCAATTTACTGGTGGGTGGTGGCCCAGGGCTCGTTAGTGTCTGCTTCGCAATCACTGTTAGGCCATGACACTCTGCAACAACGTCTTCAGGCTCCATCTTGGGCCACTTCGGATCTATCAGCTCTTCCTCGATTGTCATGTTGTAGAAATTAGGATGCAGAAGGTGCCCTTGACGATACTGGTCCGTTCGACTACGAATGACAGCCTGGTCCAAGTCGAAGTCGTCTGCACCAGGGAACTCGAGGTTCTTGAGATACCTTCTGGGTTTTCGAATATAGCTCGCGAAGTTCAACGGATACAAGCCATACAGGTAGGTGAAATATGTCACCAACTCAGGCGTTGTCGCTTCCACTGCATTACCTTTTGGCCTCGCTCGCTCCCACGTGGGATCTATACCGACATTGCCATGATCTCGATTGTCAGATGATATGCGGTCATCGGTAACGAGACTCTTCTGTGCCTCGGTGCTCAATGGGCTGAACTTTTCCCAACAAAGCAGTCTGCTGTATATCAGAAACAGTCTCGGTAATCTCGACCCGAGTGAGCCTGGAATGTGTGGCAGTAGCATGATCAACGACTTCAATGCCACGGACAAAACGGTCGTCGAAGTGTCATTCATTAGGCATTTTAGTAAATGGTCGACAAGAGGCGTATGCATTACGGTGTACAAGTGTGGTGCTTGGTGCTGCAGGAAGGCGCTGAGTAGTGTCAAGGCTTGCAATCTCGTAGTTTCTTTCAGGATGAGATCGTCCAGCGCGTGAAAGAAGTGCTTCGGCCTCTTCTTTGCGAAAGAGACCAGTACCGTCTCCACCTGCTTGGCAATTTGCGCATTGTCTGGAGCAACGAATTGTTCGTCCTCGACCAGGCCTCTTGTCCGCGTAATGTACTCGCCCAGCAGATCGGTGCATATTCGTGTGGATGTTCTCGACCGTGCCTTGGCATTACTGTCGTCCTCGTCGTAGATTATGATACTCGTGACGAAATCCTGCGCGTCTTCCAGTGCTGTCTTCCTGTAACCAACTGCGCTTATTATTGGTTTTCCTACCAGGTTATACCAGCCCAGCAAATCATCCTCGTGTAAGATGGCCAGTCGCAGCTCTTTTAGCACCCCGATGAATGCTCCAAACTTTTGAGGATCATCTCCAACGTGTCTGTCCCAGAAATGCTTCAGCTCTTGATTGGCACGCGAAGCCTCATCGTCGTCGATCCTCCCATCGTGCTCGTCGACAAAGGTCTGCAACATGCGCCTGCTCTCTGGCGGCAAGGACAGTGGGACCTTGGAGGCGGAAAAATGGGCGTGCAAAGCCTTGGTGGCATCTCGTATAGACCTGCGTTGGCGGTGATGGTCAGCGAGAGGGCTTCTAGCTCTGGCAGCATGCGCTATAGGAGTGTGGAGCGACATATGGCGACATGAGTAGTACTGCCTTTAGGCCGAGGAGATCGGGTCATGCTCACCTTGTACTTCCCAAGCTCATCTTGAGACGTTGTGGGCGTTATGCACTACTACAAGCGGTTTCCCTGGTACTGGTCCGGGCCAACAGGCGGGAGGTGCTCAAGAGCTGGCGCGGATGTTCTCAACCATAGTGGTTGTATGTAGGTATTGCTGGCCACGGTTATCCAACTGCAGGCACATGCGGAGTTCGAAGCAGGCGAGCCAAGGATGAAGTGTGAATGCGCCTCTAGCGGTTCACTGGTATCCAAGGGGGATGATGAGAGACAATGCACCGTCCTACCGCGTGAGCCGCGTGGAGCCAGTACCTTTGGGGGATGTGATGGGACCTGCATTGTAGCTGTAGCTATAGCATTGCAAAAAGCTTTTCTTTTGTAGCCTGCCACCTCCTAGTGAGATAGTGAGCTCCCAGCGGCACGGCGAATGATGCCCCGCCGTCACCATCGTGTTCGTGTTGCGTGCGTATCTGCTGGCTGTCCCGACGCGACATTATGCTACGTTGGGTAGGTAGTCGATGGCATTGCGTTGGCATAATTGGTTGCATGTGCTATTATGGAGATAAGCAAGTGATCCTTCAGGAGTAGTGAGAGGCTTTTCTTTTGTTGGAACCTTTCAATGTTCCCTGTTGACGTCCGAGGGTCTCCTTTGGACCTCAAACCTCTTCCTCGCCCCTCCGCCACAAAGCCACATTCCCACCATCTCAACAACGCCGTCACATGAAATGCTCCGTGCTGAAAATCTTCAGATTAGGCTATAAAATGTGATGGTTGATGAGGGGCAAGGACGGTATGGCCGATACCCTTCAACTTTACCATCTTTTCTTTCACCGCTGCCGCTTCATCGTCTCATCTTTTCTCTCACCACAGTGAATTGCATTCATCTACCAACGATACAAATTGCCAGAGCTTGAGTGATGGCTGCCGCGATTGGAATAGTACGTAGGCACGTGCTACCGTAGGAGTCGACTTCCTTCGAGCTCAATCCTTTCACCCTTCATTCCACAGCCCACACTCCCCGAACCAAGACACCATCGCGCCGCTCCCGCATCGCCACGTCAAATTCAGCCTGGCCCAAATTACAAGCGAATATCATGTTGAGAGGAAAGCCGGCGTTGCGCTCTATTTGTGAGACTGCTTCGAGCTGTGCACATAACCACACGCCCAAATGCACCCATCCGACCTACGAAGCGCATGTCGCTCACCGATTGGGGATTATCGATCAGGTCGCGACGAACCAAGGCAACCGTCTGGGTAGCGTCCAGGCATCTCATGCAGACCTTAGACTAACGCACGAGCGGATGCTCGCCTCGACGCAACACAGCAGTCCCTGCAGCAAACGCATGCTGATCTCAGAATGGGGATCCGCATCCACTGGGTTGAGTACATACACAGCACTGCACACGCCTCGATAACACTTTTGACTGTGATCGCAGGTGATGAGCTGTAGCCTCGATGAAATATCATAGCAGCATGCCCATATCGCAACGCTATAGAGGAACAGCATTATCATTATCATACGTCCTTGCCCACAACCTCCTCGTATCCTCCTCGCTTATCCTCTGCTCAAAACACAATCTTCTTCTCCTATTCATCTCCTCATGCATGCATAACTTTGAAGATCCTAAAATTAGGAAAGAAAATAAGGGGAAGAGAAGTTTTACGATGTAGAGCTTACCGCATTCCAAGTGGTCTGGTGGCAATAGGCGGACAGTATCGATGTCTATGGGCCGAGGCGTGAAATTTGATCAGGCATTCCAGATATTACAGACAGAGCGAGTGCGCAGCTTCTGAACTGAAAGGCGCTCAAATCGACGTTCAAATCCTCGCTTAGGCCTCCGACGCGTGCACACTATCCACCATATCTACTTTCTCCCCACCATCACCACCACCACCAACAACACCACCACCACCAACAACACCACAACCACCACTCCCAAATCTCTCCTTAACCACCCGCTCCGCCTCAGCAACCACATCAACCCCAAAAAGAAACCTATTGACCCCCTCCCTCGTAAATTCCAAAAGCCCCTCATCCTGGACATACTTCCTAATCTCCTCCTTCCTATCCTCATCAATCGAAACCGCAAAACTCTGACTCATACTCAAAAGCTGCACCGCACTGGCCCTGGGCCGTCTCAACTCCTCAAAAACCTTCAACCTTTCCGGCACCTCCCCCACATCCTCGACTCCCTTCAAGATCGCGCCCAAAACCGCCGCATCCTCGATCGCTTGCGCGCCTCCTTGGCCAAGCGTCGGCTTCATCGGGTGGGCGGCGTCTCCGATGAGGGTCATGCGGCCTCGGGACCAGGATGGTAAGGGCATACGGTCGAAGATTTTCCATAGGTACATTTCCTTCTCGTCGGCTTGGTGGACGATCTCTTTGACGCAGTCGGCGTAGCCCGAGAGGCGTTCGAGGGCGATGGATTTGTTGGTTTGTGTGCGCCATTTGTCTTCGACAGATTTTATGTCGTCGCGCCATTCGAAGAGGCCGAAGTTTTGGAGCGTGCCGCTGGAGGAGGGTTGTCAGTATGATGGGGTGGGGAGGAGTTGTTTGTGTGGAGCAATACTGACGAACGACAAGGGTAGCGCAGGAGCCCAATGCTCTGATCGGGTCCTGTGTAAATGTTGGTAGCTGGACTGCCTCCGGCAATGTCTCGCAGCCCTTCGATGTTGTTGAACTGCTCAGTGGTCAGAGAGAAGCGGACATTGCTCAAGTTTGTCAACTGTGCTGGTCGTTCCTCGCCCAGGATTGGAATATGGGCCTTTGATTTGACACCATCGGCAGCGACGATCACGTCGGCCCGCAATGTTTCGCCACTGTGCAGCGTGACGGTACCGGCTTCTGGATCGTATTCGGTGACTGTCTGACCTTCCCTGATTACAGCTGCGGGACCTTCGCCTTCCTGTCGAGTAGCGTGGTTTTTCAATGCTTCGTGCAAATCGACTCGGTGAGCAGAATACGCTGGTGCGCCATAGTCTTTAGTTTTGCTCAGCACTTTGTTCTTTTCATCTATCAGGATTTCCTCCAAAGGACTGCGATCTGCCCGTACAAATCTCCAAGCCGACCATGGGGTGAACCGGATTGGTTCGAAGTCCACGTCGAGATATTTCAGGGTCCGCGTAGCATTCGGGACCATGCTGATCGCGAAGCCAACTTCAGCCTTGCTGTCGTACTTCTCAAGGATCGTTACGTGATGTCCCGAACGACGAAGTGCGATGGCAGCTGCCAGGCCGCCGATACCACATCCCACAATTATGATGTCGAGAGCCATAGTTGAGATTCTTAGACGAGTATCTGTCCCGACGTAACGTTATGCTGCGAGCTGTGGCAAAGCAAAAGCAGCTCGTGGCCCGTCTTCACGTCCGACGGACGGTCTTCACGTCGGGTAACGATTCAAGTTCCGCCTCCGTAGATACCATGGACCTCATACTGCTCGCAAGCTTAGGTCGTCATGGAGCAGGGCGTTCCTTGCGACCACGCTTCCTGTAACGTAGCCAATCGCGGGCTCTCGCGCGTCGAACGTCCCCGCAACAGCAGCCTGGCAGGTGCCCTTACTCATCCTTGGATATCACTGACATGGACTGGGTCAAGGCGTCAAAGCGGATTTCTCGCAGCACGAATGGTTGTCGTAACGAAGCGAAAGCTTGATTCCATTCCGATGGTTGCCGTCCAAGGGTCACCCCTGTCGGACGGACAGTATACGGCCGCAAAACATACATCTTACTACTGATGGCAATAGTGCTTCATTGAATAATTCGACGAGCTGTGTGCTATCTCATGAAGGTAGTGGTGTTGCCGCACGGCTGTCGGGTGTAGCCGTTCCATCGAGGGGTCGCTTCTTCTTTTTCTTTCGTTTCGGCACGACTGCCGGTCTGTGACCATAATTGGCCATATTTAGATGGCTCCCGCAGGTCAGGCAGGTATTATCCTGTAAAGGTTCGCAGAAGATGCTCAAGCATATAGAGCAGACATAGCCAATGTCAACGACCTTCCGATGGCAGAAGCATGCTGCCCGAAAGTCCACTCCTTCTCCTTCTCCAGGGACGATCAGATGTTCGCGGGCTGTTTGGTCTGGTAGGTAGGCGAACATCAGATATTGCAGAAATCCGGCGCGTGATCGCTCGTCCAATGCCATATACACGCCACCAGTTGCGTCTGCTGCCTGCTGCAAGAATACGGTGTCTCCAGCAAGCTTCAGGATATCTATTGGTATATTCATGCGCTGGCAAGCGAAGATGTCGTTCATGATGCTGATGTACTGGTCCGCGAGGTCTCCCGACACGGACAAGATGAGTATGCGCGACGTTAGGCCGTGCAAGGCGTTGGACCTTGTGCCATCGGCGGACAATTCGTTACCACCTGCAACTGCAGTCGCATCCGCATAGTTGAATTGTGCACTAGTGTTGGCAGTCGGCAGCGCGGCCGACTGCTTCGATATGTATGTTAGCGCCATGGTCAAGGCTCCAGCTAGCATGGTGGAGGGTGTCGAGAGTGCATCTGGCCGAGTTCTGTTCATCATTTCTCGAAGATTGTGGGTGAGAGCGTACTCCATATGTGCGAATGGACGATACTTGTTGGCATCATCGGGTGGCCGTACCGGACCACCTATAGCGGCAGAATGGGCATTGCTCATGTCCACGTCGCGCATGGCGGTCCCTGCTGGTCGCGCGTTCGCTGGAGTTGGGTACAAGAACTCGGCGCGATCAGAATGGCTCGCCAAGACAGCGACTCTGTTGCCGTGATTGATGGCAATGTGCGCGTTGATGAAGACCAGCAGGTTCGCAAGCACTCTTGACAACGACAATGAATCCTCCAACGACGCCCAGGCATGGGGGTTCGTGTCGAGGATGATGGTGAGTAGTGATGGTGGTTCACCGCCATCGTGCTTATCTGTGCGATCTGTCGCATCAATGGAGTTCATAGTTACCGAAACTATAAGCTCATAATGTGTTATTGTCTGAACATGGCCATGTTGCAGCAGAGTGAAGAAGATACATGTCAATTGAATGTTCCAAAGTCGGCCAGCGGGCCGAGCCGGCAGACCGAAGCGGAATGGTTATTGTCATCTGCCCCTTTCAGCACCAAATCCTTCATGCAAATACATGTACGCTTATCAAATGATTATGATCAGCCGAACATAGCACAACAGGACAGCGATGTGCACTCAGTCCCCAGCTGTGCGACGTGTGCCTCTGAAGCTGCAGCAGATACAATACATGTAGATCAAGCACAATCTCGGCTCGCCGCGCCGTCCGCCAGGTACATACACCAAGGCCGATAATAAGTCCGACTTTTCGCTATTCAGATCCGTCGTCGATGCTGGCACACCGCAACTTCGACGCGGAGAGGACGCATTCGGTACAGAGCGACAGAATGGTACTGTTTTCTGTAAATGCACGCCAATCACGGCTGTGTAGGTGAGGTCGGCATTGCTTCATCGGGCGAGGCCCCGCGGCATCATCATTATCGCGATGGCCAAAATTTGATTGTGTCTCTACACACACCCGACGCTTTCCTCATTTATTCCCGTCGCCCTCCGCGCTCTGCACAACTGACAACGACAAATATGACCGCCCAGCGGCAGAATGGAGGTTCCTCGACCATGGTCATGGATGCCGTCGAGATGGATTCCTTGTCACACAGACAACACCCAAGCGACTCGAAACAGCCATCGGTCGGTGGCAGGAGCCTCCGCTCCATCAAGATAGACGACGAGCAATCCGATCGAAACGAGACACTCCCATCGCCCACGACCGCTGCCGAACCACAAGAATCATGGAAGTCTCCCAAGGGCAACGTGTACAAGGTCTTCGCCGCCTTCTGGGCCTTTATCATCATGGGCATGAATGATGCCACATATGGCGCCATCATCCCATACCTACAGACTTTCTACCATCTGGAGTATGCCATCGTTTCGCTGGTCTTCCTCTCACCCTTCGTCGGATACACGCTGAGCGCCGTGCTGAACAATGCCATACACCTTCGCTTTGGTCAGCGAGGTGTCGCCTTCCTGGGACCGCTTTGCCACACCCTCGCGTACGTCATCAACTGCCTTCACCCACCATTCCCGGTCCTGGTCATTTCATTCATCTTGGCTGGCTTTGGTAATGGTCTTCTCGATGCTGCCTGGAATGCATGGATCGGCGCCATGGCCAACGCGAATGAAGTGCTGGGACTTCTACATGCGTTTTACGGGCTTGGTGCCACTATAGCTCCACTCATCGCCACCAGTATGATCACCAAGGCAGATTTGCCGTGGTACTTTTGGTATTACTGCATGATCGGCTTCGCAATTTTGGAGCTTGCCTCCTCACTACACGCATTCTGGGCCGAGAGTGGCGACAAGTTCCGGGAGTCACACGGCAGGACTTCAGATGCGAAGGGATCACGATTGCGAGAAGCCATTCTGAGTCTGCCGGCCGCCCGGGTCACATGGCTTTGCGCGTTGTTTCTGCTTGGTTACGTCGGCGTAGAGGTCGCACTGGGAGGATGGATTGTGGAGTTCATGATCCGTGTCAGGCACGCTGCACCCTTCCCAGCCGGCATGTCAGCGACTGGATACTGGCTCGGCATGACCGTCGGTCGCGTCATCTTGGGCTTCGTAACACCACGCATTGGTGAGAAGCTGGCGATTATGATCTACATACCCATCGCCATGGGGCTGGAGCTGCTCTTCTGGCTGGTACCGCAGTTCTACGTGTCGACCGTCGCAGCTGCCTTGATCGGCTTCTTCCTCGGTCCGCTTTTTCCAGCCGCCGTAGTCGCCTGCACGAAGCTGTTACCAAAACATCTGCACGTCTCGAGCATTGGCTTTGCAGCTGCATTCGGTGGCAGTGGTGGAGCGATTCTCCCCTATGCAGTAGGTGCAATCGCACAAGCAAAGGGCGTAGGTGTTCTACAGCCCATTGTTTTAGCACTCATGGCTGTCATCCTGTTACTCTGGCTGGGACTACCGCGCATAAACACAAAGCGGGAGTAGTCGACTGCATCTGGTGAGTCTGCAAGCATATCACGTCGAGGTTCCACGAATTGCATTTGCCGAGACAGGGTCTCCAAACTTCCAATTTGGGTATTACAGCCTATCTGCCCGACGGCGGCCTATCAAAACTCGCGATTGTGATCTAGATAACAAGTTAAAGACTACTCGACCATGCGAATCGTCGATGCTGCAATTGTACTCCCGCCAGACAACCACATCAATCAGCTTCTTTCGTCCGATTCTCAGACCATGTCGCACACTGAGGTGTTAGATGAGAAGAAGCGCGATGTCACTTTCTCAACTCAGACGGATATTGACACTGGCACGATTAGATCAGTGAGACCAGAGGACAACGATGCAGAGAAGGAGGTGTTTGGGACCTCTGGCGAGCGCGACATCGACTTCCGCACCGTAGGCTGGCTTCGAGCTGCAATGTTTCTTATGAAGCAGACCTTTGCCACAGGCGTGCTTTCCATGCCCTCAGCCATGTGTAAGGCTCATGTAACGAAGCCTTGTTAAGGCGCCGCGTGCACCCTGAGACTGCGACAGTCAATCCCAGACACACGCGGAGTCTCGAAAAGGCGTTGACGAAGCCCGCACGGGCATGAAGGCTGACACACTTCATCTTGACTAGATTATCTTGGTGGCGTAGCATCACCCATATTCATTATCTGGTGGGGTGTAGTCAATACCTACGGTGCCTATATCCAAGGTCACTACAAGCTGGCTCACCCGAAGATGCACACTGTCGTCGACGCGGCCGAGATCGCAGTCGAGCATTTGACAGGCAGTCGATTCTGGGCGAGATGTGCCAAGCACATAGCGGACGCATGCTACTTCTTCGCCTGGTTGTTGTGCGTGGGCCTTGCCGTCCTGGCCATAGGGACTGCGCTCAATGCCATCACCAAGCACGGCACATGCACAGTGGCATTCAACGTGATAGCCTTCGTGCTCAGCACAGCGACCGGCAGTATACGCAAGATCCATGGACTAGGCGTTATTATGTGGATCGGATTTGTCTCTGCACTCATCTCAGTGCTCATGGTCGTCATCGCAGTCGCCATTCGTTCACGACCTGCCTACGCACCAAAGACCGGACCTTACGAGCTAGGTTTCCAGGCCGCGGCGCCCGCGGGAGTCACGTTTGCGCAAGCCTGGGCCGGTAGCCTCGCCATCTACGCTTCCTCGTCCAATACATGTGGCTACATCCCCGTCATGAGCGAGATGCGAAAGCCACAGGACTACTTCCGCAGTCTCTATGTCTCGGCCACCTTTGTCAATTCTGCGTACCTCTCGTTAGCGATGACAATGTACGCCTACGCTGGGAAGTGGGTGACGAGTCCATCCCTGGGATCAGCTGGACCAACCATCAAAATCGCCGCGTACGCCGTCGCTCTCCCGGGCCTCATTGCTGTCGGCATGATTACCGTGCACGTCCCGGCCAAAACGCTCTTCGTGCGCATTTTGCGCGGTACTCGTCATCTCACCGAAGATACAAAGACCCACTGGATAGTATGGCTCAGCTGTACCCTCACCTGTGGATTGGTTGGCTGGCTGCTCGCTGTCGCAATACCATTCTACACCAGCCTCGTCAGCTTGATTGGGTCGCTGGGATTCGCTCCGCTGGGGATCGTTGTGCCACCTTTGTTGTGGTTCTCGCTCCATGTTGACGACTCCGGGAAGGGGACTTTGAAACAGCGGATCCTGTGGCTTGCGCATGCTGGAATGCTTGTTATGGGCTTGTTTATGACTATTGGTGGGACGTATGCGAACGTGTCGAATATTGTTGATCAGTTCCGAGCTGGGGCTGTTGGGTCGGCTTTCTCGTGTGCCGATAATAGTGCTACTGTGGTGGGGAGTTGAATGGCTTTTGATGCGAAGCGCTGGGCCGAAGTGGTACATATCTTGTCATGAAGTTGGTTGCATGCAGAGTCATCCCTAGACTTACGCCCTTTGCACTCCTGACAAGATCTTTCACCGGCTCGGCATGTTCGACAACGTGGACGGAGATCAAGCCGTCGACGTGTTCGGGCGGGCAATTTCGACGTACGAACAACCATCCGAGCCGATTTGTGGCGCGAGGTGGCGAGGACATATCATGAGGGTGAGTTCGACTCGCTTGGTTTGTGTCGCATGTTACTACTTGCTAGGGTCGCGTGCCTGTCTCAGCCGGACGGTCGCGATGAATATCGTAAACTTTCAAGTCGTACAGTCGAAGGCGTCGGAGGCGGTGGTACTTACATGGTTTCTCACCTTATTTGACGCATCACTTGGAAGAGCTCGCGGGAGAACATTGTCGCATCCTCTCTTCCTGCATGTCGTCTACGAATGATTTTGTGTGTCATGGACAAGTGTGGTCGCACGACGCATTTTAATGGTTGGCGGTACACCTCCTTCGCTTCGGGATGATCAGCAAGAGCGCTGCACAGTCTGAGGCTGACTGTCGTGCAGCGTAAGAATGATCACCAAGCACCCCACACCTCGATTCTCGAATTGCTTGCTTGCGGAGAGCCCATTTCGATGACACCATGTCCGATCCAAGTCCTTTTCTCGATGGCCTAGTCGACACCAAAGAAACACAGCTCACCGCCCACCCACTCCACGAAATCGGGGTCATGTCCAAGACCGTCCACGAAGCCCTGAACGCAGAGCTATGGAACCATCCCGTCTTCGACCGCTTCACGAAAGATTTTCAGCATATGACACCCGACTTCGATGGCTTCACTAATGCCGGCCGAGGCACCATCTCTCTATGCGACATCATCGACGCGCGAAAGAGGTTCTTGCGCACGTGCCCGACGTATCGGGTGCAGCTGACGGATTACCATCTGTATGTTGATGCGGAATGTGTGATTGCGGATGTGATGTTGGTGCTGCGGCATTGTGGGTTGCTTGGCGGGAGGGATGAGGTGGGATTGCAGATTTTGAGATGGGAGAAGATTGAGGGGAGTTGGTGGTGCACGGGGAGTACGACGATGAGGTGTGCGCCGTTCTTGGCGGATGGCGGGACGGCTTTCCCTGAGGCGTCCTCGTTGTTGTTGTCGTCGTGATTGTTGGAGTTTGAGAAGGGACCTTCTTGCCGGGCACTGGGGTGGGGACACGATTGCGCATCGGGGAACAACTGCCCTACGCCTCATCAGACGGGCTCGAAATCTGCCGGTGCTTTCTGTGTAGCGAACGGCTGTAGGTGGCACGCCACGTGGTACGGTGAGGTTTTTGCAAAGACGAGACGTGCTTCTTGATGCTGAACAATCACCAAGACTGGCTTGCGCCTGGCCCCGGCTTCACCGAGAATGGGCGGAGCTGAGATTGCGCTAGAACGATGCACTTCTTCTAGCGTCCTGCCACGTGCCAGATCGAGCTAGTCCACCATTGGCTCAGTGTTACCGAGGCTGATCTGCTTTCGGTATAGTGAGCGCCGCAAGTCACACTCTATAACAGCCACGATATGCGAGACGAAGAGGAGCACTTTCGTGGCGCATATTGGCAAGCTGCACTCAATCGGATGATCGCGTTTAGTCGCGTCTTTGCGACAGATGTCGCAGCCACACATGCTGGCACTCCATACAGTAACTGTCGAGCAAGCCACAGGCGGCTCAGCACGCGAGCAATAACGTGGCACTGCAGGAGCTAACATAAAGCTTAACACGTTATACCAGCATCCCCTGTAAGATGCGATAGTGGGGCAAGAGAAACACTTCCCAATGAATAAGGATAAGAAGGTTGTCATGCTCCTGTCGATCATCAACATTAATCCCCTGATCTCAACACAATCCACTACACCTCAAGTACTCCTCCCACACCTTCCACCAACGAGGGTTTGTTTCGACCTCAAAAGCATATGAAGACTACCAACATCTCCATCTTCACAGGATGTCCCCGTCCACAACCATGCAAGCGACCATCATACCCGGGGCCTTCGTCACAATCGACCCTCCTCCACACCACCTCAAACCCCAGCAACAACAACAACAGCAACGACCACCTCAATCCCCAGAAATCGAGCCCGTATCATCACTCTGGCTCGATGCAGCCAAGTCCTATTTCACAAAAGACTGCCTCCCCATCACAATAACCGCTTTTGCAACCGCCCTCCTCACCCTCTGGCTCCTCGAAGAATTCCTCGCAGACTCCACCGCTCTCAAACTCATCATCGGTACCCTCGTCTTCAAAGTCGTCGAGTTTGCGTATGGGTTTGCGCTTGCTGCGTATGCTTGTGTCATGTTGCTGGCGAAGGGTGTGGCGAAATGTAAGTTTGAGCTGTGATTGGTCGGAAGTTGGGGAGCGTCGCTGATTCGACGTTGGTAGTGGAGAAGTCGCATCATAAGCATATGCGTTCTATTGGTGCTGAGGATTATTATTGATCGACTATGCCCGACAGCTTTTTCTGATACCCATGATTTGAATGAGTGGTCTTGTATTTTTGGTTTGGCGCTGGAGTTGGGGGGAAGAGAGTCACTTGTAAGAGGCCACGAACGGGAGATGGGAGTGCTTCCATCGCTATGGGAACTATTGTTTCCGTGGAATATTGATCGCCACTGTTGGATAGATATACAGCGAGAATATGATGCAATGCACGTCGAAGCAGATCAGAGCTCAGGAGTTGAGCCTTCGATTCTATGTGCATCGAATTCCACTCTGCTTCCACTTTGTCGGTGTTCATGTCGCCCGACCCTCCCATACATGACAAACCCAACCGATGGACGTTTTGAGTAATAACACGCTGCATTTGACGATCATCTTTGTCAACGAAAACTGCACAAATCCACTATCGCGTTATGAAAACTTCGCAGAATGGCATTCACGTCGAGATGAGGTGAGTTAATGGAGTACGTGCGGCATTGTAACAGTACTCCAAGTACGCATATCATAGCAGACAACAGTAATCGTAAACAGAAAATGCAACACTGCCACATAGAGCGGATAGATAAACGTAGACTACAACATTTAACAAGCATGAAGAACCCATGCCCTCAGAACGGGGTCTGCGGCTCTTGTACATGATGGTACTGTTGCAGGAAGATAGAGAAAGATACGCAACCTACCTAAAAGAACACATTCCCTTACCTCTGCCTCGCCATCCCGAAGAGAAGTCTCACCTTCTGCATCTTACCCACCTCCTTCGCCCTGTACTCCTCCACAGCACGCATCATCTGATCGCCCGGGACCACAGCTGCTCGTGTCCGATTGTGGCCTTTGTCGAATGGGAACAGGGAATCGTCGGCCCTGGCGGTCCATTCGAGGACTTGTCCGGGGTGTTGGTACGGACAGCTACCGGCGTATGCGAGGCTGCAATGGGGGCTTCGTTCGCAGACGGTTTGGTAACCGGCGTACAAATCTATGAGCGCTGCTTTGGCCTC
The DNA here is from genome assembly GCA_013248845.1 of Passalora sequoiae. NCBI lineage: Eukaryota > Fungi > Ascomycota > Dothideomycetes > Mycosphaerellales > Mycosphaerellaceae > Passalora > Passalora sequoiae. The sequence continues at coordinate 337,172 of WSQC01000008.1, read as the reverse complement.
GCGTTGTTCTTCTGTTTGGTGTTGGGTAGGAGGCTGGTCGTAAGATGTGGTGCCTTGCAGAAAGGTCGCGCACTTCTCTTCGAGTGCCTGTTGCCCATTGTCGTCAACGGGCAGTGGGCACGTTGGCGTTGGGACCGGCTTTCTCCTGATAGATCCCTTGGACTCTGAAGCCTGTTCTCGTGCTTCTTGGCCTTTGTCGTTAGCAGCCTCGGTGCACTTTGCCGGTGGGACCGGCTTTCTCTTGATAGCGTTCTCCGACGGTACAGACTGTTCTCTTGCTCCCTGTGGTTGACGCATGCTGTGCTTCAATGTGGTACGTTTGGTGATTCTCGCAGATCCAAACAGGTCGGGCTATTCTCAAGCTTTTATCTCCCAGAGTCGCGAGTCTGGCGCACAACAGGTTGTTGCTTTCGAGCAAAAACAACACATGTGTTGTGTCGCGCATCAATAACGCAGTGCAAGCACCACGGGTCGTCCAGACTAGCATCGTACAAGGCATTGTTGCGCGGATAAAGTGCTTGTGTAGACGAAAAGTAGGCTGTCGCGCAGGACACAAGCTGCTTTGTATGCAACATATTGTAAATCAAAAGGGCGCAGAACATGTTCGCCTGGTGCAGAAGGCATTGTGTAATAGGCTCCTAGCTTGGCGTTGGAGACCAAGTATTGTAGTGTCAGAGAAGGTGACTGCAATAAAGACAAGTCCAAACAATGGATTTTTCTTGCATTGTCCATTGTCTCGGCCACTCGGCGTTGGCGCATCCATGTGCCAGTGCAAGATTCGCATGGTGTATACTGTGCTTTGTGGATGTGTATATTCTGTCATCAATAGTTAGACGATTGTAAGCTTCGCACAAAACATGAAGGGTATGAGTGCAGGAAAGTCCATTACTTACTCATAGAGAATGCTGATTGCCATACGATCGTTACCAGCTTGCTTGTAGAATGAGACGACCAGCATAGTACCGTTTACAAAGAGGACACGTCCGCCTCGATGCGTGTTCGTACTGCACACACGTTAGCGACGAAACAGCTTCTCAATGACCCTGTCCCTCAGGCGTCTCCTCGGACTACTAACCTGAACCTCAGTACCATAACACGTCAACCGAACGACCGTTCCAGGCGGCCCATGTCGACGCTTACAACCAGTCCTCTCACAATCTGTAAAATACTCACAATCCATAACTCGCTCCTCAATCTCCTCCCTCGACAACGCAGCCCCCAAAGAAGGCTCACAAGCATTCGGCAAAAACCGCTCGCAAAACCTCGCCCGCGCCGCAGGGTCAACATTACAGCCTCTCATCACGCTGAACTCTGCTTCATCGTGGTAGAGCTGAGCGTACAAGCGGTCGAAGACGAGATACTCTTCTTTGTCAAAACGCTCACAGAGCATGATCTCGCCGCTATCGGGGTCGTCGTCGCCTTTATCGAGGACTTCGTAGAAGAAGTCGTGGAGTTGCGCCCGTTGTGAGAGGTTCATGGTTGCGATATGGGGCATGAAGCCGATGGTGGGAATCGCCATCTCGAGGATCGAGGGGAGAGCTTGGTATGAGATTGATGAAGTACCGCCAGCCAGTGGTTAGGGATGAGATTAGTGACGAACGGGGTGTAAAGGAGTGAAAGTGTTGCAAGAGCAGGTCGAGGGACATGGTAAGTGTTGGCGGACGGTGATCATATAACACTGTGCCCAGACATGGTCTGTCGTTCATTGTGCTGAGGGCAGCACAAAGCCCATTATCCAAAGTCTTTGTCTCATAACGGGAGTCTGTGCTTGGTACTGTCTTTGATCAAGGTCAAAGACGAAGACAGACGTCTGCCCAATGGCGTTTACAGACACGCGTGGCCAGTACTGTTGTCGTGGCCGTTTTCTAGCACAAGACGTCAGGGAACGTAGGAATATCCGGGTGCTTGCATTAAAATGAGACAGGGCTGAGTCTCACGATGAAATTGAAGCTTTGACAGATGTGACTACGAGAAAGCAATACCTCCTACATTGTATTAGAAGCAGCAGGAACATCATCTTCGAGACAAAACTTTCATTCCTCCAAACAACTTTGCAATTCCTGTGCCTTGAGCTGTCGCTACTCTCTCCGCAATGGGATGCTCGCTGCTCTGTTGGATATGGCGTGGGATTCCTGGAACGTATCAGGCGGACGAGAGCCGTCGCTATGGGGATTTGCAAATTTGACATCGTATCTCGTGAAAGATCGACGACTATCAGCTTGATATCCAGGGCTGCCAGCCAAACGGGAATGAGCTCCAGCACCGAACGCCAACGACATGTTCGACACAGCAGTATGGTGGAATCTCTTTTTATCTAATGTTTGGCGAAGCCGCAGGAAGCGCAACGGGTCAAACTTTGTTGGTTCAGGATAGCGTCTGTCGGAAACTGAATGAAGAGAATATTGAGCCTGCATGCCACTCAGCAAAAGCCCAAATGCTGCAGTCGGAGACGGACCCAAGTTGCTTGTCATATGAGCGCAGACTACAGCAGCACTTACACAGTCGTGCGTGGGTGACCTACTGTACTTAAGCAGCAACAACTGGTGGACACTCAGAATAGCGCTCGCTGCGTCCTATGGACATTCGCTGACCTTGTCCGAGAACAGCAAGAAGCTCAACTCGGCTCAGGGTGCGTCTTTCACCTCGTCCAAGTACTTCATAGGTAGGAATACTTGGGGCCCGAGTTCACCAAGGGGTGCGCATTTTGGAGGGCATGCCATGACGTAAATACTGGCGCAGGATTAGGAATACATGTCGCGCAAGAAGACCTATTCTCTCTGATTATGTCCTTCCCGCAACGACGCCTTGCGTCTGTGATATAGCGTTCTTGTATGTCATTCTCGTCGATACACACTTCGGGAATCTTGTCCAATGCATTGTTTCTGGTCAGAGCTTCAGAGAATAGCCACCGGGAAAGAGCTGCAGTGGCCAAGCCGACGCTCAGAACGAGTAGCATGGCTGAGTCTATGTTCGGTCAACTTGGCGTGGAGCAGTGCAAGCAATCGGTACTCGGGATTATGCAGCCCTGGGCTTCCATATCGGTGGTCGAAAGCCAATCGTAGCGCAGTTCGGGGAGCTTCCATCACGAATGCTTCCGCCCTTTCGCATAGTTGTCCGACAAGAAGCGTTGCGTGTCTTTTGCTTGCATTATTCCGCTGGCATTGCCCTGTACGCGACTGGATGATGGTACGAGCAAACCATGTAGCGTGAAAGCGCCGGAGCTCGTCTTAAGCTAGTCAACGAATGAGGCGCTATACTCATTGCCTATCTTATCGCAAAGACCTCTTGTGAGTATCATTGTGTTGCGTTTAGCAGCCATAACGCGCTGCTCGTGTCGACGTGTTGTCCATCTCCTCGTGCATCTGCCATTCAAGTCTTCATTCCCCATGTCGTCCAACCCGCTGACCTATGTTGTCCCTTGCAGTGATCTCGTATTGTCCACATTGTTTGGTCTATCTCAATATGGCCGCATCCGGGTGGTCTCCAGGCAATGCGGCTCGTCGAACGCAGATATCGGAGACTCGACCAACAGCTTGGGAACAGTCAGCCCGCACATGCACAATATATAGCTCACTCCTGGGGCGGACACGCTTGACCTCCAACGGTGCTGGCCGGCGGAGCCTTTGCTGGGAACTTGAGTGCAGCTTTTGAGATCCCATTGTTCACGACTCGGAACAAGACATCTTGTCCATGATGATATCTGACTCCCCCGCCCGATTCGGCCGAACTTCGGGAAGTCAACGGGGTAACTGGCACAGACACATCTACTCGACATAATTGCTGCGAAACAGTGGCGACTTCTTGGGGAACGTCAAGGCTTCCGTCAATGCAATGCCGTCGTACGGCCCGAGGCCGACATGTCCTCCTCCCGAAATGCCAGAGAAGCCACTTCCACCCACACCCTCTCCAAGGATGTACTCAAAGGCTATGTTCTTATGCTCCGCAAAGAAGGTATAATGCTGCCCTCTAGCAGGGGAGACAAGCTCGAGCTCATATCCTGTTACTTTGTCCTTCAGTGTGCCAGTCACCTTTCCATCATAACTCTTCGTGACCAAGGCGTAGTCTTCTGTCTCGGACGCTTGACCAAGCGTACTTCGGAAGACAGGGACGCCGTCTGAAAAGAGCACGACCGATTGTCTCGTCTCTTTAGTGATTGCAGATGTGGACGAAAAGTAAGTCAAAACATACGGACCGAGCATAGCACGAACAGCGTTTAGGCTCGTCAAACAGGTGAACCAGCTACACGGGCTAAGCTTTCGATATATGAATTGTCCTGGAAATTTGCTTACCTGAAAGAAGTCCAGAACCTTTCGTGGCCACCCATACCTCGAAATGCGAAAGGACTTCCTTTGATCAGAACATCGACTTCCACATCGCCAGCCGGGATAGGCTCCGCCCGGTGATAGAATGGAACAGCTTCAGTAGAGCCATTTTGGCTTGGCCAGACCTCCCCATCTGCTGTCAGAGGCTGAGCTCGAGATTTCAAAGTCACGACGCCCTTGATCGTTTCGGAGTCCAGACGGATGATTGCTTCGCTCATATCGGCCTTGACACTGAACGAGAAAGAGTATCCATCGTCCTCGTCGGTCCAGACTCCACGAGTGCCTTCAGCATGTGTCTCAACAACCGATCTACTAGGGTAATACACCTCAGCGAAACGCGTTCGATTTGCGAGGCCGAACTCCAGAGCAAGTCGAAAATTGCCGGTTCCCAGGATGGCATAATTCGGGTCACGACAGAAGCCGAACACGAACGATTGCATCCCGTCTTCAGAAACTCCATCAAACTCCCATTGCTCGCCTGCTGAGGAGTTCAGAGGGTTGATCTTGGGTAAATCGAAGGACTCTACGGCATTGGTGGTGAACGATACAACCTTGCGCCCTTTTGCCATTTCAAATGCGGTCAAGTTGCTGATAAGTGGTTGCTGTTGTGTTGCAGCTTCGAGGTTCTCAGAAGCTCGGTACAACCAGTGCTCTGGCCATGGCTCCCAAGTTGTGGCTCGACAGGCCAAGGCGAAGCTCGTGCAAGTGAGCAGCAGAAGCATGGCTGTGCAGGATTCAAATTTTGTGTAACTTCTGTGCGGATCATTCGTCTGTCAGCTGTGGCTGTAGGGTGACAAAGTGCGTGGAGCAGACTTCTTAACAGCTAACACAAGTAGCATGACCAGGCATGTTGAGTCCGACCGAATCTTCGGCTGAGAAGACCAATCACCCGAATCTCCGCATTGGAGAAGTGGATCTACAATCACGTCCACTTGAAGCTCCCGGTTGCGAGTCACGTATCAGACCAAGGCCGACCTGATTTGGCATCAACATGAGATGCAGCAACTCTCTTCCCACGCACCATACTGTCATTCTGGAAGGCGGCGACGGACGCCTGCGCATCGAAAGAAATGCGGCTCTACCGGCAATTCGTGAAGGTGAGATTCTCGTCAAGACCAAAGCAGTGGCAATAAACCCATGCGACTACAAAATGCATGAACGCTTTCCGTCTCCTGGAGCAGTCGACGGATGTGACTTCTCGGGCGTCGTCGTTGCCCTTGGGGCTGGAGTCTCCGAGCTGGGACGCTCTTTTGCGGTGGGTGACCGAGTATGTGGTGCTGTGCACGGCTCGAACCCCATTCGACACTCCTCGGGCAGCTTCGCCGAGTACATCGCTTCAGAAGCAGAATTCACCCTCAAAGTGCCGGACTCGCTGAGTTTCGTAGAGGCCGCTGCACTGGGTGGTACAGGATTCGGCACACTGGGCATGGCATTATTCCGCACTCTGGAATTGCCTGGCTCACTAGACGCACCGGCGCCGAAACCTGAGACCGTCTTCGTACATGGGGGAGCCTCTTCGGTAGGGACCATGGCAATGCAACTACTTCGAATGTGAGGCAACATCACAAGCCACTCCGTTTCTCTCAGGCTGATGAGAGCAATGCAGTGCGGGCCACATCCCCATTACAACCTGTTCACCCAAGAACAACAATCTTGCCAAGAACTACGGCGCTCACGAAGTCTTTGACTATCACGCCGCAGACTGTGCAAAGAACATCAAAACGTATACGCGCAACACTCTGCGTTATATACTCGATCCCTTCACAGACTCGAAAAGCATCGCGCTGGGCGTTGCTGCCATGGGAAGAGCTGGAGGCCGGTATGCGTGCCTCGAGATGTATCCCGACTACCTTGCCGAACGGCGAACGATCAAGGTCGGATTTGTTATGGGACCTGCGTTGCTCGGACATAAGCTTGAATTGGATCATGGGTACGGGAGAGACGCAGATCCCAAAATGAGGGAATTCGGGATTAGGTGGTATCGAAGCATTCAAAAGGTGCTGGATGCGGGTAGATTGAGACCGCATTCTGTGAAGGTCATTCCTGGCCAATTTGAGGCTATTCTTGAGGGGATAGAATTGTTGAAGTCGAAGTCGGTGTCTGGAGAAAAGTTGGTTATTGTTCTGGATGATTGAACGGCCCTCAAATACTTGAGTGTGATCATATGGTTCGATCGTCCGTTGTTCGTGCGGGTGAGGGAATATAGAGTCACGGAATTGGGGCTGCAGCGCCAGTCACAAAGATAGTGCTCAGTTGCGCGCGCATGTAAGCACTTACTCTTTGCCATTGAAATCTGTTCTGTTCATCCGCCGCCTACAGACTCCTCGCGCCTCGTAGCGTCGCAGCTATGCTTGTAAGATGATCTTACGCATTGGCATGGAAGCTGGTGCGGCTCATTTCCAGGTTCCCATTGGACGAGAGCGCCGAGCTGCACGCCGGACGACATGATGCCCGAATCGTGAGAGCCTCAAAACAACTCGTGGTGCCAGGATTCTCTCACCCAAAGCTGATTTATCTCTTCTTCTCATCGCCACATCCTTCCGTTATGCATAAACTATTCAAGACTAGCGGTTTCTTCGACTTCGAAGCCATTCGCATACTAGGTACTACATGCTACGGAGGTGCCGACGTTGCAGAGGCCCTGGAAGCAATCGGCCAAATAAAAGACAATGACCCCATTTCATGGGGAACAGCCTGGGGCTTACAGGCCCAGCGCGCTGAAAACCTGGCCGAAGAGGCTCACAGGAAGGGCGATCGGGATGCAGCGCTACGAGGCTATTTGCGAGCTTCCAATTATACCCGTGCAAGTGGGTACATGTATGTGTCGAAGCCTGATCCTCGGAGTGGGCAGATGATCCAGGACCCGAGAGCCTTGGCCGTGGCTGAGAGAACAAAGGAGCTATTTGAAAAGGCCATACCTTTGATGGATGGAGATGTGCATATGCTCTCCATTCCCTATGGAGAGTTTATCATTCCAGCATATCTGTATTTCCCTCCGAATTCGCGGAGGATACGGGACAGGAAGATCCCTATTCTGGTCAATACTGGCGGTGCGGATTCCTGCCAGGAGGAATTGTTCTACCTCAATCCTGCGGCCGGACCAGGATTGGGATATGCTGTTATCACATTTGACGGGCCCGGCCAGGGATTTCTGTTGCGAAAGCACTGTATTGGAATGCGGCCAGACTGGGAAGCTGTCACAGGGTGTGTAATCGATTACCTCCAAGAATATGCCGCGGCTCGACCCGAGCTTCAGCTTGATCTTAGTTGCATTGCTGTATCAGGAGCATCGAGGGGCGGCTACTTTGCGCTTCGGGCGGCCAGTGACGCGAGGGTAAGGGCCTGTGTGTCAATCGATCCTTTCTTCGATATGTGGGAATTTGGCACCGCTCATGTGTCTCCACTTCTGATCAGCGCCTGGACATCGGGATGGATTAGCAATACTCTCATCGACAGCGTCATAGCCATCGTACAGAAGCTATCCTTCCAGATGCTATGGGAAATATCGGTCACCGGAACATTATTCGGCATCACTTCGCCAGCCGGGATTCTTCTACATATGAAGAAGTTTACGCTTCGTGAGGGCGGGAACGGTGTAAACGGCGGCTTTCTCTCCAAGGTAAAATGTCCGGTGCTACTTTCAGGAGCCAGGAAATCGCTCTACTTGGACGTAGATAATCATACTCGACGGTGCTATGACGGCCTGACAAATGTGGCAGAACGGAACAAGCAGCTTTGGATCCCTGAGAGTGAAGGTCAGGGCGGATTACAAGCGAAGATGGGAGCCTTTGCTCTTTGTAATCAGCGTACCTATCGATTTTTGGATGAGTGTTTCGGAATTGTAAGGTCCAAAGTGTAGAGGTTCCTGCATGAGCCGGCGGATAGATGACCTCAAATTCCAGCGAGCTTCACGAAGGTCATCGTATGCCCAATGTTGGATGAGCCAGTGAGCTTCTGCCCGCATTTCGAGGAGGCCGGGAGCATGCATGACAGGGTTACTTTTGCTCACGAGAGTCGCTTTATCAGTCCATGTTATCTTCTGCTTTGCTATACGACTCTTTCTCTCCCGCGCGTCGAATTCGCGTTACACCGCCGAGGGCCCCCAAACAATCTTTTGCAGGAGGCTTGTACTGTGACCTTGTATCTCGGACTCGTGGCACAGAGTCTCGCCCGGTGTTTGGACCGGATACACCGACCTATTGGTCGAAAAATCAGAATGCTGCCACGCGGACTTCGGTGAAAGCGCCCAGCTGAGCATCGGGTGTCACCGCGGGCTCGGCCGCTTTCACGGATCTTAGTGCGCGGTATTTGGCAGGGTCCAGCACTCTCGTTCTCGCTCTTGTACTGACTTGCACCTGTTTTGCATATGGAGACCTGAAATGTGAAGGTCCCGAGCTGTGCTCATCGCAAATGATGGCAGAAATTCGACGGCAACTCCCACTAGGATTGATCAGCAAGCTGTGGATGACCCTACCGAGACCACCGGGTACAAACAGTCTGATGCTGCACCGGAGCAACGATTCTGGGAGATATTTGTCAGTTTAGCACTGGCAGCATTTCTGAGCGCACTTGAAGGGTTACTCGGTCCGACAGCAAGCCCAATAATGTCGCGCGAACTCTAAGCCTCTGAATAATACATCTGAATCGCGAACTCATATCACCCCTCCAGGTCAGTATTGGAGATGCGGCATGACCTAAATCGTCATTCACCGAGCCACTTCGATCGAACATCATCAAGCTGTACGCGGAGAGTCTGCGACTCGTGTGGCGCATCGGTCTTGTGTTTGCAGGTCTCGAATTCCTCCTGGTCTTCATGTAAAAAGGATCTGAAGCTGGGGGAGACGCGGGACACATGCGTTGCAAACACTTGTACTGAGAAAAAAGGCATCGAAAGGGTGCGTGGGAATTGAGTCGCAATTTTTGTCACCTTTATTCCAGAGAATCTTGACCCTCTTGTAGCACTGTAGCCTCGCAATCTTGTCCGATGCCGTTGACGAAGAACATATTCTCAGTGGCTCGAAATACGCAGGCGTCCGTTGTCAACGGTAGCGGGAATGTTTTTAGAGGGTATTCCGCGATTGGAATGCTGGCAAAGCCTTCCCACATCCGACTGATAGTAGCCAAGCTGCCCGAGGGTCCTTTGACGATGTAATTGGCCAGGTGCGCCTGGCATGTGGGACATCATCGGCAGCTATCAGCCGGCGGTGAGAAAGAGATGTTGTGAACACGATTGCACGATGGTGCGGAACCCCCCCAGTCAGCACTCTTCTGTCGATCTGTCCGAGAGACTCGGCTGTCTTGTGTCCCATCCACAGCCACGGTTTGTGGTCTCCGATTAGTCCATAGTCTCGGCTTTCCAGACTAAAGCACTGCTCGCCCAACATGAAAACTGGCTAGCCGGTGAATTATGCGAGACGAGTAAACAGAATTTGTTCCTCGAGCCAAGTCATCGCACACGCCTTTGCGCACCTCGCAAATCATGTGGAGTTTCCAAAACGATGTCGTGGAGCCCTACCAGGTAATCCTGCAATCTATTAGGCCGCTCAAGCTCTCGAGATGGCAATTAATGAAGTGCTTCGTGAGACACGCGCTCAAGGACGTGTCGATCAGCATTGTCCTGCTTTGTGCTGGTCTGGCTCTGCTGCTGGCGCTCTACTATACAGGCCAAAATAGAGAAATCGTGTTCCCTCGCGATCTGCCAGTCGTCAAGGATACCAGCGATCATTTCGGGGAAATTCTTGTTAAAGGAAGAACGAAAGTTGGTGGCCTTTGACTTGATATATCTCAGTACAGAACTGACTTGCAGATGTGCAGTATCCCGATACCCCTTATCTTTTGGCAAATAAGTACTATGAGTTCGTGATCTACCCTCCACACACATTTGACGAGCTCAAGCGGCTGCCAGAGTCGAAAGCATCGGCAGCGAAATTTCTCTGGAAGATGAATTCCGGCGCTTGGACATACATCGGACAAGAGACATCGCCTTTGCTAAAAACACTCATGGCTGACCTCACGAGAGCCATGCCGGCGCGAGTCAACAGGCGGCAGGAAGATGTTAGGATCGCATTTGACTCTATCGTTGGGTACTGCCCGGAGCCACGGAAGATCAGGCTTCTGCGGTCGATTTCTGAGATTGTGGCCAAGATAAATGCGTGCTCATTCGTGGGTCGTGAGCTTGGGACCAACGACAAGTGGGTCAAAGCCGTGATGCGGCTCCCTCTGGTAATTCATGTCGCAAACCTCGTGATGCGAGCGAGTCCGACCGTTCTCCGCCCCTGGCTCGCGCCTGTGGCATATCTTCCGACCAAGCTGAATCAACGAGAGATGCGTAGACTGCTGAGACCGGTCGTGCAGGAGGACATGCGCATCTATCGCGAGACCGAAGACCGGGCGGAGCTGCTACGTCCAACGCCAGAAGCCAAGATACCGTTGACAGCCATGTTACTTTCGCGCTACAAAGACGATGCGCTTAACATCGAGCAGCTGATCAAGGACTACATCTTGATCAGCTTCGACTCCACCCCAACCACAGCCACCGCTCTATACCACGCCATCTGCGAGCTGGCGGCGCACCCAGAGGCGGCCGATGTGCTGCGGGACGAGCTGAACGAGGTTATGGTGGAGGGACAGCTGCCGAAGACGCATCTTCAGGAGCTCAAGCTTATGGACAGTTTCCTACGCGAATCGCTCCGGCTACATCCCGTCAGTCTGTTCAGTCTGCCGCGCGTCCTCAGCGTGCCTGTGCAACTATCAACAGGCCCAGAGATTCCGGCAGGTACCGTAATTTGCGTGGATGCGGCCGCCATCGACCGCTCACCAACACTTTGGGAAAAGCCCGACACATTTGACATGTACCGCTTCTACAACAAGCGCCAGCAACCCGGCAACGAGAATGCATACCATATGCTGTCGACCGGTCCAGATTCACCAGGGTGGGGAGATGGAATTCAAGCATGTCCAGGTCGCTTCTTCGCGACAGGCACGCTGAAGATCGCCCTGGCGCACATTCTTCGCAACTACAACGTTACAATGTCGTTGAAGGACTACCCCGCGGAATCGACACCAAGGGCAGATGGCTTCTTGGCTCCGTCTGATACGTTGACTGCATACTTTAAATCGCGAAAGTAATGATTCGAGGTGGAGGACCAGGAGCTGGAAAGTGGAGGTGAGGTTTCGGGTGGAGAAAGGAGGATGCGGAAGCCATCCACATATAGAGCTTATATACGGGAGTGGCCGAGAATGCACTAGTACTATCACAGAACAGCTCACTTCCAACGGCATGTCTTCACATCTCACTTCTCTCATCCTCTTCTTCGGCATCCTCATGTTCGCCTACACATCGAAACGCCCACTAGCAGCATCTCATCCTTCGGCAAACTGCATTTTGTCGCATACGATATCACTTACCTGACAATCTGATGATCCCAACTATGTGCCCCGATCTGGACAACACAGACCCACAGAGTGGGCGAAGCTGGGAGTATGCGGACCGCGTGCAGCCTAAAAGCGTCATGTGAAGATAAATGTCCTCAGAACACCATTCCTCCCAGGCTGAAATATATACGATTGGCTGTAGTCCTGCATACTCCGAGATTAATAGCCCTATCGGCCATCTTTGCATTGTTCGGTCTTGGCTGCCCGGGAGCACGCTGGCTCTGCCCCGGTGTATTGGTACTTTTCTCCGTGCAATTACCTCCGATTGCCGATGAATCGCAACTGGACTCGTCAGTGTATCCTCATGCCTGAGGTGCGAGCTGTACAGCGTTTGCGAACAGCGGGAGGGTTGGCGCACTTAGTACATTTTATGGTTATTACATGCCGATTGGCCACAACCCTGGATTTTGCTAGATCTTGGATCGATGAATGAGACGTACAATTTCGCTATTTCCAAACGCTATACAGCTGACAGTGGACAGCGTTACAGCCTGCGATTCGTGGTCCACAGCGCCTGCCTACCATCAAGTCCTCGTTAGCATTAACTCTGGATTTTCATTGCGCTGACTCCCTGCAATGTACATCAATATGCCTGCCGAACCTATTGCAGTCATTGGAAGCGGGTGCCGCTTTCCCGGCGGCTGCTCGTCTCCTTCGAAGCTGTGGAACCTACTGAAAGCTCCGCGAGATGTCCAGAAGGAGATTCCAAGCTCAAGATTCAGCGTCGATGCGTTCTACCACCCGAATCATGCACACCACGGAACGTCTAACGTGCGACACTCCTATCTTCTCGATGAGGAGCTGCATCGGTTCGATGCCGGTTTTTTCGGCATCAAGCCAATCGAAGCCAGCGCCGTAGACCCACAGCAGCGTCTGCTGTTAGAGACGGTGAGCATGGTGTGAGCTTTGATATCGAACTTGGCGCTAACCTATGCACACCACAGGTGTACGAAGGACTTGAAGCTGCGGGGCTTTCGATGCGTCAATTACAAGGCTCAGATACTGCTGTGAGTAAGAGGACAGTCGATTGCCGCTTCTGAGGTTGCGCTGATTTATCCAGGTATACGTGGGTGTTATGAGCGCCGATTTTACTGACTTGATAGGCCGAGATACGGAGAGCTTTCCCACGTACTTCGCGACGGGCACAGCGCGCAGCATGCTGAGCAACAGACTTTCGTATGTCTTTGACTGGCACGGACCCTCGATGACGATCGATACGGCTTGCTCGTCAAGTCTGATTGCAATGCACCAAGCTGTGCAGACACTTCGCAGCGGAGAGTCTTCGATAGCCGTGGTGGCTGGATCCAACATTATTCTTGGACCTGAGCAGTACATCGCAGAGAGCAAGCTGCAAATGTTGTCTCCTACTGGTCGATCGCGAATGTGGGACGCGGGCGCAGACGGATATGCTCGAGGGGAGGGCGTTGCGGCGCTAGTTCTCAAGCCTCTGAGCAAAGCCGTGGCTGATGGAGACCACATCGAATGTATCGTAAGTCGAACTCGCCACAATGAGAATAGTGGATGCGTCTGATGGGCCAACAGATCCGGGAAACAGGAGCCAATCAAGACGGTAAAACATCGGGGATCACAATGCCTAGTGCAACTGCCCAGGCCGCATTGATTCAGTCCACCTATGCTCGTGCCGGACTTGATCTGAATAAGGCTTCGGATCGACCTCAGTACTTCGAAGCTCACGGTACTGGAACGCCTGCCGGAGACCCTATCGAAGCCAAGGCAATCCATAATGCCTTCTTTGGGACCAGAACAAAACACATGGATCCCCTATATGTTGGTGGGATCAAGACGGTCATTGGACACACCGAGGGTACTGCCGGGATAGCAGCAGTGTTGAAGGCATCATTGTCGTTACAAGCTAGCACAATACCTCCGAACCTGCTGCTCGAAAAGCTCAATCCGGCAATTGAGCCATTCTCAGAGGAGTTGCGCATTTTGTCCACCGCTCAAGCGTGGCCAAGGACCGAGGGCGTTCGCAGAGCCAGCGTGAACTCCTTCGGCTTCGGTGTCAGTACTACGGCTTCCTTCTAAATGATGTTGGGTGCTAATAGTGAGTCGTAGGGCGCCAACTGCCACGCAATTTTAGAGAGTTACGAGCCAGAGCGGCCTCTCATCAAGCAAGTGCACGAGACAACTAACAGTGACATTAACTTCATGCCCTTCGTTTTCTCGGCGGCGTCCGATGCCGCCCTTTTCTCCACTTTGAACAGCTATCGAAGCCATCTCCAAGGCGAAACTAGGGTGGATGCACGGAGTGTTGCCTGGACCCTCGCGAAACGGCGGTCACATTTCAACTTCCGAATTGCCCTCCCGGGCACAAGTATTGGTGATCTTCTTCGTAGTCTGGATGATTTACTACAGAAGGGCTCGGTTGAGGCCATTACTCCTTCAAAATCTGGCTGTAAGCCGCGGATCTTGGGTGTGTTCACCGGTAAGATCAACACAATCATTGTACAACGCGCTTCCTGATCTTCTAACCATCTTACTCAGGTCAAGGCGCTCAATGGCCTCGAATGGGCGCACTCCTGCTTGAAAAGTCCTCTGCAGCCAGGAGAATTATCGATCAGCTCGATCGACGCCTACAAACCCTTCCACCCGAGGACCGGCCCACCTGGTCGCTTGTACAGCAGTTGCGAGCGCCTGCGAAATCGTCACAAGTCAACACTGCCGAGATAAGTCAGCCGGTTTGTACAGCTTTGCAGATATTGATGGTCGATCTTTTGCGTCATGCCGGCATCGAGTTCTCAGCCGTGGTTGGACATTCTTCTGGTGAGATAGGCGCAGCTTACGCCGCTGGGTATATAACCGCTGATGACGCCATCTGTATTGCTTATTACCGTGGTCTACACCTCCGTGTAGTGCACCGGAAAGGCGCCATGTTGGCTGTTGGAACTTCGTACGAGGACGCAAAGGAGCTTTGCGATCTACCAAGCTTCGAGAACCGCGTGTGAGTTGCTGCCAGTAACTCTGCTACAAGCGTCACGCTCTCTGGAGACGCCGATGCCATTGACGAGATCAAAGTTGTGTTTGAGGAAGAGAAAAGATTCACACGACTACTGAAAGTTGATCGAGCTTATCATTCGCATCACATGCTCGCCTGTTCCGAGCCTTATACCCGCGCCTTACGTATGTGCAAGATCAAGCCAATTTCGGGGACCCCGGGGTGCCGATGGATTTCAAGTGTTTTTACCCAGGATATCTCTCAAGTCTCTGAGAGTCTAGCTGACAGCTATTGGGCTTCCAACCTGACTCGACCCGTCAGACTCTACGAAGCCTTGGAGCAGACGCTTGCGAAACATGGGCCGTGTGATCTTGCCATCGAAGTAGGACCTCATCCGGCGCTCAAAGGCCCAGCCAACCAAACGATAGAAGAGCATCATGGGAACATGCCTTATACTGTAGTGCTGTCCCGAGGCAATGATGACGTAGCCTCCTTTCTTGCCGCCCTTGGCTACGTTTGGGCCTCCTTCCAAGAGTCTGTAGTAGACTTCAGCAAAGTGGATGCTTTCTTGTCCGACACAAAGAGTAACCCAGTGTTGGTCAAGGGCCTTCCAACATATCCGTGGGACCGAAGCAAGAGCTACTGGCACGAGTCTCGAATCTCAAAAGCTTTCCGATATCGGACGGATTTGGCTCACCAGTTGCTTGGTCGGCAAGTTCTCGATGGAGCCTCTGATCAACGCCGTTGGCGGAATTTCCTACGACCTAGCGAGGTCGATTGGCTCGATGGTCATCGGGTGCAAGGCCAAATAGTCTTCCCTGCAGCTGGATATGTGTCGGCATGTGTTGAAGCTATCATGCGTGTCGCCGGCGACAGGGATGTTCGCTCTATTGAGCTAACGGACTTCATTGTTGGCCACGCAATCACTTTCAAGGACGATAATGACTCCGTCGAAATCCTCGCTACGTTGACGGACATCCATTTTCGCGAAGGTTCTATATCCGCCACTTTCTCGTTCCACTCGTCCTCGAGCAGCGAATCACTGGACTTGATTAGTTGCGCTAGTTCGAAAGTCCGGGTCATTTTGGGCGAAGCGGTGGCTAATGTACTGCCGCCCAGGCATAGAGATGATCCCGAGTAACATGATTTCGAGGTGGAAAGATTTTACGATGCTATGAGTAAGCTTGGTTTTGGCTACTCTGGCTCTTTCCAAGCTTTGAACAACATTAAGCGCAAGCTTGGTATGGCTAGTGGCGTTATCGTGAATGCTTCGAGAGACGACGTCTGCCCTCTTCTCATTCATCCGGCCACGTTGGACTGTGCTATCCAGAGCATAATGCTGGCATATTGTTATCCTGGAGACAGTTCGCTTCGCAGAATATATCTTCCAACTGGATTCGATAGGCTGATTATCAACCCTCTGCAGTGCCTGAAGTTCTCTGGAAAACACGTTTTTACTACCTTCGACTCAGCCGCAAATACTGGCTCTGGTCGTGGACTGGAAGGGGATGCTAGTATTTACAGTCCAGACGGAGGCCAGGCAATCCAGCTTGAGGGACTCCACACTCAAGCCCTTGTCGCTCCGACGAAGTCTGACGATCTTGATATCTTCACGGAGCTTACATGGGGAGTTGATCGACCAGATCGGGAGGAAACCGTTTCTCGGAATAAAGCACAGGAGCTCAACAGTGACTTGCTCTTCTCGCTGGAAAGAGTTGCATACTTCTATCTGCGCAAACTTGGGGAAACTATGCCCCCGAATCTCCGTGGTAACATTGAGTGGCATCACAGCCGTCTTTTTGCGTACATTGACCATGTCGTTTCCAACGCCAAGAGAGGAGCTGCGCGCTTCGTGCGCAAAGAGTGGATGCAGGACACCAAAGACGATATCCTGGAGATTCTCGACCGATATCCGAATAACATCGACCTGATGCTTATGAGCGCAGTAGGCGAGAATCTTCCTGCGGTCGTATCTGGGGACATGACTATGTTGGAGCCTATGATCGAAGACAACAAGCTGAATGACTTTTACGTCGTAGCTCATGGTATGCCGTTGTATACTCAATACCTTGCTTCCATTGCGCGCCAAATTAGCCACAAGTATCCCCACATGAATGTACTCGAAATTGGAGCTGGCACAGGAGGCGCCACTAAGTCGTTCCTCAGAGAGCTTGACGAAGGGTTTGCCACCTATACGTACACCGACATCAGCAGCGGTTTCTTTGAGAAGGCAAGGGAAGTCTTTTCCGCCTATGAATCACGGATGGAGTTCAAGGTGCTCGATGTGGAGAAAGACATTACTGATCAAGGCTTCGAGGGGGGCTCTTTCGATTTGATCATTGCGTCCTTGGTACTACATGCTACCAGAAACATGGAAACGACCATGCACAACGTCAGACGCTTGCTCAAGCCTGGAGGCTACCTTCTACTCCTGGAGATCACTGAAAATGAGCAGATGCGATTCGGTCTTATCTTCGGTGGTCTCGCGGGATGGTGGCTTGGGTACGATGATGGCCGAGAGCTTTCACCTTGCATCGGGCTGGATGAATGGTCGACACTTTTGAAGAAGACTGGATTTTCTGGACTGGAGCTGACGGTCCCACACCACGAGATACTTCCTGTGCCACTCTCGGTCATCGTATCTCGTGCCATGGACAATCGTGTTGAGCTGCTCGAGCGCCCCCTGAAGTCCCAGAAGCTAGACACAATTCCAATATTGAACGTTGTGACGGGTGGAGGCGGGAATAGTGCTCGTGTCTCGAAGGAGATTGTCGAGTTGCTCGGGCCTCATTGTGCAGACATCCGGGCCATTGAGCCGTTGTCCGCTGTCAGCGCTGACGAGATTTCCGTCGGAAGTACGACTCTATGTCTCTCAGATCTTGACGAGCCAGTCTTCAGATCCATGAATGCCGAAAAGCTGCGTGGTTTTCAGAATGTGTTCAAGCAATCGAAGAACATCCTGTGGGTCACACATGGCTCGAAGTCTGGAGATCCTTATGCACGAATGGTTATCGGATTCGGTCGCACCGTGGTTCTTGAGATGACGCATCTACGACTGCAATTTCTGGACTTTCCTCAGTCATCTCCACCCGATGTTGAAGTGATTGCCGAAACACTTCTGCGACTTGAACTTTCCGGGTCATGGGAAGACCCTGTGACGAACGCGCCACTACTCTATCTGGTGGAGCCTGAGCTCTTCTTTGACGACGGCAAATACTTTGTGCCTCGCTTCAAGCTTAACAAAGAGCAGAACGATCGCTATAATTCTGTCGGTCGCCGAATCACGACCGACGTGAGTGTTGCGGAGTCGACGATGCGGCTCGTGCACGACAGCGAGCTCACTGTGGCGCTCAGGGAACATTCTGGCGTTTTGGGCGATGCCATCTTCAGCAAGTTGGCAAAGGATATGCGACTCAGCGTTACCCACTCTGTCAGTCGAGCGATTGAGGTATCCAGCGGCATTTTCCTCTTCCCAGTCCTTGGCACTAATAAGCAATCGGGAGATCAAGTCCTTGCACTCGCAACAGAGGCGGCGTCCGAAGTGGCCATCTCAAAGTCATTCACAATACCGAAGCCTCCACTGATCGAAGGCGCAGACTCTTTGCAGCTGTTCTATCTCGAGTTGCTCGCGCATTCTGCTTTGCGACGCGTCCCCAATGGTGCAAGCGCTGTTGTGCTAGAGCCAAGTCGAGACATGGCCAATACTCTGAAGAGCATCGCTGAAGACAGAGACATCGATCTTGTCATTATTACATCGCGCCCTGAGAACGACCTTCCCGGATGGCAATATGTACACGCGAGCTCTCCGCGAAGAGACATCGCTGCTTTGATGCCCAGTGATACGAGTTGTGTGCTAGTCCTCTGTGAGTAGAGTCTTTTGGAAGCAAGGATAGCGGATTGTCTTCCCAGCTTCGCAAAGGTCCTCACAATGAGGACATTGACGGCACTGCACTCGAGCTCGTCATCATATGCCATGCAGGACGTTCGTTCTCTGCTCTTGGAGATTAACCATGCGCTTGGCGGCCGAGAGGGACCGACCACTCAGGAACTCAATGCGGTGTCCCTCGCTGATTTTGTCGAAATGTCACATTTCCAACGGCCCTGCCTGGTGTTATGGAGTAGCGCCACTCATGTGCCTCTCGACGTTGAAGCAATCGAGGCTCACGTCAAATTCCAGAACGACAAGTCATACTGGCTCGTCGGCCTCACGGGAGGTCTCGGCCAGAGTTTGTGTGAGTGGATGTGTGGGCAAGGTGCACGATACATTGTTTTGTCCAGTCGCAATCCCAACGTTGATGCTCGCTGGCTGGAAAGAATGAAAGGCCAAGGTCTCAACGTTGAGGTCATTACCAGGTAAGTCTCTACTACGCTGCTTGTATCGTCACAGTGTTGACGTCTCTCTAGTGATATCACCAGTCGAGGCTCCGTACAAGCCGCATACGGCCAAATCCTTCGCAGACTGCCCCCTATCGCTGGCGTTGCCCAAGGAGCCATGGTTCTTCATGACACTTTGTTCTCAGAACTCGATATTGCACGACTGGAGAAGGTGACCAACCCGAAAGTCAAGGGTGCTACTTACTTGGAGGAAATATTTCACGACGTCAACCTCGATTTCTTTGTTTTCTTCTCCTCTATGGCATCCATCACAGGGAATCCTGGCCAATCAGCATACGCAGCTGCAAATATGTTCATGGCTGCTGTGGCTGCTCAGCGTAGGGAGCGTGGCCTGAATGCATCGGCCGTGCATATCGGAGCAATCTTTGGGATTGGATATGTAATTAGGGAACTTACCTTGGCACAGCAGGAGTTCCTACGGAAGGTTGGTAACCTCTGGCTTTCGGAACACGACTTCCATAGACTCTTCGCAGAGGCCATCTTTACCGGACGACATGAGCGTGGTTGCGGAGTGGAATTGTCTACCGGATTGAAAATGGTCGACAAGAGCGAAGCCGATACGATTACCTGGTTCAACAACCCAATGTTTCAACATTGTGTGAAGAACTCTGTCAGTTTTGAAGCAAGTTCAGGAAAAACCGCGGATGCGTCACTCAAGGTCATGCTCTTGGAAGCCGAGAGTCCGGCGCAAGTTCGACAGTGCTTGCAAGACGCGTTCATCATGAAACTGCGGACCAGTCTACAAATCGACGATGATCGTTCCATTTTAGATCTCGCTACGCAATCCCTTGGCATCGACTCGCTTGTGGCAGTAGATCTGCGCTCTTGGTTCATCAAAGAGATCAACGTGGACATACCAGTACTCAAAATCTTGAGCGGCTCGACCGTCGTTGAGTTGCTCGCCGAAGCCCAGGAGCTTTTGTCTCCGGAACTTGTTCCCAACCTGGATCCGAACTCTACTGCGACGCCAACGATTAAAAGGGACTCCCATCAGCCGCAGCCAGCTCGAGGATCAGTACAGCCGGCGTTTCCAAAGCGACCGGCCGATCCTGAGCCGCGTCAAGCAGTCCCGACCGATTCGGTATCTATACCTGTCCACGTTGAGCTGTCTGGCGGTCGAAGTCCTGGGGTAGAGCCAAACAAGGACCGCGTCGAGCCATCGACTAGTGACATGACAAGAAGTGTGTCATCGAACACGGATCCGATTTTGACATCTTCCACGACTTCTTGGTCGGAGATCAACGAAGATGTATCTCACGAGTCGTGCTCTAGTTACGACGAAATTGACATTCGAGAGCCTGTTAAAGAGTCTCTTGATGTCAATGTCAAAAAGCAACTTGATCTGGGCTTTGGACAGTCGAGATTCTGGTTTCTAGCGCGATATTTGGAGGATCCTGCAACTCTAAACATCACCGTATCGATCAAACTGGAAGGTTCGTTGTCAGTCGACAAGCTCAGCCGCGCTTTTAATGTGGTGGGCCAGAAGCACGAGGCCCTCCGAACACGGTTTAGGAATAAAGGAGACGGATCGCCAGTCCAGGAGATTCTTGAAACATCAACCTTGCACCTGGAGTACCGGACTATTGCTAACGACTGCGAAGCGGACGCTGCATATGAAGAACTCATGCATTACTCATACGCTCTAGCCAAGGGGGAGACTATGCGAGCTATCCTACTGGCAATCTCAAGCAGCAAATTCCAGCTTGTCCTGGGTTATCACCACATCAACATGGACGGCGTCAGTCTGGAAGTTGTTCTACGCGACCTCCAGCTGACGTACGATTACAAACCCACAAGTGGTCGTGTCCTGCAGTATCCGGATTTTGCGAAACGGCAGCGCCAACAATACGATAGCGGGTCGTGGGACAACGACCTAGAGTTCTGGAAGACTGAGCTGGAGCCCGTAGCTTCTTCCTCGCTACCTCTGCTCCCAATGGCCAGAACATCCATTCGCCCTACCCTCACTGCCCATGCGACTAACACGGCTGAATTCTATATCCAGTCATCTTTGCAACGGGATATCGAGAATTGTTGCAAAAGGTCGAAGACGACGCCTTTCAACTTCCACCTGGCCCTCCTTCGCACTATGCTGGTTCGCCTTGTTGACGCTGAAGACGTTTGCATAGGTATTAGCAGCCAGAATCGCCAGGGAGCTGACATGCAGCAGAGTGTGGGCCCATATCTGAATGTCTTGCCGGTGCGTCTCAACGCTCAGCCAAGTGACACTTTCAGCGATGTACTACAGATGACACAAGGAAAGACAACAAAGGCGTTTCTCCACTCAAAGGTTCCATTCGAGCTTATAGTCGGAGTTAGGTGTTGAACGGGCCACAACGCATAGCCCGATCTTCCAAGTACTCGTAAATTACAGAGTTGGAGTTTCCGAAGATCGACCATTCTGTGGGTGTAAGAGTAAGTTGGTCCGGATGGAGCAAGGCCAAGCACCTTACGACTTGAGTCTGGACATCATCGACAATGCTGGGGGAGATTGCCATGTTATCGTTGCTGGGCAGTCTGCTCTATACAGCTCAGATGCTGTAGATCTGTTGAAAAACACGTACTTACGCCTATTGAACACTTTCGCGCGCAGCCCTGCAACTCGGCTCCAGAACCCAACGATCTTTAATGACGACGAGGTAAAACATGCTATAGACGCCGGAATCGGCCCTTTTGTTGAGTACGAATGGCCAGAGACCATTCCTCACAGGATCGAAGCCATGGCGAAGAGTTATGCCTCACGAATCGCCTTGTACGATGGCCATGGCGGTGGTCTCAGCTATGCCAACATGATGAAGAGAGCTTCCTCCATCGCAACTGCGCTGCGATCGTCTGGTATCGGACATGGTAGTAAAGTCGGTGTCTTCATGGTACCCGGATCGGACTGGGTGTGTTCCCTGCTTGCGGTATTTCTACTGGACGCCACCTATGTCGCTCTAGATGCCCGCGTTGGGTTTGGACGACTATCGGAAGTTGTCGCCGACTGCCACGCTGATTTGATCCTCACGAATGACACGTGCGAGGCCGACATTACATCGTTGAAATTTGGTGGTCAATTACTAAACATCGAGTACCTCGAGGACGCATGTAGTAATCGATTCGAAATTGCAGCAAAGCCAAACTCATTAGCTGTCCTGGCCTATACCAGTGGTTCTACCGCAGTTCCCAAGTCCATCATTATGAAGCATAAGCACTTTCGTAACAACTTGGAAATAGCGACTCAAAAGTGGCACTTCCGACAGGGAGCAGAAAAGGTCCTTCAGCAAAGCTCATACAGTTTCGATATGTCACTCTGTCAAATCCTCTTGACCCTTGCCAACGCTGGGACGCTCTATATTGCGCCAGCTGAAACTCGCCGAGATCCAAAGGCACTATCGGAAATGATCACACAGCACGGAATCACTACAACGATTGCCACCCCATCTGAATATGCCAATTGGTTCAAGTACGATGACAGCAATGCCCTTCGCGGCTCAGCTTGGCGAGTCGCTATCAGTGGCGGTGAAGCGGTCAACAGCGCCTTGATTGCTGGTTTCAAAAAACTCCAGCGACCTGATATGCATGTGATCGATTGTTATGGTCCAACGGAGATTACCTTTTGCTCGAATAGTAGAGAGCTTGATATCTCCATATCGGGCACTAGTAATATCTCCAGCCATCCTGGACTCGAAGTATGGCCAAATTATTCGGTTCACCTCGTCGACCATCTCATGCAGCCTGTCGCGCAAGGTATAACCGGTGAGATCGTGATCGGGGGGGCAGGGGTTACCTCTGGGTATGGTAATAGCCAGCTCAATGGCCGGGGTTTCACACGAAACACCTGGGCTCCGCCCTATTTTGTCGATCATGGCTGGACAATGTTGCATCGTACGGGTGATATAGGCCGCATGGACGAGGACGGCCGTCTCACTATTATCGGACGTACTGCAGGCGATGCTCAGACCAAAATAAGAGGAATTCGCATCGACTTTCAAGAAATCGAGGCTGCAATACGGACTCTTGCTGATGGCATGATTTCTGATGTTGCCGTATCAACGCGCACTTCGGTGCGCACAGGAGCCGATACGCTGGTCGCTTTCATTACACCAGCATCCGGCGCAGGTTCGAATAGCGTGCTTCAAGACATGATTTCCATGTTGCCATTGCCGCAGTATATGCGACCTTCCGCTGTGGTCACCCTCGCGAAGATGCCTATGTCTCCATCTGGTCGCACGGCTTTCAGAACGATGCCGCTGCCAGAAGAGCTTTGCTCGCATGAGCCAGATCCGAGTTTGAAGGGTAATGCACTCGAGATGAGGCGCATTTGGGCAAAGGTCCTCCCAGAGGAGGCATTCGCACGTCGCGTGATTGGACTGGATTCTGACTTCTTCCACGTAGGACGCGATTCGATGTCGGTGGTTGCGATCCAAGCAGAGATTAAGCAAGTTTTCGGCATCACGCTCTCTTTGATTCAATTGTTTGACTCCAGCACACTTGGAGGCATGACCTCGCTGGTTGACGGAGGATCTGCCGTAGCCATGGTACAGAAAGAGGAGAAGGGTCCGGCTTCCGTTGATTGGGAAGCTGAGACGGCTATTCCTGACAGCTTTTTCTCTCCAGCGCCTACGGCAGAACGCTTTTTCGCGCACCCTGAGATTATCATACTTACCGGTGCTACCGGTTTCTTGGGTCGCGCTATCGTGGGTCGACTATTGACAGATTGCAGTGTGCGCACCATTCATTGTCTTGCTGTTCGGAAGAGCGAAAGTGAGCTTCCAGAAATGCTTCGGTCTTCGAAAGTTGTCATTCAACGGGGTGATCTAACACAACCACATTTTGGCCTCGACGAGTCGACGCTCCGACAATTGTTCTCACAAGCTGATGCAATGATCCACAACGCCGCCGAGGTTTCGTTCTTGAAGAGCTATCACACTCTCAAACGTGCCAACCTGGAAGCGACGAAAGAGCTGGTTCGGCTTGCCTTGCCCTACCGGCTGTCCTTCCACTATATATCAACAGCCAGTGTTACTCATCTGAGCAATTTAGATACGTACGACCAGCGATCCGTAAGTCAGTATCGTCCAAGTCTTGATGAGGGTTACGTTGCCACCAAATGGGCAAGCGAACGGTTCCTCGAAAAGATTTGCGGCGAGTACAGCTTGCCTATCTGGATCCATCGACCGTCTTCGATACCCGGCGAAGCAGGTACCACAACGGACTTGATGTCAAGCCTGCTACATTACTCTCGCACTCTGAAGGCGGTTCCTATATTGGGTCCATGGAGAGGTCAGCTGGATTTCGTATCAGCTGACAAAGTGGCTATGGAAATCGCAGACGAGGTCTATGATGACTTCTCGTGGCCCGGCACAGTGCGATATGTTTACCAGTCGGGAGAGTGGGAAATCCCTCTCTCCGATATCAAAGCTGTACTCGAGCAAGAAGCTCATGCTGCATTCGTAGAGCTTCCCTTGAACGATTGGGTAGCACGAGCGCAGGGGTCTGGCCTTCATCCTCTTCTAGGGGACTATCTTCGGGCAGCCTCGGCTGTTCCGATTGTCTTCCCAAAGCTGATAAAGCAAGATGGTTTGATACAGTAGCTCGGTGTTCAGCTTGGCGTTTTTGCAATACGATTGCGGCCCTCTAGCCTCAGACCAAAATGATACAATTTTCACTGGCTTCTTCGTACCCTACCTTCTTGCCGATTACTTGTAAGATATAAGGAAATGGTGTGGTCAACACCCAGAAATTGTCTAGAATGACTTCGCTTTCTCCCAATCTCCCGATAGGCTCCCGGGCAAAATCAAATCAAGCAGCGGGCTCCTCGCAATCCTTGTACAATCAGGTCTGGGCAATTGGGACAAGGGCCTTCGTGATATTCAAGGGTATTGGTTTCCCGACCACTCGGATCTGAGACTACGTGAACGTCCCGTAGATTATACCATGCTTGATTGGCTTACTCGAGGCGGACGACCTTCGAGTAAACTTGGCTGTTCGTCCGAACTGTGAGCTACTCAGCTCACCGCCCAAGCTGCCCAACAGGTTACGTGACAGACCCGACTTCTTCGCAGTCGGCATTCCCGCCCGATCTGAGAGCGTTGCGGTTGCGGGTACACCGTACACACAAGGTGAATAGTGATTAGAGTGCCAATTCCGATACCGGGTTTGGATTCCATACGAATCGCATTCTCAGCCTCAGACTGCGCGTCATATTCCGCACGATCGGTCGCTTGTATAGCCTTGTCTGAACATATGCCTATCGTGGGACTAATACATTACTTGCGTGATACATTGATGCGTTGTATGCATGGCGAGATGCTCAAATAATCACTAGATCTGTTTGGTCTGTGGAGTCGCTGAATCGTCTTGGACAATGGGGTCCGCTGGTTCAAGTCTGCTTTGTCAATACGCACAGACCTCCAGATCTATCAGGGAATTTCTACTCTACTTCGTCGCATGGCTTCGACCGCAGACGTATCCTTTATCGCTATTGCGGGAAAGCCGCGTAAAATTGGTACCGCCAGCGACATGAGATCGAGATACGTGATCTCCAACATTTCAATGGTCAGACCCCATGGTGGATCCCTCGCCTGTTGAGACCAGGCGAAACAGACTCTCTAAGGGCCTGAGCTGAATCTCTGACCGCCTCTCGAGAGACTGAGCTATTCTTTGTCAAGCTAATATCCGGGGCATCTCGTAACGTCGTTTTATATGCACAGCGTACCATAAACTTGCTTAGCCCGGTCTCATATCCCTCCTGGCTGTGTCGCAGAGATGTGCAGATCTTATTCATGAAGCATGTCATATGTAAGACAGCTCATTACGGACTTAATTGTGTTGCCGGCACCAAGCGATGGACCTCATGAGTCTAGTCGTCGTGGGTTTGGCATATTTTCAACTCCACTGTCTTTGGTCAACACTTCCTAGAGTTTAGATGTATCCTCAATGCGCATCGATCTATATATGATTCATAAACGCAGATAGGAATCTTTAGCATATCTCCTACTTTGCGATACCGAGAAACTTAGCTTCAGAACCGCAATCGTCTTCGCAGTCTTGGAAAAGGACTTTTTACCACTTTGTATCGGTGCTTACTTCATGTCAGCCGCCGTAGAAGTGTTCGATGACCTTTTTATCCACGCTAGAGTCGTGTCTGAGCCATAGGGCATGAACCGAACGATGCCAAGTTCGCATGTCATCACATGGCTGCCGAAGACAAGGCGGATGCCATGAGCGCGATCTGGTTGTGCAGCGGGGTCCTGGGCAGCGCCAAGGGCATCGATCGCTCAGGGCGAAGGACGACGGCTGCATCGAGACTGAGACATAGAACCACACGGAATGCTCGTGCTTGAGCTCTTGTCCAGGATCTATGCGAGCCAGCCTAGATATGGATGGAGTCGCAGTAAACCGAGGGTTAATGCTGTGTTGTCTTTGCAAAAATCGAAACCGTGAGCTCTCGAGGAATGCTGCTAGCCCAACGGGGCGAAGGCCTGATCTAGCCCTGCAGTCGGAATCAATAGATGCTTGAGTGTTTGTAGAGCAGCCGTAGATCTATGTGATATCAGGAACCGGGGTGAAGGCGTAATGCAGGGTTCTCTCAACGGATCTGCAACACACTATGATGATTCATAGCGAATGTCGTGTGCTCTCGTTGCTGCGGTGAGCGACATGACTCTACCTTGTGGGGTTATCGTGCAGCATGCTGAAGCCTGGAGTTGGCTGGTCTCAGCCTCACAGGCCTGCAACACGCTTCTCGCGATTCTTTTCCGTTTCAGCTGCGAATTTGCCCGGGATATCGATTGCATGACCGAAATCTCAGCCCTGTAAGCCCCAAGGCTTCGATCATGAGAGAGCTGTATGCCGATCAAGCTTCAGTACCTGAGGCTAACCGCTAGTACGACGACAATGAGAGCTCTGTCGAGCCATTAGGTATATTCTAGTAGCGGTGAGCAAGCTATATTCGCCATTCATGTCATGCTAGGGTAGGGGCCCATGTAGTGGCCAGTAGACGCGGCATATAGCCCCGTTGGTCAGCGTCGGCCATTTATCTACGGCCATGCCTGGTATAGTACCAGGGGTATGAGTCCTAGGTATGCTTCGAAGGGCTTATAGTGTTCCATATTAGCTGCGGGGTACCGTTGGTCAACAGTTAGTTTAGTGCCCTCTGCGATGGTATTGGTCCTTATTGGCTGTGTTCCTGGTTGATTCTGGGGTTCAAGGACGATCATCTTGGGGCAATGTCGCTCTGCTACTAATAGAAGCTGTCTTATACGGTAGCATTAGCGCTATGCTTGCCTATTACAGCATCTCCTGTATAGACGGCCACAAGAAGCTCTACAACCTACTTTTTGTTCGTAGTGGGCTTCATCGCCGCCATCATAGCCCGTGTTCTTTCTACATCACTTTTGATCCTCGCGAGTCGGGTGTATCCTGGAAAGCTATAACGCCACCTTCTCCACGCAACGCAGGCTTTTAGTCACTTGTAGCATGGCGCTAGTGCCCAGCTCCGCGCAAGCAACCGCTACTGACCTATCGAAAATCGCTGATGCAGTGAGTACGTTCTTACCTGGCGCTGGAGTGTGTCTAGGGGCCGTGGTCGTGTCTAGACGTCGCGTCTAATACCGAGGATCGTGGCGGTCACCTAGGTGCATCGCTAAGCGTGGTATACTTGTGCTCACCTTCGAACAAAACAACGTGGTGCCACTGTATAGCGCACACACGCCCCAATGCATGAGCGGCACAGGATACGGGGTGGTTCAGATTAGGTTTACTAGTGGAACGTCAATGGCCTCTGCAGCCTGACATCTCGGCACACGGCATGTGGCAGCCCCTTTTCCGATAGTCCACTTACAGGTATATGGCAGGCGGATCTTCCGAGCAGATGTGTGACAACTACCATCGATTGGCTTCAGCTGTATTTGCACCGATCATAAGGACTCGGGTCTCATTGCTTGCAGAGAGCAGTCAGGATTGGCACGCGAGACCTGGTACGCCATATTCTCAGATCTCCTTGAGCCCGACTGTAGAGGCCAATATTCTGGTCATTCAAGCTCGAACTAGCTGAGCTTCGCGTAGGTCATCCTGGATCTCAAGGTGGAGAGCGCGGCCTTGGCTGGTCTGTTGTCTTTCCAAGCGACCTGCCTGCCGTACACCAGGAAGCTGCCCACCACCAATCTGCTGCCGACAGCTTGCACCCTCAGCGATAGTACTGCCTCTCCGAATAACCTGCATGGCCTGGGTGATCCCCATGCGCACCCGGTATACTGGACTCATGGGCCCGCTACACTGTACGTACTGTACGAGTCTTCACGACTGATCGCGCCTGGCGGAAGCTATGATCTCTCAACGTAGTTACGACCAAAGTCAATATCTAGCCATCTGAAGTAATTTTGCTTATCGCTGGATATCGAGGTCACTACAGTACGTTGTATATCGCACGACCCACATCACGTGGATGATTTCGGTCGCACGGACTTCGGACAGCTGACGCTATCTTCTCACTGCAGGTGGTGCTCTTCACAAACCTGGGATAGATTGTCTGTACAACAGGTTGAAAAGGGCCGCAAGAGTCTGGAGATAGAAGCGGCGAGGTTGCGCCACATCTTACTTGCTGTCTTGTAACAAGTGACAACACAATGGGAGAAGCAATATGCCGCGCCTCATGTCTCACGCCAGGAGTTGCTGCCTGGCCCAATGCCTTTCTACCCTCCGCTTGTATCCTGCCGATGCATGGGAACAACCACTTGAGGAGCCAGCATGCCGACAGACTCCAAGATATCGCGCTTTCATGGTGACAGGTACCCGTGCATAAGATTGCAGTCAATCATACCGCCATATGCGAGCGATCAACGGATGGTACGATAGTATTGAATGCTCAAAATACATGTCAAGGCAAGGTACGCCTGTCTTCACTGCACCAGACTGCGATACCTTCATTGCCGTTCTTGATTGTGTGCGAAATCCTGGTCACGTTGTCACGATCCGAATCTGCGGGTGCCATGGAGTCACAACACCCTCGGCACAGAGTTGCTTGTGATAGATGTCGAGGCCAAAAACTGCGTTGTGACTGGCAGGCCGCTTCTCAGCCGTGCGTCCGATGCGGAACGGCAGGGACAGCATGTGTCATCACAATTCCGGCAAGCAAAACTTCAAAGACGAAGAGAAAATCACAGCAGCGGCTTCTCCCTCGACCAGTGTCTGGCCTCGCACGACAGCAAAACGAGAGTATCACAGGAGGCAATGAAAGAATTGCATCCGTGTCTCGTGAGATGCCGGTCGATGCATTATCAGTGACGAATCGACAACAGCCCACGCCACAAAGTGATGGCGAGTGCTCATTACGAGGACAAATACGACATCCCCAGTCGCCACTACCACAATTACAACAAGACGACTTTGAAATGTCCACAGACTTAATACATGCCAATGAGCAGCCACACCCGTATCTGCACTCTCGAGCATCAACAACAGGCGAAAAGCAGGGCATAGGACCCCTCGAGCCGGGCTGTCCTCCAGTCACGCGCGGAGCTGCTGCAACATTAGACTTTGCAGGTATTACAGCCGCAGAGCATACAGGCCTGCCACAAGTAGGCCCGCCGCCCCAAGATATCCCTTGCCCGCAGGAAAGCGCCCGCCAACCATCGCAAGAAGATGACGACTACCTTTATCGCATCATACAACTTAGCCTGGACCTCTCGCGGAGCTGCAAAGGGAACGATCCCAGCTTCCACAGGAACCCCCTGGGCGGTTCTTCTTGTGAGAGCGAAATCCCTCTCGAACACGATGTCGGCAGAGCATTCGGCAGCTCAAAAACATTCATAGAGCTCCTCGCTGGGCTCAAATCAACACAAGAGTCTGTTGCCATGACAAAATGGGATTCCATCAACTTCACAGACTTTGGCAGCAGCTCATTTGATTCTCCCGACGCCAATCTCTTTCTCTCATCGAAGTCTGGAGACACGTTCATGATCGACGAGCTGCATCAACCAGCGGACCAAGGAAGCGCCCACAGCTCCAACATAGACAGGCCACGATCGTCCACAGGATCGACGCCATGTTGCTCAAGAGCAGATATGCCAACGACACTCACCGTACTGACATGCTACGTGTGGCTCCTACACACCTACGAGCAAATTTTCGACCGAATCTTGAACGCTCTCGCCAGACGGAACAACACCGACGTGCACACCTCAATCATCGATGGGCTTTACGTCGGCGCTTTCGGACTCAATGCGTCACTCGATCTGCAGATTGAGGTCGTCCTCCACATGAGTTCTACACTCCTAGCAAAAATCGAGGAGAAGATGGGCGTCCGGTTCACGAGGCCTCCGAGCGACCCCAAGCATCCACAAGATCGGACGGATGAAGACGGGATTCTAGAGGGTCACGATACGACAGCCCTGTGGGATGTTCTCTTCAATCACAAGTCTCCTTCATCGGCGGCGACAGACGGAAATGGCGGACATGTCGAGCTGTTGAAGCGAAAGATGCAGGAAATCAGGACTACGCTCAGACCATGATCTGCGTGTAATGCTTGGTCACGAGGCATGGTCACACATGCAGCTTATCAACGAATCCGCCTTGCCATCAATCTTTTGCTGCATCGATATCCCGCTCTCGTAGTCGAATTCGGGCATAGCACGTCATTCAGGAGGCCTCTCGTGAGTGGAAACACTGGTGCCGATTTCCAGGACGAAATAGCTTCGAAGATCGTGGAGAGTGGTCTATCGCGAACCTGCTTTGGTGCAAAAGCAATGGCATCTCTACGATCGAGGAGACTGTGAAAAGTTGACACAATCATGGGAGTGCGGGCTGTGAGTTCTTTAGAGGGGACCTCAGTGATGATCAATAAAGGTATGTTGACGGTTGCTTTGCCTTCGAGATCATCGAACTCGAGGTCCGCGCCGTTATCATAGGACGTCACAACAAAGTAATGCATGATGCTATTGAGTTCCACGGCAGTGTGTCCACGTCGACGGACAGATGATGGTCTCGTGTCGACGAGGGCACGCCAGCGTCGCGCATCTACACGGGAATCACGCTATTTGTCGTACGTCGCGAGCACTCTTGCAAGAGCTTGGAAGGCGCCATCTTCGTCCTCAGGAGATCTGTAATACATCGCGATAACCTGGTCCATACCTAGTCTCGGTGCGAAACACATTGCAGAGGTGCTGCTGTGGTTCTTCATCATTGCAGGGCGCGACAACGGCGCGAGCGGACGGCACAGGTACTTGCAAACTCGCAATGGACGGAAATCATACTCTCTGCTATCGTTCGACCGAACTCGTGCCGAAAGCATTATCGGCTCGTGGTGCTGTAGGTAATCTAAGGACAATATACGCGAGTGTTTCGCGATTCTCCTAAGGTGGCAACCATCTGAGGAGTTGTAAGATGACGCGTGGACATGAGAATCGAAGAGAGCCTGGACCCTGGATGCAGCATGCGAGGAGAGGAACAAGTACATTGTACATAGTGAACATCAAGCGCTGCGAGATCACAGCAACCAGTAAGACTCCTTTGTTGCAATTCTTCCCAAGTCATTGATCAAGTCAGCGATCACGGATTTGTGTTTCAGAGCAGCGCTCGTGACAGCACGCGGAACAAACTCGTCGCAATGACCTTCCTGTGTAACAATGCGAGTGGTTTCTGGATGCTTGCATCTCGGTATACTGTGGCGGGCTGCATGGGAATCATGACTCTACATGTATTGTGCTTCGACTGTCACCATGGCACTCTCTCACAAGCCAGGTTTGACAAGCCAGAAACCGAACTTCTGGACGTAGGCGCATGAGCGTCTTCGCTGCTATAATACCTGTCTGTACGGGAAAGACTTTGGTAGACCTCGCGCAGCAAGACTTGCTGATATCGAGGTTGCCAAGGACCATGGGTCGGCACGGGATCCCTATCTTGGTCAGCCGATCTCGGGCCAGATGTGCAGATTTCCCCGATCTTCGCAATCTCCACCATTGATTACTGGACCCGAACACTTCTGCCGATCATCGCCCGTTTCCCGGCCCACTGCCAAACAACCGCTATCCATCGTGTTACAATGGCATTGTGGTCTAATAATGATTATATAATTCGACCCGCCAAGAACACCGACGAGTTTAGGGAGGTATGGTGGGGTTTCATGCAGGTGCTAGGATGGGTAAGTGTAGCAACGTCCGAGGCCTATGCCGTTGATATGAAGCTGACGAGTCGGCAGAACAGAGGATACTACGACATCGATACCTACATGAACCATTCGCTTGGATCCGGTATGTTTCTGTTGATGGAGAGATCTTCCGGTAAACCAGTAGGTCATGTCGCCGCTGTGATCAATGCGAATTCGACAGGTTGGGTATCCATGTTCATCATTGACGACAAGCACCGTGGCAAAGGGCTCGGCAGAGAGCTTTTCAGAGCAGCTGAAGCAGATTTTGTCAGGCATGGTACGAGATTCATGGGACTCGATGGCGTCGTGGAGCAGAAAGCAACCTGTGAGTGCTAGAGCGGTGCGCTCCATTATGATTCACTGATGCGCACTCTATAGATGAACGGAGGGGATTCCAATCATCTCCACTAGGGACCATTAGAATCATGATTCGTCCTCTGGTCGCAAGAGAGCCGGTGCATGAGCCAGCATCTACCCTCAGTATTGTCGATATTCGCAAAATACCGCGGCATCTGCTCACTGAACACGAATGCCAGTACACCGGCTTTGACCGGCCAGGGCTGTGGTCGGACGAGCACCTGTTCAATCGAAGGGATGTAGAAGGCGTCGCCGTATTGGCCAACGAAAATCCTCAAACTGTCAATGATATCGTCGCCTGGGCGATAACTCGACGTTGTTCCGGAGGGATCAGGATAGGTCCCGTCTACGCTTCCGATGCGGAACCCGGGAGAGCTGCTCTAATTGCTGCCATGAAACTTGCTACGCCGGAGCTGATTAAGCAAGTTGACTTGCCTCATGAAGCCATGAACGAATGGCCGCTGGAAAAGATTGCCAGTGATGCCACTCTTGTTGCAGAAGTCTGGGGAGGTAATGCGTCTGCCGTCAAGCTGTTTGACGACCTGGGATGGAAGCCGGCAGGCGTACGTACGCGATCCTTCAAGCCGCAACTGTATTGCTGATATTTCCAGGTCGAATACTATCGCATGTGGGTCGATGGCAAAGCGCCGGCTGAGCAAAGCCGAGGCGGTCTGTCACAACAAGGTGTATATGCCATTTTCGATGCTGCTATAGGCTAATGATGGTTCGCGATAAAATGATCTGCCGATTTCAAGTAGAGTCGCCAGTACTAGGCACGTCATCGGCCTTGTCGGGCAGTTCCTCGATCCAGGTCTCGAAAATCATGTCTCCAGCTGCTACCGCCCTCACGGGTGTGGTTTGGTTCTCTTTCTGCTTGCCCTTGCTATTCTGCTTAGTCTGGGCCTGAGCCGGGACCCAGTGCTGCGGATGACTGACAGGAGCGTTGTTTTCACCTCGCAGCTCTACAGCAACGGTGAATGTACAGCCTTTGGGCAGTTCGTCGAGGGCGATTGCACAGTTCGCGAGTCTGTTCATAGTCGCCCGGAATTGTTCTTCCATGTCGATCATAGGCAGGATGTTCGCGTCGGTGCCGTCGGGATCTACGCGTTGCAAGGGCACGTCCAGGTCGGATGCAGGGACGACTGGGAAGCGCGAAACGTCGAAGACGAAGCGCTCGAGTGGCTTGTCCTGCTTGCTGTATATCACGACTGCCACCCGCTCAACTACACCCTTGAGTAGCTCCACCTCGACAGCCGTGACCGCATCGCTGATCCATTCGCACACTTTGGGATGCCGACTCTGACGTACGGCGAAATTGTACTTTCGTGCCGACAGGAACGAGGTCTTTGGGTAGATGTTGCGCTCATAGATGATGGTGTGTATAGCCACGGTCAGGAAGTCCGTGAAGGCGGTGACAAAGGTGCGATATGTTGGTGCCTCATGTGTCATCGCTTACATGTCGTGCAGTATATGATGGTGATACTAGTAGTGTTGATCGTGAAGTCGACAAGGATGAGCAGGATCGATACATGGATGTATATGGATGTATATGGATGTATATGGATGGACATGGATCTTGAGGAAATCCTTGTCGCGCTCTTCACGGTGACGTGACTTGCCCCGCAGCGGTTTGACCAGACAAACACGACTAGCACGCGACCTCGAACGGCACACGAAACGACAACGATTTCTCCGGCTTCAACGACAACTTCGCTCTCCAAGTTGAGATATCTGGCATGCTCATTCATCGTCAGCACACAGCTACCGCGAGCTAGGCATTCTCGGAGCCGACTCTCACTTGCGGCAGGTTTGATTTCCTCCATAATATCACCCTACAGCGCGACTCATCCTCGAAAAAGACTGCCATTCATATCGCTTCACGCCCATATACACTAAGGAGCCAACGGTCGCCCCATGTTCTTGAGCACTAGCGACTTCAAATTTGCGCACTAGCGAGTCGCCATGGAAGCCCAGTTAGTGGGACTGCTAACGGAGACGCAGTCGCCTCAAGAAGCCGTCCGTAAAAATGCGGAGGCCCAATTGAAGCAGCAGTATTCGAACCCGGACTTTCCACTCTATCTGGTCACCATCGGAACACACGCCGACGTGCCGCTCGAGGTTCGACAAGCCGCTCTGCTTTACCTGAAGGTCTTCGTGCTGGCCACTTGGTCGTCGCAGTTCGACGAGTTCACAGGCCCGCCATACTCCGATGCAGGCAAGAAAGCTCAGCTTCGCCAACGACTACTAGACCTGGCCGTCAGCGGTCGAGATGAACGCAAAATCAAGAGTGCGGCCAGCTTGGTGGTCAGCAAGATCGCAACTTCCGATTTTCCTGACGAGTGGCCGGATCTGTTGCCAACTGTCCTAAACGTGGTAGCCACTGGAGAGGATTCGCAGCTGCATGGCGCGCTCAAAGTCCTGAGTGAGCTTGTGGATGACTGTTTCAACGAGGAGCAGTTCTTCAAGGTAGCTCGGGATCTGGTCAAGGTCGTGTACGATGTGGCTGTAAATGACAACAGACGACCTACCATCCGAGCACTGGCTGTGGACGTGTTACGATCATGCTTCGACACTCTGGAGATGCTGATGGAGGATCACAAGGCTGCGGTGAAAGCTTTTGCCGAGGAAGCTCTGGGCGGCTGGGTGCCGTTCTTTCTGGATGTGCTCAAGCTGCCTCTCCCTGCAGCACCTGCTGATAGTCAACAAGGCAACGAAGCCGATACGCATCGCGGCTCTGTCGCGCTGAAACTACAGGTCGTCAAATCCCTGATGCGTATCCGCAATATCTTTCCAGCGACATTGTCACCACATAGTCCTGCACTGTTCTCGGCTACCTGGCAGGAACTTCTCACGCTTCAGCCGCAATATCACTCATCATACATCGAGCAGGATTTGCAAGGACGACTCGAGGATGCTGACGGTCTTCCTTATACTCTTGACTTTCTTGTGCTAGAGGAGCTCGACTTCATGCAGGCATGCTTACGGGCGCCACCAGTGCGCAAAGAGCTCGAGCAGCAACTTCAGCAATCGCAAAACGTATCTGCATCCTGGGTCACCGACGTCATGAAGATTGCCGTTGCCTACGCACAGATCACAAACGAGGAAGAGGGCTTGTGGGACATCGATATCAACGTCTTCCTATCCGAAGAAGTAAATGTGACGGCCAATTACACGCCGCGATCTGCCTGTGGCGATCTCGTCATCAAGCTGGGAGAG
Organism: Passalora sequoiae; assembly: GCA_013248845.1. Taxonomy (NCBI): domain Eukaryota; kingdom Fungi; phylum Ascomycota; class Dothideomycetes; order Mycosphaerellales; family Mycosphaerellaceae; genus Passalora; species Passalora sequoiae. Next base: position 301,366 of record WSQC01000008.1, on the reverse strand, counting down.
TGGCTGAATAATGCTACTGTTGAAGGTCTCCTCGCTTACACTCGTACACTGTACACTGAGAATGCAGGATGGAAAGCGAAAGAGGCGGCGCTTTACTTGCTCAACCAGCTTCTCGGCGACTTCCAAGATGTGGAGAAGCAGATTGGCTCCGAATCCGCGAATGGCTACGTCGACTTCATCAAGCATGCGATGCAAGAAGAACCAGTCTTCCTACGAGCTAGAGGTTATCTCGTGGCTGGTAGCCTGACGAGAACTTCTGGCGATGCACTACAGCCGGTCGCTACGTCCTTCATGGAGGCATCGCTGCAAGCCATCTCTAATGATGAATCCGAGATCGTGAAGGTGTCGTGCATCCGAGCCATCCAGTACTACCTAGCATCCTTGCCATCAGCCGTTACACTGCCGAGGCAACCCGCCATTATTGCTGCACTCTCGGAGTTTCTCAATGCACAGGATCTGAGCGATCTTACCGACAGCGATGACCTGCTGATAACCATCATTGAAACGCTACGCGACGTTATCCTGCTTGATCCGACGACCTGTCTCACAGGCGGTGGTTTGGATCTTCTCTTCACGGTCGCAAGTCAGGGTGCGACCAACTTCCAGATCGCACTCTTGGTAGAAGAGACTTTCGAGGAGATCGCCAGTCAAATATCTGAACGAGGAAGCGACGCATACGCCCAGCTTGCCGCGAAAGTGCTGCCCTCACTCATGGGAGCCTTCGATGTCGCATCACTCACCGAGGAAAACGCATTGGCGAATCTTGCCGCGGCGTTGCTTTCTGTGATGGCCGAGAACGGTTCTTCGCCACTTCCACCTGGGTTCGTGAACACCGTCATGCCGCGACTGAACAGACTCCTTCTTGGCTCCCATGACGATGAGCTACTAAAAAGTGCTACCTCTGCTGTCAAGCATATGGTACATCACGATCCGAACCAAGTCTTCAGCTTCCAGAATCAAGACGGCAAGGGAGGCCTGGAGGTGCTGCTGGTCATCATAGATCGCTTGCTCAGTTCTGCGGTGGACGACAACGGTGCCGCTGAGGTCGGTGGCCTAGCAGCAGAGTTGGTCGAGAAAGCTGGATCAGAGAAGTATGCACGCCGCTAACCCATGCGTATCGAGATTCTGCTGACTGCTTACCTAGGTTGGGACCTTATCTCATGCAACTGCTGCGAGCAGTCGCAGCTCGACTAGCTACTGCGGCACAAGCACAGTTCATTCAGAGCCTAATACTAGTCTTCGCCAGACTGTCACTCATTTCCGCAACGGAAGTCGTCGGCTTCTTGGCTGATGTGCAAGTCGGCGAACATAGCGGCCTGCAAATTGTCGTGTCAAAATGGTTAGAGAACTCGATCAATTTTGCCGGCTACGAGGACATCAGGCAGAAGTAAGCACCTTTACCAAACAATCTACAACCACTGCTAACGTGCATCAGTGTGGTAGCTCTATCAAAGCTCTACGAACTCAACGACCCACGCATCGCCCAAGTCCAAGTCAAAGGCGATCTCATCATCCCGAAATCCGACCGCATCATCACGAGATCCCGAGCGCGGCAACAACCAGACCAATACACGATCATATCAGCTCAGCTCAAAATCATCAAAGTCCTCGTCGAAGAGTTACTATCCGCTTCCGGCGCTACGCGAACCATGGACGCCTCCGCCGGCCTCGATGCAGACGACGACGACGATGATGGAGACTGGGAAGATGATTCGAACGACTTCCTAGACCTTGGGACTGGCCTGAGCAAATCCCAACTAATGGCATATGGGGCTGAAGACAGTGCCGCCTTCTCACGAGGTCGCGACGATGAGACTCAGGCGTATTTGTTAAGCTTTTTCAGGCAGCAGGCACAAAAGCCGGAATTTGCGGAAGTTTTTAATGCTCTGAAGCCGGAGGAGCAGGAGAAGTTGAGGAATATGGAGGGTAACTGACGACAATTTCCTGATTGACAGCAGATACCTCTCCGGTCGAAGTCTCGCAAACTTTGCGCCGACGTCTGCGGACTTTTGCTGAAAGAGCGCAACTGTGGATGTAGATGCGGATGTGAAGGCTCTCTTTCCCTCCTCTTTGGTTGCATAGCGAGACGGCTTTGGGGCATTGCATTCGCACAAGCACTTCAAAAGGCGCGCGCACGCGCACCTCCGCACAATAGATGAGAAAAAAGATACCCGTGGTGCAGGCGTAGATTAGTTCTATCAATCAATCAATCAACCCGCATTTGCTGCTTTCGCGTTACGAACAAATATACGATTGACTCAAAGCAGCTATCAAAAAAGACCGGACCTGCTGCTGCTGCTGCTGCCGCCACCGCCGCGGTGAATCTAAGCTAAAGCAGAATTTCAATACGAGTGCAAAATCGATGATGGGGGTATCAAACGCAGACAAGGAAAACCTTTTCCCTCCTTCTCATTAACCAACAAAATTACACCAACACCGCGTCCACCATCAGAGCTATCCTCGCCCGTGCCTCCGACGCCCAAAGAATTCGTCATGTCGCCGTTGGAGATCTTGATCTTCTCGGTGACGCAGAAGCCGCGCATATCCTGCCGCGAGATCCAGACGTGGCGGCATCTGTGGCGGCGGCGGCTGCGGCGGCAGAAGAGCATTCGGTGGTTCGCCAGCAGGTGGCCGTTGTCGTATCTGCACGCATCACAGTTCACGATTAGCCACCTATGACTCTTATGGTTTGCTAGATGTGATGTCCGCGCTTACCTGGCCAAGATCTTCATTTATCCCATCGAGGAGATTCAGGCGGTCCCTACGCGTCTGACGACGCTGGCGATAATTTTGCAACACATCTTCTGTGGCTCTACGAGGCGCAGCGGGAGCAGGAGCGGCATTGTCGTCGTCGTCGTCGTCGTCGTCGTCGTCGTCGTCGTTGTTGTTGTTGCTAACATCAGCATTGTTGAGATCATTTCCGACGTCGATTTGTGGCAAGTGAGCGGGCCAAAATGGATCGGCCCTCTCGCCGAGAATATCGTCTTGCAGACCGATGAGCCGCGCAGGACCTTGATTGAATGGAAAGGCACCGAGAGGACCATAGTGATAGTCGGGACGATGAGCAATCCCTGGTGGTGCTCCGTCATTTCCTTCGACAGGCTGTCCGTCAAAGGGGTTGTTGTTCGCATGTGGCTCCTGAAGACCCAAGACCGGTGAGTATCCTTGAAGTCCTCGCATGTTCGGCGCGAGTGGTGCTAGAGGCTGAGTCGGGACGCGCGGTGCTCCTGGTGGTTGTAGCGCTACTGCAGGACCGTAGAGTTGCTGAGCACCGTTTGCGGGAGCAATGGCAAAACCCCGATCAGGAGCCTCAGCAATTCCCATCCCTTGTTGAGCTTGCCAACGTTGTATGAATCGGAGTCGCATAGTTTGGTGCCTCTGCCGCATCGCCCGCCTCTGTCGTGCCAGCTGTCGCTCGTCTCGTATTCCATTCAGAGCTGCGCCAACTAGACCTCCAAGGTCCATATCTTCTCCATCATTGTCCTCGTTGGCGTCGGCTGCAACGTCATGATTTCTGCAAGGTTGGCTATCAGCTGTGCTTCAACGTGGTGATACTCCATGGACCTCCAATCCAGCAGTGATAGCTGTTTATCGCTGCATTGTGTTGCATACTACCCACTATCACGGCAAACTGACTGGTGCTCTTCAGAGATGACTCACCCATGTCCTAGCATATGACCAACATAGGCCATCGGAAAGCCGGGCGCGCGTCCTGCTGGATTGCCTACACGAATGCGATCTTGTGTCGCTTTGTTCACAGCATCTGACACCTTGATCGTCAAGTCTTCCTCGGTGACGTTTGGATTCTCGGCCATGACAGCTGCTCGAGCGGCAGTTTCAGCCTCCTTGACTTCTCGCTCATGTCTCTCCTCGACATTATCATAGAGTGGGCATTTATTCGAGGCTTCACCTCTCGTATATCCACCTGGTCCTTGGTCAAAATGATTGTAGTCGATGATGTCCTTGGAGCAGACGTAGCACTGAAGATTTCTGCATGACGGACAAGACTTGAATAGTCAGTCGGCGTGTACGGACGAGTGACGGCAAAGCACATACCATTTTGTTGCAACCATATTCTTTGATAAACTGCTTTTTGCACTTGTTACACGATCGTAACATGGCGGCAGTCATGGCCTCCTCGATCTTGTGCCGTGTGTCGATCTTGTTTTCTTGCGCGTACTCCTCGCACGAGCGTGGAATGTGAGAGACGGCTTTACATCGGCGGCAGCTAATCTTCTCGCACTCCTCATTAGCACAACGAAATTCGAAGTCTTCCTCTATGGGTGGCAAAATGGCCTTGTAGTCGCAGAAGGGACACTCTTCCAGATCGTCTAACCCAGCATCACGTATATCCTTCTCCTGCTGTAGTTGCTCTAACCGTCTCAGGAGCTTTTTGTCGTCGAGCAGGTGAAGTTGGGCGTAAGCAAAGCCGGCGCCGCAGCCTGCTGTGCATAGCACCCGGCATCGCGATTCGCCGACTTCAGACTTGATGTACGTCTGAGCGCACTCTAAGCAAGTAAAATGTGGCTCGGCGCCATTGCAATGCATCTGCCTGTTCATGGGGAGCTCTTCAAAGCATGCTTGGCATTCGGCTGTCTCGCCTGCTGCCATGGCACGCTGGAGATTCTCATGCTCTGCTCGCTTCTTGGCGTCGGCAGCTGCGCGACCTGCTCTCGCGGAAACAACCTTGGTCCGAGCTGCCGCGAGCTCGTCCAGAAGCACTTGAGAACCACTGTTTGCTCCGATTGTGTCTGCATTAGCGCCGTTAGACCTAGGCCGACCTCTCAGAGTGTGCTGACTGGTATCTTTCAGATGCGCAACGGCGACATATGTGTGGTAAAAGTGCTGATGTGTTTGGAGAAGTTTCTTGATTTTATCGTTGGGCACTTGCGGGAAGTCGGCTTTGATCATGGCCTGCATGGCACCTTTGAGATGGTGAGGTAGGACCTCACGATCCGGCCTCTCCCATCGGTGTGAATCTGCTTCCGCGAGCTCGTCTTCCTCGCGTTTGCGTTTCTGGGCTTGCTTGCCTTTTCCTTGTTTGGGATAGCTCTCGGCAGAGAGGAGCTGCTCGACTATGTTCTCATACCTTGCATGACCACCCAAAGCCTCATACTCTCCAGGGATATCGAATTTGTTGTAGAGCTCAAAGACGTGTTCGTGGCTGATATCAGGGAATATTTCGAGTATGCGAGCCAGGCAAAGGTCTGCTGTGAGAGGGTGATCGTCCAAGTTGATCGCTGGTTCCTCGACGAGATCCGAGAAAGCTGACGCTCGTTGCGGGACTCCGGGCCCAGGTACTGGACTGTCTGGGATGAAGATTTCCTCCCCATCGATGCTAATGATCTGACCAGGTCCTCGTTGCTCCTCGGGCGCGGCGACAGTCGGAAATGCCCCCAGTGGAGTCTCTTGATCAAGTTGAAAGTCGTTAACATGCAAATAAGGGAGCGGTAATTCTTGAGCTCCTACAGCGGCTTGTGCTACGTCCGCCATCTCGTCGTTGTCGGGTGCTGAGGGCGTGTAAATTGTTTGCCGGTGCAGAAGTCGTTGGCTTGGTCGAGCGCGTGGCGTGACTTCCTGGACTTCATGCTCCGATTCGCTGCTGTCGCTGGTGAGCAAGTCGATGACTTCCGGTGCACCGGCTGTGGTGGAGGCTGACATGGTGCTTTGATGTGTCATTTTGATGCAGTTGCTGCAAAAGGAACAGACGAAGAATAGTCCAGTGACGGGACAAATGTGGCGTTTGTCAATAAGTCATGTGTTTCACGTGAAGCTGCTTGCGGATGGATGAAGAGAACGAGGCTTCTGGGGGGTCAAGGTGCATGTATGTTAAGGCAGATGATGGGTTTTGGGTTGTAAAATGCCGTTCGAACCAGGCTTTCTCATGCTTCCGGAGCGCAGCCGATGCGTTACTGCCTTCTTGCGTTATGGCGTTGTTGCGTCCGACTATTTGGTATGTAGCGAGTGAAGGAAAGGACGCGCGAGCAACCGGCGTTTGACAGGGAAATTGGACGTGATCAAGACATGGAGCGCATGGGCGCCCGCCTGGGAGGCGGCAACCTGAAAATCGAAAATCGAAAATCGAAAGTCCAAGGTCGGAAGGCGAAAGGCGTAGAGGCAGAGGTAGAGGCAGGTCATATGTGTGGTAGCCTCTCAGAAGGCTTGTGGGGGAGCGAGGAGGGGCAAGGCTCCCACTGGTAGTAAGCCAAGTGGACGTTAACGATGCATCACTCTTTCATACATGTACACAACAAGTGTCCCCACTCGTCTCCAAAATGTAATGCCTCAGTGCCAAGTGCAGCGCCAGCCTGTTCATATGCTTCCGATGGAATATATTCCCGGCCTATAGACAGCGTCTGCAGCGTGTGGACGCATGAAAGTCAGTACATATTCCAGCATAAGTGGAGGTGTAGCTCATACATAAATCTTCAGGAGTTGTTCATCAGCGCTGACCGGCAAGTGGGGTCAGATTCGGTGGCACAGACCGCTTCGGCAGCCATCCGGAGCGTCAACGAGAACACAATCAACACATCGCATTTTAATCTTCTGCATTATGAGCACTCAGCACTCAGCCACTCAGACACTACGATTCCACCGTTCGGCGCCGTCGCGCATTGACGGTCGCACATGAGGGAGTGGACGAACATGCAGACCCAGTCGCGGGCGTTCAATTCAGGTATAGCGAGAAAGTGCTCCACGACCATGGCAGCTTGCTAGGCACCTACCACATCGGTAGCGCATGCGAAATCAGTGACGAAACCAGGTAGGTCACGTCGTGCACTCCAAATTCGGCACTAGACATGGACATGAACGCCCAAGTTCTCCCTTCAAAGGACTCTGCAGACCTCCACCTGGTCGTAGCTACATACGAAGAACTCGTACAGCAACAACATGCGAATAGCGACGAATGGCGCGGTGCCTTGTCCCTCGAACAGTACATCAAAAGAGAAGAACTCCTTTACGACCAGGACCTGACAAGAGATGGCGGCCTGACTCCTTGGCTTCTTGTCCACCAGCCAGACTCCAGCAGTGGCCGGGTAGTCCTGTGCGGCTGCGAAACAATCAACAAGAAAGCACTACGGGCAGAAAATGGCAAGATCATGGATGTGGTGTGTCATGGCGTGGCATCAGTATTTTGCCCGCCCAAGTACAGAGGAAGAGGATATGCTGGCCGCATGATGACAGATTTGGGCCGTAAGCTCAAACATTGGCAAGCGGACCGCGGCAAGATATCGTTCAGTGTTCTGTATTCGGATATCGGCAAGGACTTCTATGCCGCAAGAGGATGGCATCCATTTCCATCTGCACATATCACCCTTCCTGCTTCGACAGCACCGCAACAGAGTACTGCAGGCGCGCTTCGAGCTGACGATCTGCCTCAGCTTTGTGCTGACGATGAACGACTACTACGCCAGCAGCTTCCGAAATCTTCTGTTCGAACGATTGTGGCTATAGTGCCAGACTATCGGACAGTCGCGTGGCATCACGCTCGCGAAGAGTACGTCGCTCAGATACTGCATGGTCAAAAGCCACAGGTACGTCTTGTATGCCGACGAACGGACGATTCGTGCGGAGAGCAGCGCAGCTTTTTGAACCACCAAATGTGGCGTCAGGCATTCTTGAGATGCTGCCACATGCTTCGATGTCCAGCTGACGCGCATTCACTCACAGATACGAGGTGCAATCGTCGGCGATAAGGCAGGCCCGCGCGTGTTCGCATATTGGACTCGAGTGTGGTCCAGTCCTGCTGAAGAGGCACCCAGCACACTACACATATTGCGTCTCGTGATCGAAGACGAAGCGCCATCTGATTTTGCGCCGGCGTCAGGCGAGCGAGCGGCAGAGCTCAAGGATTCTCCGGTCGCACTAGCGATAGCAGCAATCTTCTCGGTCGCACAAGCCGAAGCGGCTCAGTGGGGTCTGCAAGAGGTGTGCATATGGAACCCAACTTCTGCCACGCTAGCTGGTGCACAATGTATCGATGCGAATGTGAGGATTCAGCATCGCGAGAAGGAGAGCATTGCGAGCTTGCAGTGGTATGGTGACGCTGGGTCGAGCTGGAAGGATGTTGATTGGGTTTGTAATGAGAAGTACGGATGGTGTTAGCTCTGGTTCACACACGAGGAGATACACGTAGATGATGGCTGAGAGGTAGGTACATATACCCAGGGCAGGTCAGATGGATGGATCTGCAGAGTGGCATCGATCGCGTGTGACATGGACGTGCATGCTTCTATCCATCCGCCACGGAACGCGACACCATGTTTCGTGCTTGACTGCCAATAAGCGCCACTAGCGCATGGTGTCGATGGCATGCATTGTTGTTTCAGATACACATGAGGTTCCCCAGTGCTGTATTCCCTGCTCGGCAGTCGAAGCCTGCATGCTTCAGCAACGCTCAGCTTGAAACAAAGACACAGCATGGCGACGGATGAAATCCATTTGCAGTGCTCATAACGCTGTCCGGTATGCTGATGATTACGAGATGGTTGAGCACTACTTGTCGGTAATGACTTCTGCAATGATGGTTCGCGTCGTTGTTTGCTTATAGATCGAGAGAGCATCCTGGAAGACCGCACCCCTATCAGGCATCTCGCGTGGTCTTATTAGTGGACATGGTCCGTCTCTTTCATCACTCCCCTCAGGCTAGGTACGACCTGCAGGACCTCTTGTGTGCATGGTCGCCGACAGGACATGGTCCTGCACACAGCGAGCGACCGTGTTCACCAGAAAGAGCGAAGTTGCATGGGGAACGATATATGTAGATATGCAGCGCTTCAACAGCATCTTGTGACTACCCTCCATATCGTACATGTAGGTATCTCCTAGCAGGTAGGTAGAGAAGGTATTATTATCATTATTACTGCCCAGGTGAGCAGCGACGACGGCGGGAGGACGAGCGGCTAGGCGAAGCTTCAATCCTCAATCTGACGTCTGTCCCGCTTCGCCCGCTTTGGAGGTCTTATGTCCCCAGCGCATACATGTAATGAGTCTGGTGCTTGATGACTTGGAGTGTCTACTACCTGTCGACAGCATCTCAGGGCAGCGTACGACCTTCCCATCACGCAGCCAGCGGAAAGTGCTGAGGCAAAGGTCTCACCACCTGCATCTTGCTGGGTAGTGGAGGGTGTGCCGCCCGCCTTACGTGTTTGGCCATCTCTCCCCTCATAACAGCCAAGCAAAGCACGGCGCAACACAGCACAGCACCGCACCGCACCGCACCGCACCGCACAGCATCATCACCAGAGGGACACACCGTCCCGTGCCCTTTGGAAACTTCCCCCAAAAGGCACGCCGGCACGCACCCACCCACCAAAGACGCCCTCCTGCCTTCATTCCTATAATTCACGCGCTTCCTACGCACAAAGACACACACGATCCGATCAGGTCAAGCTCCGCCAAAGTTGACCTGCCCCAGAGCTCGCATCCCATCCACCCGTCGACACATGTTGGGTTCCCATTTCTTCCCACACTCCGCCCACATCGCGACATAGTTGCGCTCAATATCAATCAGCACTCACGTGCGCACTGCCTCAGGAGCCACGACTCGCTATTCCACACACCCGCCCACGGCCTCGCGACCGAAACCATCACGACCCGCATAAGTCCACACACCACGCACGCCGCCCGCGCAGGGCAGCAACACCCCACCCGACATGAACGACGATGCGGCGATGCAGGACCTTCGCAAGAAGATTGATCGTGAAAAGGCCATCATCACCGCCGCCAACCAAATGCGTCAAGCCACCAATAACCCGAGCGTCAATTCCCGCGTCGAGGCACAAGTACGTGATGCACGGCGCAACATCCAGTACTTCGAGCAGACGCTCAACGATCTGCGGCAACGAAAGATGGATAATTCCATGAGCAGCCTGTCTCTATCGGGCAATGGCGGTCCTACTCCCCCCCAACACGGCCGGGGAGCGTCCAGTAATTCGGGATACAACCACGAGCTCGGACATGGTGGCGGAGGTGGGGATTATGGCGACCCGGGACCGGGAGGATACAGTATGGGAGGAGCGCCGGGACTCATGCCCCCTCGAGCACCATACGCCCCGGCTGGACCTTCAGATCGATCGCCCCGCGCGCGGCCGAATTACAGCAAGTTGGGTAAGTGGATGGAAAAAGTCTCGTAGACAATGCACTGCTGCTAATGACACTCAGATCTGATCAAGTACGACACGGCACATCTCGGCCCGCGCATCCAGCTCATGTTGTCTCAACTTCAATTCAAGCATGACGTGGAGAAACAGTACAAAGATGGCATAGAGAAGATGGTCAAGCTCTACGAGATGGAGAAGGATCGCAAGAGCAAGAGTGAGGCCGAGACGAGGAGAATGGAGAGTGCACAGAAGATCTCGCTGTTGGAAAGAGCTTTGAAACGATACCAGGGCTTGCATGTGGACGTGGAGAATGGCGCGGACGCCGGTGATGACGACAGTCTCGATACGCCGAGTCAGCGGAAGCCCCTCACAGGACACCTTTCGGTCAAGATACACGCCGTCGCTGAAGTCGAGCACGCGACGGGTGGAAGGTTCACGCGAGGACCCGACACTTTTGTCGTCATGAAGGTCGAAGATGCCTTCAAGGGCCGGACGAAAGCCACCAGGACCGAGCGATGGACCGAGGAGCAGCACGAGTTTGATGTTGACAAGGCCAATGAGGTGGAGTTTACGGTATACGACAAGACATCCGGAGATCTCCCTGTACCAATAGGACTACTCTGGATTCGACTCTCCGACTTGGTCGACGAGATCCGAAGGAAGAGGATCGAGGCCGAGTTTAACCAGGCGGGATGGAAGACTGCCGAGCAAATGGACGGTTCACAGCCACGTCCCGACCTTCAATTCCAACCTCCGCCAGGCTCTTCTCACGGCGGACCGGCCGGTGCGACCGCGGCAGCAAGTGGTGGTCCAGCTGGATCTGGATTGACAGCTCAGACTGGTCCCGTGTATGTGGATGCTTGGTTCTCCCTGGAGCCCGTCGGTCGAATCCATCTCACACTGAGCTTCGTCAAGCATGTCAAGGATCGAAGGCCCTTCGATGTGGGTCTCAACCGAAAGGGTGCGGTTCGCCAAAAGAAGGAAGACATTGTTGAGCAATACGGACACAAATTCGCTCTACAGACGTTCTACAACATCATGCGCTGTGCATATTGCGGCGACTTCCTGAAGTATACGGCCGGCATGCAGTGCGCCGATTGCAAGTACACATGTCATCAGAAATGCTACTCGAAAGTGGTCACCAAGTGCATTAGTAAATCTAATGCAGATAGTGATCCGGACGAGCTGAAGCTGAATCACCGGGTACCGCATAGATTCGACGCTTTCAGCAACATGGGTGCGAACTGGTGCTGCCATTGTGGCTACCTGCTACCGATCGGCAAGAAGCAGTCGCGCAAATGCACCGAGTGCAAGCTCACATGCCATGCGAACTGCGTGCACTTTGTTCCCGACTTCTGTGGCATGACCATGGAAGCGGCGAACCAGATCCTGGCCGAGATGAAGAAGACCAAGTCTGCACAGACAAGCCGCATGTTGCAGAACAGCTCGAAGCTTCGACCGCCTGGTACGCAGGCTTCTTCTGGTAGGCCCACTCCGCCACCTCAAACGCAAAGTTTCGCTCCGACGCCCGATCATCAAGATCATGCCAAGAGAGACGATAGTGCGAGACCGGGCGATAGATTCTCCTACGGCAAGGATCGCATGTCGGAGACTTACGACCAGCCGCCGCGGACGTCTTCATACGGCCCTCCTGGAGGTAACGGAGCCCACGATGCCGCAAAGGCATCGATGTCTCCAACTGGATCAGTACCCTCCTCACCAGAGCAAGCGCATCGTCCCCCACCGACACAACGCACGCAATCTACACAATCTGCAGCCAATGCAGCTGCACAGGCGGCCACGGCAGCGCTTACTGGCAAGCGTATATCTGGTCCCGAGCGACCTGCTTACGATACGAGGAGTTCGACCGGCTACTCGCAAACCGGTCAGCGCCAGTCGGGGGGATATGCGGATGGTTATGCCGAGAGTAAGAGGCTCGCGCAACAGCAGCCGTCGTACAATCCTGCAGATTACGCGGCGGTGTCCGGGTATGGGCAGTCGCCGTTCCAATCACCGACCCCACCGAGAATCGAGACGCCGCCCGTACCACCAGCGAAGAGCTACCAACAGCAACAAATACCACAGGTGCAGGTGCAGCCATCACAACCGCCGCCTCGGGAACAGCCACCTCCACCCGTACAGGCGCCGAACGTATCAGTCACTGCTCCGGTGGTCGAGGAGCGCAAACCCGCGCCACCAGCCAACACCGCCGGCACCGGACGACGAATCGGTCTTGACCACTTCAACTTCTTGGCCGTCCTGGGCAAAGGTAACTTTGGTAAAGTTATGCTTGCGGAGACGAAGACGACTAAGCAGCTATACGCGATCAAAGTACTCAAGAAGGAATTCATCATTGAGAACGATGAAGTCGAGAGTACCCGATCAGAAAAGCGTGTCTTCTTGATTGCGAACAAGGAGCGACACCCATTCCTTCTCAACTTGCACGCCTGTTTCCAGACTGAGACCCGAGTGTACTTCGTCATGGAATACATCAGCGGTGGTGACTTGATGTTGCATATCCAGCGAGGACAATTCGGCACGAAGCGCGCACAATTCTATGCTGCAGAAGTGTGTTTGGCTTTGAAATACTTTCATGAGAACGGTGTCATATATCGTGATCTGAAGCTGGACAACATTCTCTTGACTCTAGATGGACACATCAAGATAGGCGATTATGGTCTCTGCAAGGAGGACATGTGGTATGGTTCGACGACGAGCACTTTCTGTGGCACGCCCGAGTTCATGGCACCGGAAATCTTGCTGGATAAGAAGTACGGCCGCGCCGTGGACTGGTGGGCCTTTGGTGTACTGATATACCAAATGCTCCTGCAACAGTCACCTTTCCGCGGTGAGGACGAGGACGAGATTTATGATGCGATCCTGGCTGATGAGCCTCTCTATCCCATCCATATGCCTAGGGACAGCGTGTCGATACTGCAGAAGCTTCTGACTCGTGAACCTGAACTGCGGCTGGGGTCCGGCCCTACGGACGCGCAAGAGATCATGAGCCATGCTTTCTTTAGAAATGTCAACTGGGAGGATGTTTATTACAAGAGGATACCAGCGCCGTTCCAGCCGACCGTCAAGGGACGTGCAGATACGAGCAATTTCGATTCGGAATTCACGAGTGTTACACCGGTTCTGACGCCGGTCCAGAGTGGTAAGTGCAGCACATTCGGCGTGCAGGTGTATGCCGAGAGGTGATGCTAACAATGACTACAGTCCTTTCGCAAGCAATGCAAGAAGAGTTTAGAGGTTTCTCGTACTCTGCTGATTTTGTTTGAGCCACGCTTGTCTGGGAGCGGAGAAGGAACAAGCGAATAAGCAAGCAAGTGAGATTGAGACTCCCTTTCGGGATGAGAAACGGTCATTGAGATACCCTGGTAGACCGGTCGTGAGAATAACAGTGAGAATGCCATTTCCGGCACGTTCGTTCACGCGTGGTCAAGCCGCGACCAGAGGCGAGGAATTTCGTGGGGATGGATGTTTTGTTGCAGACGAGGTTGGCGTGACGTGGCGTGAGGGGGCGGGTTGTGATGAGCATGACGAAGTTGTTTTGCGATACCATGGATAGATAACAAGCTTGAGCATTTAGGTGATGACAGTATTAACAGAGAGACTGACTGTGTTTGGTTCAGTCGCCTTCCCGATGATGGTCCTGGTGTGTCTGATCTGAATGTGGTAAGCCCGTCGTGAAGCACTTGGGAAGCGAAAGGAGCTCACATAAGATGGAATGTGCGTGCAGCATAGTAGCGCTTCGTTCATACGTTCCATCATGTATAATCCTTCTGCAGTGGACCATGATACTATCACACCCCTATCCGGAGCTCATGCGCCACTCCCATAGCCAGGATACTCGCCACTGCAGCCATCACAAAGTTGACCCCATTGTTCGTGAGCAAGTCCGTACCCAACTGCACCCTACTCCCATCAGGAGAGACGAGGACCCTCTGCCCGCCATGCCCTTCGACAACTTTCCCACTATGCTTATCCGTCACCGTGACCTGCACCAGAGCCCCCAGAACAGAATCAATCACGCTCCCCGCCAACCCCGCAGCAACGAGCAATCCAAACGTCCCGACATCGAGACGGATCCGCGGCTCAGCCAGGAACAACGACACAGACGCCACGAGAGTCAGGAGCGCGGACCCCAAAGCGCCGTACGCTAGACCATCGATCGTGACACCACCATTCGTACCTTTGGGAACCGACCTCCACGGCGCCGTCACCATGAATGGTTGCTGCTTTGACAGAATCCCGAGCTCGGAACTGAACGTATCGGCTGCCACGGCGGCGTACTGCGCTATGATGCCGATGGGGAGGAGTTTCTGGAGTTGGGGAAAGTAGGGTCCTGCCGAGATGGATAGCTGCGAGGAGATGAAAGGTGTGCTGTACAGGAAGTATGTGTGGGCCAGAACCAGGATGCAGGCGAAGCCTGAGTTGGCGAAGACTTGGGATTCTGTGCGGGCGCCTTCGCCGCCGTGGGAGCCGGTGGCGGATTGGGTTAGGGAGGCTTTTTTGTCGTGGCCGATCTTTGGTGTGGGTTATTAGCGATGGTGGATGGTGGGCGGGAGGAATAGCTAGTGAATTTTGGAGTGTAGTGGAGGAGTTACCTTGGTGACTACTGTGCCGAAGAGGAAGAACAGCATCAGCAGCCAGAAGAAGGCGGGCCAGGGATGCAGCATATGTATCGTCGCTACCAGTATCCCGGCTGCGATGCCGCCTGGTGTGAGTTTGTTCTTGGTGATGGCGAATGTGACCAGGCCGACTGTGGCCGTGATCTGGAGGGCGTGACCCTTTGCGAACGTTGTGAGGTCCATGCCGGAGGGTATAGAGTATGCGCCTGTAGCATCGAAATGTTCAACACTGTCCCATGTCGAAACGTCCGAACGTTGATCGACGTCAAGGGTTACTGGTCTAACCCGGGCCGCGTGAGACAGGGATCGGACAGCGCTCCGGCTTGATGGAGAATGTTTGACCTGAATTTCCGGGTTCTTTTTTCTTCTTCGATGCAAAGCAGAATGTCTACACGAAAGCGAAACGAGTTTCTAGAGGGTGACAAGAGTGAGGAAGAGCTTGAGAACGACTATGAATCTGAGGCAGAAGCAGGCAGAGGCGCCTTGGGCGGACGGAGCAGCAAGCGGCGCAAAGTAGATTCGGCATCAGATGGGTCGGATGGTGAAGCAGAGGATGTAACGGAGCTTCATAGGCCTATCACGAAGACAACAGATGATCGATTCGATTTCAGCAAGTTTGGCGACGACGACGAGGACGGTGTGCCGCAAGTCAATGGGAGCGACAAAGACGAAACAGAACAGCCGATCCGCGACAGACAGAAGCCGGCGAAGAGGAAAAGAGATCCCGCCTTGAAGAAGGTGGAGGCTGCTGCAAAGGCTGTCCGGAAATCTGGAGTCATCTACATCTCACGAGTGCCACCATTCATGAAACCGACCACCCTGAAGCACTTGCTCGAACCACATGCGCGGAAAGGGATCGGACGCATCTTCCTCACACCAGAAGACCACGAAGCACACACAAAACGTGTCAGGAGCGGCGGTAACAAGAAAAAGTCCTTCACAGACGGCTGGGTAGAATTCACCTCCAAGACCGAAGCCAAGATCGCAGTGGAGACTTTGAACGGCAACATCATAGGAGGGAAGAAAGGGAACTTCTACCATGATGATATCTGGAATATGAAGTACTTGAAAGGGTTCAAGTGGAATCACCTCACGGAGCAGATCGCCAACGAGAATGCCGAACGAGCCGCTAGGATTCGGGAGGATATTCGCAGACAGAGGAAGGAGAATAAGGCTTTTGCGGAGGACGTGGAGAAGGCGAGGATGCTCGAGGGTATGGAGAACAAGAAGAAGGCAAAGGGTGGAAGTTTTGCGAAGCAGAAGAGGGAGTTTAAGCAGAATAAGGCGAAGGTAGATGTGTCAAAGGAGGATAAGAGGCCGGCAGAGCAGGCGGGTAGGGCGTTGAGTAAGGTGTTTTGAGATGAGTCGTTTGCGATACAAGTCTACGAACATGATCTGGTGAACTAATGATGTAGAAGAACCAGCAGATGCTCCTGGGCGAGCGACTCATTGAGTAACGATTCCAGCTCGAGGTGATGCGCACCTGCTAGGTTAGGTCAATTGACACGTGCTTCGGGAGTGATCAGACTCGCGACACGAGTGATGGTGCCCTGCCGTCGTCCGCAAGGCTATGAGAGTATATGAGAAGTCTTCGGAGCGCTGCGGTCATTCTCACTTGTTGTCGGACCTGTCGAAGGATGACGATGCGCACGGAAAAGTCGTATGCCGAAGTCTTGGAGCACTTTCGCGTCAATGATTTGAAAGCGCCATTGACGAGCTGCAGCACGCTATCATCTTGGCGCATGATGAGAGAACGGCTTGTTCGCACTAGGAGTGTGTAGCTTCGACTAAGGTTTCAAGGTCCCGTACATACATACATACAGTACATGTACTATGTGGCTCGCAGGGAACATATTACATAGCCTTCCTTTCCTTACGCCTTGTGCTGACGCACTGCATTCCTTACCATAATCCTCGCGGACTACGACCTGTACACCTCGGTCAGAATGACCAATCAAGATGACAACATATCTCGAGAAGTGGCTGAGTCGGGAGTAAGCAAGAAAGTATTCTCGGCTATGCTTCTTCCGAACGGATTTCCCCCCCAGCTTTGTTTCGGCATCATCACTGCCGATCTGAAAGCTTATAACAAGCAGAGCTGAGCGTCAGGGCTTGGCAGTGCATCTACATGGCCTGCGTTGCTGTCGCGGCCGCAGCCAGCAGCTGATAGGGCAATCCTAAGAGGATCACTCTCTCCTCTCGTCCTCATCCAAGAAGCGGCCGTATACACTTTACTTTGTACTCATCGTAAGAGTTGTCCTTTCAGTCATCTCTCTCCCTCTCTCTCCCCCAGCATCACTATCACTATCACCTCTTCCTCTCGCCTCCCGATCCAGCCATCCAATAGCAGGATGGGCAAGAAGGTCGTGTACACCAAGATCACGCCGCTGCCGAGCAATGTACCACGTCAGCTGGCCATACAGATGCTTCACAGCCATAAGGAAGTCATCGAGCTGAATCCACTCG
Source organism: Passalora sequoiae (assembly GCA_013248845.1). NCBI lineage: Eukaryota > Fungi > Ascomycota > Dothideomycetes > Mycosphaerellales > Mycosphaerellaceae > Passalora > Passalora sequoiae. The sequence goes on along the minus strand of WSQC01000008.1, from coordinate 284,160 downwards.
TCACCGGCGTGAAACAGATCGAGGCGCCGCGCGATGCACCCAACGACGAGTACTTTTCGCAGTGGTACGAGATTAGTGAGATCATCACTTGGGGCTTTGGCTTGAGGAAGAAGATCTCGTTCAAGGGCGTGTTCCATGACCAGCCCTATGGCTTACAGTCGCACGTGTATGCCCCAATGGGCGTCGACTTGCGCAACAAGTACAGAATAGGTGGCAATCAGCCGGGAGAGCCACGCGAGACGAGAGAACTCGGAGTAGACACACCGCTCGATGGATTATACTTGCGCGAAGATGTGGAGATTGTGTGTAATATGGCGTTGGCGAGCTTCGTGAAGAAAGAGACGAAAGAGGCGACTGGGAAGATGATTGAGAGACTGGCGCGAAAAGCAGAACTGCTAGATGAGGGCAAGCTGCATGCCATGTTCGAGGATGGCATGCTGAAGACTGCGAAACCGAGTGGCTTTGCAGATGAAGGCAGTCATGGAGCTGGCAGCAGCACAGCGGGTAGCCCACCCGGCAGTCCAAGTCCTTCTGTCCTGTCCGGCTTCGCTTCTCCCAGGCTGGACAAGAAAGGATTTGGAAACTACCATGATATCACACGCACACAGAGCCAGCACAGAAATAGTCAATATTTCCCAGCATTCCAAGCACAAGGATATAACGGACCAGATTACATAAGGCCTGGCGCACAGCAGTCAGGACAAGGAATGCCCATGATCAACGAGCTACCAGGCTCCTACCAGCAACACAGGCCCACAGGACTCTTTCCAGAACCTCTAAAATCCTACGGAGCAGTATTCCGATCAGAATTACCAGGCGATTCTTCCTTCACCTCCAACACCACCCCAGCTCAATCCTTCGGCTCAACACTATCGACAGGCGGCACTCCCTCCCCACAACCTTCTCCCCGACATCATTCCCAAGCATCACTAGACGTGAAACCCCCGATCCAATACCAAGCATACCCACCACCTCCAACTCAACCACACCCAGCCGACCGACTTCGAAACAGCTCCCTCGCCTCTAGCACATACTCCTACTCTCACCCAGACCCACAGCGCGCGCAAAGCTACAGCGGACCCTCTTCTCAGTTCCAGCACCCCAACAATGACAACAGCCACGTAACAGACTGGCAACAAAGCATCGCCAACACCAGCCAACTCAGCCTCAACCGCCAATCCCAACAATCAAACCACAGCTACCAGCAGCAACTCCACCAACAACAACAATCCCGCCCACCCAGCAACGCCTTCCCCGACCATCAGCGCTTCTCCACTCACAGCGTCGAGGATACTCCGCCCCCGCACCCGACACAACAGCCCGCTCTCCCCGTCCGATCCGCAGCCAGACCGGCGTATTATTCCAGCCCCAGTGCCGGCAATGGTGGGAATGGGAATGTGATGATGTCGAAATGTCCCGTGTGCGGACTATTCGAGGGCGATGAGGTCGCGGTCAGTCATCATGTCAGTAAGGCGCATTTCTCTTGATATCTATCCCAATCCATCCATATACGTGGAGGAGAGCAGGGCCGGGGGGGATTGCTGTAAACAGAGGTTTAGGGGTGCTTTGACGAGGATGATGAGGATGATGATGATGATGATATGAGGATGAGTGATGATGGAATGACGGCTGGATGGAAAGAAAAATTTTACTCGGGTTCCAAAAGGGGATGCTTTTTTCAGTTTCTTTGGTAGAGGATGGATGGATACCCACACGATGCGAGGTTGGTTTTTATGGGATTATATGCACTGAATTTGGAGTAGAAGGGAATGATGAAAATGAAAGTTTCGATGTGGTGTTTTTTTTAAATTTGTTATTTCTGCTTTCTACCTTACTTTCTTCTTTCTGCTTTGCGGGTTCCATATTCTACCTAGGTAGTTCCTCAGGTCTGGTTCCTAGGCTCTAAATCCTGCTTTTTATGAATTCTAGGTTGGAATTCCTAAGTTCTTACTCTCAGTCCTAATTCTCAAGGTATAATTTCTAAGTTCTGGTTCCTAAGTTTCTAGTTTCCTGAGTTCCTAGAAGGTTCCCAAATCCTAAGTCGTGATTTCCCTAAGTCCTAGGCTCTAATACACTAGGATCATTCCTAGGTTGTAACTCCTAGGTTATACTTTCTTCCTTGTATCTTGTACTAGAGAAGAGAAGCCAAAGCAGACAGGACCAAGAAACGATACTCTAGAAGCACAGTTCTCCCGTATCGATAGTACCTAAGGTACATAGGATACTATCACTGCCGAACCTTGACGTTGACTTACACGCACAACCTACGAAGCCACCTCGGCAAAATCTCGGCACGGCGATGTTCGTGACATGCTCGTATACAATGCTATCGCTATGTGGGTATCTCAAGGAACCATTACCCGCGCCACAACAATGCCCAAAAGCCCAATGCCCTCGAAAGGACCCAGAACCCCCTCCAGCCTCAACACAAGTATATCCTCATGCCCCCTCGTTCTGCTGAACCTCATCCCGATCCGAACAATCATAAAGCGCCTCCGTACTAGCCTGCTTCTTAATCTTCTTCATCGCCAAAGATCTCCTAAACTCCACCTGCTCAAGTCGTCTCCTCATACTAAAAGCCTTAGTAATCAACTCATTGACCTTCTCCGGATCCTCCGAAACTCTGATCCTACTGGTCATATAAGCCCAATACTCGCCCTGGTCTTCGCACGCGGTGAGACCTTTCGCGTGCGCAGCGAGTAGCGTCAGGGCGATATTGAAGAGAAACGTCTTCTGTCCTGCCATGCAGAGCCATACATCCCATATGCGCAGGAGGACGCTCTCCGGTAGGACGCTGGCGAAGGCTGTGAGGAACCATGACAGTGGCACGGTATGTTCCGGGTCGATTTCGAGATCGTTCATCTTTTCGGAGAGCTTTGGCATGAGCTCGCGCACGTATTGGCGAAGTACTATGTTGTCTGACATGGGCGCATTCATCGAGGTCTCTTTGGCGAAGTAGGCCGGCGGGAAGAAATCATCGACCATGTTGCAAAGCACCCAGAAAGCGTCGCTTTCGTCGGGAATGGCGAGCAGGAGGTAGCCAGCGATCATGTTTAAGCCCTGGGTGTAGCCTAGACCAGGATACTTGTTGACAAATGCCACGAGGACTTTCCTCAGTCGATCGTGCCCCTTCTCGGCGAAGTAGTCATATTTGCTTGTCAGTGTACGCGGGACGTCTTTCAGGATGGCATCAATCTCCCTCGGATCTTCGTTTTCGTGCATCACGAGATAGTGCTTGTAGCCATCGGGTCGCATAATGGCGTAAGTGTTGGAGAGCTCTAACCAGATCATCGCTCTGAGATTCATGGGCACACCACCGAGTAGCAACCGTGCCAGCGTTTCGAGCTTCTGTTGCCCTTTACTGCCTTCATGACCCCAGCGGGCAGACCCCAGCACTTCACCACTTTGCGCTTCCTCTCCAGATTCTTCGCGCGATTCGATGATCCGCAAGATGAATTTGTTCCAAGCATTTTCTTGCGGGTCTTTCGAATCCGTGCGTAAGAGTGTCGGTGGCAGTTGATTCTTGTCGTGCCGCGTGCTCATCTCGACTGGACCCCTAGGCTGTTTTGAGGCACGCGAATCTCGTCGATCTCTGGTCGCAAGATTGCTGATACCTTTGATGGTCCCAGCTCCAGCGTTCATCAGAGTCGACGTCCAGCCGGTGCTTTCGCCACTGTTCACACTAAGAACATCGATACTCTTCGGCCGCTCTGCGCGCATTTTCGCAAGTAATGGCATTGGTGCTGGCGCGATCGAGTTTGATCTACTACTGCTCGCGCTCGCCGTGCTCTTCATGCTGGTAGCCTCACTTTTCATACTGGGAAGCGGAGGACGACTCGTCGCGCCATCATCCTCCTTTCTTCTGCCATACCCAGTGCCCCCAAAAAACCTCGTCAGATTCCTGATCGTGCCTGTTCCAATATCTGGTAGATTTGCTTGCGCACTTTCACCACTTCCACCTGTGGGGCTCCTCACCAGATCCTGGCTCGCTTCTGTTAGGCTCGACCGCCTGCGCTCATATCGCTTCGCGCGACTTTTCGCCTCCGCGATGCGATCAGCAGGCACCTTATACTCCTCAGCCAAGCGCGTCAAAGCGGTGACATGGGCATCTCTCTCCGCCAGCAATTGACTGAGATGTCTGACCAGGTCCACTGCACCTCGATGCTTGACGACGCTTCTCAAGACACGCTCAGAGGCTACGCTCAAATGCTGTGGATCTATCGCGCCTCGCTCACTCTCATCGAACATGGATGGGCCCGTTCCATCCAATAGTCCATTGAGGCCTCGCAACGTCGCATGGGCATCTTGTGCATCCTCGTTGTCGATGATGGGGTGGAGTGACGGAGAAACACCGGTGGTAGACTTGACGGACTGACTTCCGCTTGCTGAGACGGGTACGGGATCCAAGGATGGCGAGGCCGTGTCCGCAGGGTCAGGAAAAGAGGTCAAAGACGTGGTATCATCCTGTAACAGCGCCTGCCTCGACGAGCGCCGGCTCAGATCGTTACTCATACTGAGCCGTCGCGTATCGCATCCTCGGTCGTGTGAGCAGAGAGATGTAGTGGCTGAAGTTTTTCGAGAATGGAAGTTTGAGTGAGTGTGGTGGTGATGGTTCAAAGTTCAAGGGTGGCCGGCGAGTGTGCCTGACTTCCATTTCTCGATCCAACCACTTCCCTGCCGCCAATCATCGTCATCGTGACCAAAAGGTACAGTCTTATTTTTAGCCGCGTCTACATTTATTTGTATGATACCAATGCCACGAACAGCTCACAAAAAGTCCTGACTTGTAAGAGCACAACTACCTAGTAGGAAGCAGCTTTGCGCGATTGGCCCCATCTGCATTTCGCGCGCTCAGGATCCCATGTCCTTTCAGTGCGCATGCAACATTTCAGATCGTGGGGGTTTCAGCCGAGACGATACCCCTTCACATGCGCACCGTAAAACTCCCATTAGACACTGTCAAGTAGCGGACACAAATGGTGAGTTCATATTCCGATTGGGCAGGCTGCGACTCAGACAAAGCGAGCCATGCAGAACGCATCCTTAGACGGATAAGTCATGTTCAAGAAGAGACTCTTCCCTTTTATTTTCGAAGCTAGCAGCAAGCATTCCTGGGTATCTTCGAAGCAATAGCCATCACTTCGTCGTGGCTTCCGTCAGCGCCATCGCTAAATCTAACAATACAGTAGCTAAAGCAGGATCTTCCTCATCTTGGAATCATCCGTTACTTGATCTTTCAGTCCCAGCCTTCAAAGCCATCGCCATCATCATCCATCTCCTTCGATACGCTCGATTTGCTAGAACGAGCACGCTTCTTCTTTGGCGTTCCGTTGCCGCCGTCGACGGACTTGCGCTTCTTGCCACGAGCCCCACCCGAGAGGCTCTTGATCGGGCTGCCCTCACCACGAACATCCTCATCATCTTCCATCGAGATATCCTCGTCCTCATCAGAACCGACCTTGACTTCAGTGTCAACAGAGAAGAGCTCCACGAACTTTGTGCACACGGCACGCTGCGCTGCCTCATCATCCGTAACGCTCATGATCTTGTTCACTTTATTCTGGAAAGCTTCCGTCAAAGCAGCCGCATTGCTCGCACGTCCGGTCATTTTGGTTTCCTTAGAGTCTTTGTCGCCTTTCTTCTCGCTTTTTCTCGCCTTGCCAATGTACTTCTGAGCATTCCACACTCGTCGGAGGTATGATCGTGTCTCCCATAGAAGCGTCAAGATTTGTGCCGCGACTGCGAGACGTTTCAGTTGCGCTGCATCGATGGCTCCATTGGCCACCGCGGCATCCTGGTGGGTTGCCACACCACCATCGGACGCAATCTCCACAACCCGAGATGTCGTGACTTCGACGTGGAGGCCAAGAACCTCGCTTTCGATGGCCTGGGCCAACTTCGTGCCAGTACCGGCAAAGACTTTCTCCAAGCATGAAAGTAAGTGTAGCAAGTCAGAAGGTTCCACATACTCGAAGAACGCCATGTTTTCAGCACAGAAGCGGGTGAACTGAAGCTGCGAAGACAACCCGCTCTCGATCTTCAGCTTGGCGGGTTCGAAGTCGAGTGCGCCACAGAGCTGCGTGAACAGCTTCGCACGCACCTTTGCCCTTTTGCTATCGTCACCATTCAGAACCTCCCAGAAGTAATGCAGCTTCGACACCGGAGGTTGACCAGTGTACCCACTCGTGTCGTGAAACACTTGGTCCTGGTAGGTGAAGGCTTGCTCAACAGCTTTCAGTAGCTTCTTTTCCAAGACGCCTCCGTGCCTCTCGTACTGCGAGCGGTGCGCCTGGCAAGCAAGCTTCGCGATGGCTGCAGTCGGGCAGGTCTCAAGAGCGACCAGACCAGGCGCGCTTTCGCCGGGATGGCCGATACCGCGAGCATTAATTGAAACAATGATTTTCGCAGCAGTCAGAGCCACGTCGTCGGAGGTGGCGAGTGCGATACGCAAGAAGGGCGTCATGAATCTTTGAGTCAGCGAGTTTGCTGCGCCATCCCACCCGGTGTCTTGGTAGGTACCACCTAAGCGTTGTTCACCGCCTTCGATGCCAGAGGGCATTGTTGCATCTGTCTCTGGAGGATCATCTTTCAGATGAAAGAACACTTCGAGGCTCTCCAGCAAGGCACGCTCGAGTGCAGCGTCTTGGCTCTGTAGCACAGTCTCGATGGCATTGGTGACGTCAGTCCGCAAGAAGTGCTCAGGATGAGTCTGGCATATTTCGCTTATGCCCTCAACTGCAGCCTCGCGGATGGCGAGCGGCTGTAATGGGCTTGTGAAATAGCAGCTGACTTCGACGAGCATGCCCGTAACGGAACTGCCTTTGAACCAGCTAAAATCTGGGTCCGCCCGAATGGTTTGCAGGCTGGGCTCGAAGTCGCAATGTTTGCCAAATTGAGCTATGATGGTCAGCAGCTTGCTGAACTTGGCAGTCGTCTCTGGTGGTACAGCGCTCTTTGACCGCCGTAAATTCTGCATTTGCTTCACCGCAGACTTGACCATGTTGAGCAGTCGAAGGCTCGCAGCGCCAAGCACCTGACATATGGTCCAGAGGCAAGGCGCCATGACTGTCAACTCCGATTTCGGAACCCGGGTGATCGAGGCCATAAGTGCGCTCATGAGTCCTTGAAGAACGGTCTGTCGGACACCAGAGACCACTGGCAGAGCGTGACGGAGTATCGCTAGAGCGTTATGATAGACATCGAGGTCATCATTGTTGTTAAGAGTCTTGACGTACGATTCCAGATGCTCAACCTGAGTCGAGGTGAAGACACGTGGGGCAGTCTTCGCGAAGACGTGTAGTGTCCGCAAGATAGAGGCTTGCGAAGGACTACCAGGCAGGGCATTTGTGTCGATGATACCGTCAAATAAGGCACTGACCATGATTTTGAGGATGCGTGCGTTCTCCTTGGCCTGCTTCGAGTTCGTGATTAACAACCTGATCAGCGCCTCAAGAACTATGGCGACATTATCGCCAAGCTCCACGGTCTGAATGATCAAGCTGGCATGCGCATGTAGCTGAATCAGAGCATCGACAGAGGCATCTCCATCGGTTCTGACGTTCCTGAACGCCGTGAACCACATCTCCTCGATCATGCTGCGAGCGACTTCTGCAACGCTCCCTTCGGCATCCTTAATGCGCGAGATGAGGGCGTTGGAGATTGGAGCTCGAATGTCGGTTTCATGGTGATTCAGGTACACGTCTTTGAGGAAAGCCATGGCACGCTTTCGCACCTCCGCAGCAGTATCATGGACCTTCGGGAGGACGCGCGCATAAGCTTGGAGCTCCAACGCGGGTCGAAGTGCAACGCACTTTTGCGTCAACATTAGAGCGCTGTTCCTGACCAACGACGATGGATCGCTGAAACAGCGCATGATATCTCCGATGATTCGAGGATGTCGATCAAGCACAGAAGGATCCTGCTCAAGCAGTGTAGTCACACTCTTGAGACTGCGGCTTCTGACTGTGGGCTGCTCACTCGACATAGATGCCAGGATTGTGGTGAACATGCGTCCAAAGAGCTTGCTCAGCTTTAAATTGGAAGCAACGATCCTACCAGCTAGTGCTCCCTTGACCGCGGTGAGCTCGTTGTACATTGCGTTTTCCTCGAGCCAGTGAGGGTCCTCAATCATTTGGCGGATTTTATGCTGTAGATCTTTGGACGAGATCAAAGGGCCCTCATCCTCGGCATTTACCGAGTCGTCCCTCATCGTGCATACCAAGTCTGCCCATTGCACCAGGTGGTAGCCAAGTGCACTTTGAAGCTGCAAGTCATTGTTATTGCCATTACGAGCCTCGACATACTCTACCAGCACTCGGTATGGCCCGCTGGCAGAAGTCAATATCCGTATATCGAGGCTGCCGCTTTCGCTTTGTCCTGCCATCTCAGCGAGACTCTCGATGAGTGGATCGTCACTGTCGCTTGCGGGCCAAGCTTTCGCGGTGCGGGCTTGCAAGTCCAGGATGCCCGATCCGATGATTCCCAGAAGCTCCAGAGCCATTGTTCTTTGCGGCGCCGGACTCTTCTGATTCTCAGCTGTACCGACCAGGGCAGACACGAGTGCGCGCAGCAGTAGTTCTGCAGCAGGGTAGTCGGGAGATCCTAGTACGTTGAGGAAGTCATCCACAAAGATGTCCAAGAGCTTACGAAAGGGCTCTTCACTAGACTTGGACGCTCCAAGTGCTCGCTGTAGGAGCATTCTGATGATAGTGTTGGCGTTCTTCTGGGCATCGTCAAGAAGTGGCTTGTACAAAGAGCTGAGGTCATTCGGACGCTTCTTTGATCGAACACGACGACTCTTGCTACCACCATCTGATCCATCAGCGTCATCGGGATCGGTGTTTCCCGCTTCAGAATCCTCGTCGTCGTCCGCAAGCTCTGTGCTCTTCGCGTTCACAGTCGCGCTCGTCTGTACCAGCCGCATGAGCAGAGCAGATACAAGCTGAATATTCTTTGCGCCTGATACCGCGTATTGTCTTGCACTCTGTTTGCCGGAGGGCAGCTTTTCCAAATGAAGCAAGATCTCGGTCAGTATCGAGGTTCGTTGGCTGATGTACTTTTTGAAGATCTGCGCTAGGACATCCATTGCAGCGTGACGCATATTCTCGAAAGCTTGCAGGCCTAGCGCAGAGTCCGATTCTGTACGAGCGTTGGCTGCAAAGATGATAGTCTTGCAGAGATACTCTACGCTCGAGATGCCGCTTTCGTCTACATCGGTCCTGATGAAGAAGTCTCCTAGAAGCCGCAAAGATTTGCTCGTAGCAGACACGAGCCTTTGCAAAGCCTTGCGGTTGTCTGCAGCAGTGTCGAAGGACGGATTTCTTGGAGGCTTCTCACCGTTGACCTTTTCGCCAATAAAGGGACCGAGCTGCACCAATGGCATGACGCCTTCCTCAGTGACGGTACGCATAGCGTCCAGAATAGATTGTAAGTAGTCTTCGGATTGGAGCTCCTTGCGATTCGGGCAACTTGTCATGATGCGCATCAGAGTGCGAGAGGCGTTCAAGCCACTTTGTACGAGGGAGATGCGGCCCAACCACTCAGCGATACCCTGCTCAGACCAGTCTTCGCCGAGTTGCAGGGCTGTCGATTGCAGCGTGTTCAGAGAAGACTCACAAAGCCGTTCGAGCCTGACCAAGTGTCCAGTCTCGATCTCGTCGAGTCTACCGAAGTTCGCCACCTTCGAGACTGCACCTTCGAGCTTAATCTGGGTGCTTGCCTGGAGAAGTGGCGTCGAGCTAGCATCGTCTTCGCGCAACACGAACAAGGTGCTTTGATATCGGGACAGCTCCTCAGAGGTGTCTGGCTGCATCTTATCCTCTTCTTCAAAAATCATGGAGAGCAAGTCCTGAAGCTCTTTTAGAGCCACTTCGGACTTGTGTCGTCGATCGGCATTTATGGCAGGATTCTGGAGCACAGCGCTCTGAGGTGGTGATAAGTCGCGGACGTTTTGATACTCTGATCGTTGAGCAGGAGTAAGTGAAGGTGGCTGCACATAGGCATGCGGGCTGATCTGTATTTTCTGGAACTCTGCTCGTTGAGCAGGAGTCAATTGAGCGGGCTGCACAAAGGCTTGAGGACTAGCTTGAGCTGGCGTGAATCGAGCCTGCTGGCTACTGACAGAGCCATTCTGGTCGGATGGAGCTAGCGACGACTTAGACAGGACAGTCACAGGGGCAAATTGCGCCGGCTTTAGGTTCGATATCGACTGTGCAAGCTTTGGCTGCGAAGGCGTCGGGCTGATCGGTTTAGCGATTTGCGGTTGTAGCGGTGTTTGATGAGTGATCTTCTTGTTGCTGCTATGTGCAGCAGTATTCACGATTACATTGGACTCTGCATCAGATTCTGGCGTGAGATAGCGATACGATACCTGAACCTTCTCGTGGGCCATTGCTGCGAAATTGCTCAAAGCGGGCTGTGGAACGGGTCTTGTGGTATTTTCCTTCAAAAAGCGTTTTGTGGCCTTGAACGTGAATTGCGTTATGCTCTCAGGATCCAATAGCCGTCTCACGTCTTCCAGAGTCTGCTGACATCGCTTGCTGGCGGTCTCGGCACTCCGAGCTCCAGCACTAAGTCGTTCGAGATCGCGGCGCGCAGCCTTGACGTCTTCGTCGTTATGGAAGGCTGTTGGAGTGGTAGACGGAAGGGCTAGTGGTGCTGGTATCAAGTCTTGACGAGATATGTTAGTTATTTCTGCTGCTAGGCACTTTGGTGCTGCAAACAGAGATCACGCAGGCCAAGGTGGGGTGTCTGAAGCAGACTTCACTAACCGGGGTTGAAGGGAACGATGCTGCTGAAAGGCGTGTATGGGAGAGCCTCGTTCACGGTCGGGATGCGCAGCCTGCTGTGTCGGGATTGAGGCGTCTGTCGATGGGCACTCGTGGCCCGACCATTGCCAGTCGGCTGGTGAGGGTTCTCCATCGTCTTTGGCTTCGCACACCGTCCTCCACAATACACAGTCGATGTGGATGCACGCTAGTCGTACCGCGTCTCCATGTCGCGCGACTGTACGCAATGACAGTCGGAGTCGAAGTCGCCAGCACAAGGCCGTTTGCGGGTGACCATGTGGGTAGGTATGGAGAAATGACCAGGATGCGCGTCGCGTGAAAACTTCCAGACGTGATATGATCGGATCGTTTGTCGCCAGATATTAGGAATTCCTTCTGCGAGACGAAAAGTCCTCCTCTTGCGCGCTGGTCCCGTGGCGAGTGTCGAACATGACTCTCTGTGAAGAAGAAGAAGAGCAAACGCGAGCTTCGCGCACAGAGTTCAAGGTTCATCCGGGCGTCGGGTGTGCTTGACAGCGGCGCTTCCCGCGTGCACGGTTGCACATTCCCAAAGACTGGTGAGCACGCTCGGCACGATCCCGGCAATAGAGGTCGCGACTTCTTCGTGAACTTTTTCCAGCTTCACTACTTTGCGCACGACTTCCTCATTGTCGCAAACCCGCTCACGTGCGCCACATCAGACTAGGCAGCAGTGCATAAAATTCACTGTCATGGCTGCCATTGGTTCGCTTGTCTTTTGTACAGATTGCGGAAATTTGCTTGAGCCGAACACTGGTAAAAGGGCTTACATCACATGCGATGTCTGCGGAACCCAGAACAAAGGTCGTGATCGAAGTCAGCGATGCACGAAACGACGCACTGACATATGCTTAGATACCAGTTCCAAAGTCGTCAAGTCAGAATCCAAGCCATCAGCGTTTCCTTCAGCACTTCGAACAAGACTTCGGTCCGATGTCCAAGAAGTCGCAGAGTCTGACATGAATGCTGAGACGACGATCAAGATGAATTGCGAGAACTGCGGTCACCCAGAGGTCAAATGGTACACCTTACAGTTGAGATCCGCAGACGAAGGCAGCACAGTATTCTACACATGCCCAAAGTGCAACCATAAATGGAAGGAGAACAATTGAGTATCGCCACGCATAGCCATACTCGACTTCCAGCTGGGCTTTTTGTACAGGCTCTGTCCTCGGCAGGCTCTCCTGCTCAGCAATAGCGATGACCTCGCGTGACGATATTCGAGCAGCAGTCAAGGCTTCTCTTATTGCGCATGCTGCCCCTTTTCGGATCACATGCTATCGCACCGGACAAGCGGACTCAAGCTTCCGTCCATACCACTACTGCGTTTGCGCATGACCGCGAAGGCAAGCATTGGCGAACACCGTCGTGGAAGTATCTACGAACAGATACGTAGAGCAGTGACGCTCAAGGAGCGAATCAAGACAAGGAGAACTGCAATCTCAAGTTCAGTCTCCACTGCCATGACGAGGCATGTAGCTTTTCTTCTGGGCCATGTCTCCAGGATGTCTGCCCATGCTCTGAACGCCATCGCTATGCATGAAACATCCAACCGCATATCTATGCAGCTGCCGACACCGGCACTGTGGCATACTCTGTTTCGCCACTCTTTTCGAACTCCGCCATATCCAAAGCGACGATGATACTGTCCCGTACCACTTGATCCGGATCGTCCACAAACTTCTTAAGGGTTTCTTCCACGCCATCCTCATCGCCGAGGCTACCCAAAGCTTCGGCGGCTTCATGTCGCACCATGCTCGCCTCTCTCGTATCGCTCAAGCATTCCGTCAAGCTCGGTATCGAAGCAGGATGACCGAGCTGGCCAAAGACGAATGCGATCTCGTGTCGGAACAATGCAGAAGGGTCTTTGAAGCCAGCTGCGAGAGCATGGACTGCAGGTACTGCAGTCGGCAGATCAGGTGGAGAAGCGAGATCGCGCAGCGCGAACATTGCTCGGTAGCGCTTGAAAAGAGGTAGCGAAGTATCGAGGAGTGTTCGCTCCAATTGAGGTATAGAAGCCTGATCAGACTGTTGTGCCATTGGTGGAGCTGGATCTATCGAGACGAAGTCACTGTATAGGATTTTTTTAGCACGTGCTGCAGAAATACCAAATCGCAAAATCAGCCTTGCCAACATACCTCTGCTTCAACTTCTCCTGCTTCCTTGCGTCAGAATGTTCCCACTCAATCCTCTCGATCGCAATCTCGCACGTCTCTCTCACAACTTCCTCCTCTGTCACATCATCTCTCCGCTCCCTCAACAATTCCAGACTACCCTTGTCACCTAGCGCTCCAATCGCCTCAGCCGCTTCATGTCTGCACATCGCATCCTCCTGCCTGTCTTCGACCGCATGTCTCAGGAAAGGGATCGCCTCTTGCTTTCCCGACTGACCTAAGCAGTACGCCAGCTCATGCTTGAGTAATGCCGACGGCGACGTGAAAGCAGCCGCGATCGCTTCAATTGCTGGGATCGTTTGTTCTGTTGCTGGAATGAGGGCGGCGAGATGCTTCAAGCTGAAAAGGGCTCGAAATCGTGAGGCGAGATTGGCGGACTCATTGCAGAGTTCTTTACGCAGCTGGGCGACAGTGTCAAGTCCGTCGGTATCGATTTTAGAAGGAGACATTTTGGTATGGTCAATGAAATACTGGTGATTCTTTCGTTAGGCAAATATTGTCACGACCGATGGCGGGGTTCAAAGATCTTATCAGATCGTGCAAGAAAGTGCGCTGGACCCTGCAGCGGATCGCGGAAGATCGCCGGACACGCGCGGCTGCTGCATCCTGTTCCTGTGTACTTCGTATCTCGACAGCTGCAGCTCCATTGTCTTGGAGCTCTTTCCGTCTGAGTCTCGAATACTACACCGTAATCCTCGTGCATCAATTTGGCACAACTATGACGACCGTAGACCCAGCAACAGGCCAGCCTCTCCCCGAAAACGCAATCCAGCGCGTCCTCTTCACAGCAAACGACGTCCACGTCTACGGCATACCACCAATCACCTCAACCAAAGGCTTCACAGCCTCATCCTGGACCTCTCCAACGCGTCCCACAGCACAGCAAATATTCACAGCCCGTCTACGCATAATAGAGACCAGCATTGAAAGCAAACTCAAAGCCGACATCGTGCTGGAGGACGCGAGCACTGGCGACCTCTTCGCAGCGGCACCATACACAAGTCCCGCAGCAGTACAGCAGGCAAATGACAGTAGTCGCTTCTTCGCAATCCGCGTCGTGGGCGAAGAAGGAATGAAAGCAACCCTTGGCATAGGCTTCGAGGACAGATCGTCGGCCTTTGACTTCGGGATCGCATTACGAGAGGTGGAGAAGGTTCTGGCGTTCGGTGGTGCTGGAGATACACAGAATTCTATGCGAGGGACGAATGCGCAGGTCAAGGAAAGCGAGGAAGTGAAGCAGGACTTCAGTTTGAAAGAGGGACAAACAATCAACGTATCGATTCCCGGAAAGGGTAGACGACAACCTGCGAGCAGTAACACTGCGAGTAATGGTGACGACAATGCCGCGCTGTTCAGTATAGCGCCGCCTCCACCTGCTGGGAAAGCGCATAATGATACGTGTCAGAAATCGGCACAGGACCTCGGATTTGACGACGGCGAATTCGGAGAGTTCCAATGATCGACCACGATACAGTATGTGACAGGAATTCTGGTTGATTATCCGTCCAGTCCTCTCCAATTAACCTTACCAGCGTGCTGAAATACGCATGGTTCGCGTTGTTTGAGCTGTAATGCAAGACATCCTCCGTGTCGTGAAGCACGACATGTTTAATGCAGTCGGCCGCGATGTACAGGGACTGCGTGGAATAGGTCCCTTAGGCAAGCCGTTGCGGACTGCTTGGAACAGCCATACGACGGCCTTTCGAGCCATATCCTAGTTACGCGCTATCTCAATATGGTCGGAAGAGTACAAACAGCAGACCCATTATGGCGACGCCAGACGCTGCGCCCTGTAGAGCAGCATTGGTCACATCGACCTTGCGAAGCTGTACCATGCGCTCGCTGAAGAGGTCTCTAAAAGCGACCTGCCACGCTTCCCACGTGTTCGCGGCCGGTAACCAAGACTCTGGATAATGTTGGTCCGACGATATCTCTGGGGGGCTTGAAGTATTGGATGGCGAAGGCACAGCGACCGCGAAGTCGGCAGCCTCATCAGGCAAGATCTCGCTAGCTGCAAGCGGCTCTTTCTCTGGCACTGCTGTCGCGGGCGGAAGAGTATCGGGACTTCGCTCCGCCTCTGTAAGGATTCTCTCGGTTGTGAGATCAGAAGCTGGCGGCACAGCATGGACCTCGTGCTCGACCGTGGCCGCAGGAGCTGTGGGAACGGCATGCACTGTCCTCTCGTCCAGCGCAGCCTGCATTTCCTTCACGATCTTCTTCCTCCTGTATGGCTCGAAGATCACGATCTGTGTAAGCAGCAGTAGGATGTTCACACCCATAAGCCCAAACGTGACCCATGTACTGTTCCTTCTAATGGTATCGGACCAGATCTGTTCCTCGTGATATTTCTTTCGTTCCAGCCCTTCGATCAGGGAGCGGACATCTTCGAGTTCGTGTTCAGCTACCCAGTATCAGCTAGAGCCGCAACCACCAGTATCCTGTGTACGTGTGTGACGTCCTTACCTGCAGCCAGATTATCTTTGGCCTTCTGTACATCCTGATCATTCAGATGCTCTGATCTCACCAGGGACATATATTTCTCCAGATCAGTTGCGCTCCAAGAGCTCTTTCTCTCGAGCAAGGCGACTATCTCGCTCTTGGCCGAGGCCTGCTTCTCATACGCTTCGTGGTGTTTTGACTTTGCATCTTCCACTGCCGAGTGCAGACTCTTTAGACGCGACTCTTGATCTGTGATCTCTTTTTGTAGTGCTTCGATGCCGGAGTAATCGGTCCCAGTGTACTGGTTGATCTGTTGCGATGCTATCGATGCGCGGGCTAGGAGAGTGTCGAGAATCTTGGAGGTTCGTTGCGATATTTCTGACCGCTTGCTGGCGGAATGGGAAGGTAGCGACGTTGAGGATGATGCTGGGGTATTGGATTCTAGCTCCTTGTGCTTTGACGGCTGTGTTGTGGTTTTCGTTGACGGGTTTATTGGTCTTCTAGTCTCGATGTCATCTCGCCGGCGCGCAGTGCTCGATATAGCTCGTTTCCATATTGCTTGCCCTATAATGCCTCGATTTTGCTTCACCCCAAGCTTGTTTCGGCAATTCGAGCAGATCCATTTCTGCTCAGCCAGGCGAGTGACTGAACCCTTGACTGGATCAGACAGCCATCTTGATATTTGACTCCCATGGGCTACCGACTTCCTGGCGATACTCATCGTGTCCGATGTGAGCTCGGCTGAGTTTCACACGAAGAAGAGCTCACATGCACGCACGTCACGTCATCCATGAATTTGCCGAATGTCCCTGCATCGGCGTTGGGAAAAGTGGCAGAGCCGCATATCAACATAGCAAGTGATTGTTCACGGCAGTATTGCTCAAGAAATTTCTCTGGATCGCTCGAGCATCGCAGAGATAGTCGACAAGATGGGCTCGTCACCAGTCTCGGATCTGAAGGCCATGAACGAGCCTTTCAAGGATCCCAAGTTCATCTTCTTTACCGACTTCGACGGAACGATTACTCTGCAAGATAGCAATGATTTCATGGTAGACTGATGCAGAACCGTGAGCTCCGAGGAATCTCATTGACCGACATGCCAGACAGACAACATCGGCTTCGGCGGCGAGAAGCGGAAACAAGGCAACCGCGATGTACTTGAAGGCAGGGACACCTTCCGGTAAGGATGCAGTTTCTCAGCCACGAATATCGTTCTCAGGCATTGACATGTTTTCAGTGACTCTTTTCGTAAGATGATGGACTCCGTAACGAAGCCATTCCCAGAGTGTATCGACTACCTCGTGTCCAACATCAAGCTAGATCCCGGCTTCAACGAGTACTTTCAGTGGGCTCTGGAGAACAAGATTCCAACAGTCGTGGTATCTTCCGGTATGGAGCCCATAATCCGCGCCATCTTGAAGAATCTCATAGGCCCTGGTCACGTTCATCTCGACATCATCAGCAACCAACCCGAAGCTCGCCTCGGCAAATCGATCGACCAAGAGGGTGGCTGGCAAATCAAATACCACGACGACTCGGACTTCGGACACGATAAGAGCCTCACAATCCGGCCGTATGCTCAGCTTCCTAAAGACAATCGACCAACTTTGTTCTACGCTGGTGACGGTGTAAGCGATCTGTCTGCGGCCAAGGAGACCGATCTTCTCTTCGCCAAGAAGGGCCACGATCTCATTTCCTATTGTGCCAAAGAGAATGTGCCCTTCACCGTCTTCGAAGATTGGCACGATATTCATCGTGTCGTGAAGGATATTGTTGCTGGCAAGACCAATGTCCACGATGCGGCAAAGCAAGGTTGGGAGGATTATAAGAATGGCGCTGCGGGCGTGAAAGTTGAAAACGGCAAACCCGCTTAAAGGGTGTGTGCCTCCATCAAATGATCGTATCGATCATGCTCACGATGAAGTCTTACAACATAGATATAGATGAAGAATCTTAGAGCTAGGCGACTGGAAAGTGTGCCGCGCTCAACGCAAGCTACAATCATCATTCGGGCCTGAGTTGACTATCATCGCTGCCACTGGATCTTAATACTTTATGCGCCGACAAATCGACCTCGGGATATGAGCACCATGCTAAACGACGGCACGAAGTCCTGGTGTACTGAATGTTGAAGGCATCAGCACATGGTGAGTCCTGTGGTATGACTGTTTGCTGGAGCTCATTGCCGGTGATGTATGCCAAATTATGCTTACCAGCTCTGCTACTACGAAACTGAGCGAGCTTTAGCAGCACGATTGTTGCTAACCACAACGTTCCAATTGCTCGTCAGTGTCTGCCGTTCTTGAGCGTATGCTTCGAATCGATCTACTGCTGTCTGCAACGTGCATCACCCTTCCCATAGCAATAGCGAGCTGCAAAATCTTCACGGAGAATCTCCAGAGACTAATCCTAGACCACACCATGCATTTTAACCCAATCGTCCTTATGAAGGCCCCACTGATTGCTATGGTCGCCTCCGCGTCTGCACTGCCACCCGACGAAAAACTCGTCGGGAAGTCTACCACAGCCGCTGGATATACGCCATACCGCGGCGATGGCTCTGTAGGCGCTGGCTGGCCTGCTCAAGAGCAGTGGAAGTCCTTCGATGAGCTGTAAGTTCTTCTCATAGCTCTGTCACAGGTCACACACTGACGTTTTCTGTAGCTGGTCCATCAACGATGCCGCTTACTTCAGCCAGAGCTGGGTAGGCAACAAGCCCGAGGAGAACGCGATGATGCGCGATGCGATCCTACAAGTCGCCACCGAGACCCAAGTCCCAGCTCAACTCATCCTAACCATGATCATCCAAGAGTCGAGTGGTCAAGTACGCGTCGGCAAAACCGCAAATGCGCTCACCAACCGTGGTCTCATGCAAGCCGCCAATATGCCAGGCACCTGCGCTGGGAAGGCAGTGCCATGTCCTTTCGGAGACATTAAGGATATAATCCTCGATGGATGCGCTGCTGGTCGTGGACAGGTGGACGATATGGACATGAACTCTCTCATCTACAAGTGGTCTGGCAAGAGTGATGTCAGCAAGTTCTATAAGGCTTTGAGGCAATACAATAGTGGCCGATACGGACACTGGCTAGATGGCTCTGGAGCGACGAATCTGTCCTGGCCAGGTTGGGGCGCCACCGCATGGTAAGTTGAAGCTGCGAAACTCTTGATTGTGTTAGTGCTCCATGCTGACGGATTCTACAGCTATGTGTCTGACATCGCGAACCGATTGATGGGATACACTGGTTCAATGTGTGGCGGCAACTATTGGGTGTTCGCCGAAGAGGGTCAGAACTAGGTGATACTTGAATGTTAGTACGCAGTGCAGTTTTTGTATAATATCAAGCTGTCATGCATCGGGAAAGCGGGATGCGTGACTGCTGTTTTGAAGAACGTATCTGCTGAAGAAGATGTCGCTCGGTGAGTACGCATGTTCGGTTAGAACAGAGCATGGCTGCTGCTCTGACAATGGCGACATTCAGAATACTTGTACTAGTTGATTGCGAGACACTTTCGAAGCATGGCTTCCATGAAAATGTCTGCAAACGTATGTCCTCGTTGTTGCCGTAGCATCTCTGACGCGTGTAAAATGTATGATGTTGCCAAAGGAGGGAAAATGCATCGGACGACAGTCGCGAAGTGCTGTATACATGATACGGTTCAATTTCGGCAATGCGAGATCGTCTGTGCTCATGCCCTTTCGATGCCGAATCTTGGATGCTCAACAATAAATACATCACGAACCATATCCCGTGCAACCTCGAGTTAAAATGGCATCGAAAACGCTCAGCAGTATGCTGAGACTGCCGGCGACAACGAGGTCTTACTTGGGCGCCGTTCTCCAGCCTCGAACGATACTCGCACGACTTTGCACCATCCGACCTTTCTCCTCGAGCAATGTATTTCGAGCTACGTACAACCAAGTACTGCGCGGTTGCAGGGTCGGACAACGCGCTCGCAAGCCAACGTCACCTCAACTTGCGCGAAATCACAGACCAGAGATGAAAGGAGTATGTTTGCGGGTTGGGACCACGAAGCCCAAGAAGCCCAATTCAGGAGAGAGGAAGGTAGCAAGGGTCAGATTGAGTAGTGGAAACGTCATTACAGCATACATCCCCGGAGAAGGACACAATGTACAACAGCATTCGGTTGTGTTGGTCAGAGGAGGCAGATCGCAAGATTGTCCCGGTGTGAAGTATCATCTTGTGAGGGGAGCTATGGACTTGGTACGTGGTTACACCGTCAACGAATAGAGATTGGAGATGCTGACAGGTCGAAGGGTGGTGTCGGTAACAGAGTCACGAGTCGATCAAAGTACGGCACGAAGAAACCGAAGACAGCTTGAACATCAGCATGAACATGAGCATGAACATGAGCATGAGTGTGAGCAGGAGTGTGAACACAGGAAGCACGAAGCAAAAGCTGTTTACGTTATGACGGCAAGAAGCAAAAGCCCTGATACAGCAGGTGTCTTCTTCAGCTGGACATCCAATTTCCGACTGAAGACAATCTGTCTTGGCTGTGCGTAATGGGAGGCGTTCTTTGAGACACCAAGCATTCCACGGCATCGCCGAACAGTTCTGATTCGCTTCAGGACTGGTTGTCGGGTCTCTAATACGAGCCCGAGCAACATGTGCGCCCTTACAAGATGCCTTGCAATAGATGCACCTATGAGCTACAACAGGACCTCGCGTTTGCATGACGCTGAGACAAATTGGAAATGCCATAGGCTGTCTGTACAACCGTGGCGCATAGCACATGTCACGGCACCATGTTCATATACTCACCGGCCTGCTATGCAGCACGGAAAGACCATACTCTGGTAGTGGCCTCACCTCGAATATACAAGTCCGAACACAAACAAAACGTTAGCCACAACTATGCTTTCGACCAATTTTTTCATCACTCTGATCGTTGGCATGCTTACATATGAGTGTGTAGCACCACCTGGATTCACCAGAGCAAATACTGATGGAAAGGACAGTGCCAATGCACAGGACTGCCCATGCTATCGCAGCACCACAACAGTCGTCAATCCCACGTGCGAGCCCTTCGCCGGCATCTGCCCATTCATCATATGCGCCGAAGCGACTGCTACAGCTACCGTTACAGTTCCGCCCAACGCAGCAGCTCTCGATCTGGCCTGCGACGCCGACAAGGTTCCTACCGTGACCAGGTTCAAGCCGTGCACAACAGATTGCGCGCCTGTGACCTGCCCGACTAAGACTATTACCAAGACCGCTGAGAAGGAGAAGGAGTGTTGCACGGCTTGGTAGATGGACCACGTAGAGGTATTTGTGAGCAGAGAAGCGAGGCGATCTGAATGGGTACTGCAATTTCTCAATCAATATATTATGCTTTTCAAGTAAAGCTTCATTGATCATACCTAAATAATCTTGTAATCTGGTCCTCATCCTATCAAAACAAACGTCTCTATGAATCTGTTCTCATCATGGCATCATCAAGAACTGATAATGTGGTGGATCATCTCGCTGACAGCAGCATGTTGCACCGACTCCATTATCCAGACCTATTTGCATCATAATGAAGGAACATGGCACACCGCCTTAGTCTGGACGCGATCCAGCATGCTGCTATACATCCTCGCCTTACTTTCACTATCCTTCGCAGCAACCGAGAAAGACCGCATTCTAAACAAACCTGATGCAACAGCCAACGAACTCCGAGGCCTCGACAAACTGTCCTCAAAGAGCATCTATAACACCACCAGAATCATCGGCACCCTAGCAGGCCTCCACCTCCTAGCTCTACCCTACATCTGGCCCAACGACAATCCCCTCCAACAAGTCTCCCTCCGAGTCACATGCTTCTTCCTCAGCTGCAAACTCCTCGACCTAACACTAGCCCAAGCCCACAAACCTCCCGTCCGTCTCGACCCGAAAAGTGGCAAACCACTTCCCATCACGACACTCCGTCAACAACTCCCATACATCTACCTCCTCCTAACCCAATGCCGCTACCACAGCTTCAACACCGCCATCATCGAGCGCGGCCGCACCAGACCGCCAAGCAGATTCTGGCACTATGGATTCCCCTTCCTTGTCGTAATCATAACTTACTTCTGTCCCGTCGCTGAGACGTTCGCACTCTTATGTCTGGTCCTCGTCCAATTCAGCCTCGAAAGCGCCCATTCCCTCCTCCATCCTTGGTGCGCATTCCCGCTGTTCTGGCAACCTTTTGCTGCGGGGTCGGTTGCGGATTTTTGGAGCGTGCATTGGCATCAGGGTGCGAGGCCGTTTTTGTCCAGTCTGGCATACGAACCTGCTAAGGCTGTGGTGGGCAAATTTTGTGGAAAGGGGGTTGGGATGGTGGCGGGGGTGGTGGCGGCGTTCGCGTTGAGTGGGTTGTGGCATGGATGGTGTGCTGCGGCTTTGAGTACGGATCCGTGGAGGACGGGAACGGGGTTGTGGGGGTTGTTTTTTGTGCAGGGGATGCTATGTATTGTGGAGAGGGCGATTTGGGGAAAGGGGCAGGGTGGTTTGGTGCAGAGGGTTGTGATTTGGGTGGTTACGTTGGGTACTGGGGGAGCTTGGTTGAGGGATTCTTTGGAGAGATCAAGGGTATCGGTGCCTGAGTTTCTGGTGGCTTGAAGATGGGTACAATGGTATCTGTGCGAGTGGATTTCTAGCTAGCTTCCATATTTCACTGTTCTCAGACCTTGCTGTTCCATCACAAGAGGTAGGCAAGATGTGAACCTCTCACCACCGCCCGCAGCGCAACTTCCTTGGCCTCCTCCGAAGCGAACCCCATTACCTGCACCATCGTGAGCTTCTCCCATTGATCTGATAAGCGAAGAGGGGCCTCCTTGTTGTCACCGTGTCCGCGTGGTGCAATGTCGAGGTACGCTCATCTGAAGAGTCCGTTAGTGGTTGACAGACGACCATATCGTCCATAATGGCTTGTTCCTTGGTCCCTGTTGTAGTCTTAGCGATTCATCGACCGGAAAGAAGTCAAAGAGCAGTCTGGCTCTTCCATACTGCCCACCATCGCAATCGTACACAGAATCGAAAGGCCTCACCCGGCAGCCTGTGTTCCGCTTCACGAGGACCATGCCGCAGCAGTTCAAAACGAAGTACTTTCGTGGCATATCCGCAGCCTCCAGTGCCTACCGATGCTCGCTTACGAAAGAGAGACTCTCCAGAGCCATATTGACACCTCAAGTCTTGTTATAGGCTACAAGAAGTGAAGGCTCACCTCTGGGAGCTGAGTCGTAGCAGCGATGATCGCTCGCCAGTGTTTGCAGACTCTTTGGCTGCGCAGGAGCGTGAGAGTGCTGGTAATGTTTAGTATGGCCTGCAGCAACTCGTTGGTGTCGAATACGCCCTCGAAGGCGCTTGCAGTCGCGGGCATCTCCACGATGTTGTGGACTAAGCTCTGCGAGGCGCAACTTGCGCGTGTGAACGACTCGAGTTTGCAGTTTAGTATCTACCGCGCTCCACAGATTTTCCGCCCCTTGTGCTGATGTACACGAGATAGAAGGGGAATCAGTGATGCTGTGAAAGTGTGCGCCACGAACATACGTGCATCACATGCCATTTATCTGCGGAGGGCCCCGACCATGTGAACGAACCTTAGGTTGATTCGTCACTATGTACAGGATGCTAAACCAAAATTTCTCCTAACGCACAGTCAAAGGCTTAGTATGTGGCGGATTGCCCATACTCTTCGCGATGCTAGCACCAGCCAGACGTCCAAACGTCATACTCCTCAAGCAAGAAGTTGCCGGGGGATATTCGTTATAAAACAGACCCGTCATCTCGCCAGCTGCCCACAGGCCTGGAATCGGCACGTCATTGGTGGAAAGCACTCTCGATTCCAAATCTGTCTTCACGCCACCGTAAGTGAAGGTAAGATTTGCCGTCATGGGATAACCATAGAATGGACCTTTCTCAATCTTTGCTGCCCAATTTGTCTTGTTCGGCTTCAAGCCAGTGGTGGCTTTGCCGTCGAGCTTCATGAGGTCGAATGGCTTGTCATTCACAGCTGCGTTGTAGTCATCGACTGTCTTCTTCAACGCCTGTGGGTCCAGACCCATTTTCTCTGCGAGACCTTCGATCGTGTCGGCTTGCTCGGGTGGCTGGTCAGTCGTGTCATAGACCCAGCTACCTTTAAAGCGTTGCATGATAGGGTTATCGGTGACGAAGAAACAGGACTGATTCTGATCTTTCCAGCAATCGAGGGCGATCATTTCGAAGGTGGCGAACAGATGGCGCTGGCCTTCGTCGTAGAAACGCTGCGACTCCTTGTTGACGACAATGCCGTAGTTATGTCCCCAAATGACAGCATCGGGCTTCTTGGCTCGAGTATCAACCAGTTCACAGTGCATGCCGTCGAAGCTGCCTGCTGTACCGGCTCCGACTTCCAAAGCCATTCGAAGTCCCGCTCCACGGTTGTACTTCAGGCCAGGAGCAATGAGTGGCAACTTGTGCGAGTCTCTTCCGATATATCTTGCAAGCATTTCTTGGTTGCCCTCGAAGCCGCCACAAGCCAGCACAACGTTCGGTGCAAGAAGATCGTGCAGAAGACCATCACTTTTCCGGACCTTTAGACCACGGATGGCACCGCTGTCGTTTGTCAAGAGACGAATCGCTTCAGTCTCGTAGTGGATGTCGCAGTTATCGAATTTCCTGATGTGATCGAACATGTTCTGTATGATGGCATTGCCGCCACCGTCTGGGAAGACGAAGTGCTGTTCGGTGTCGAATTCAAGCAGGACATTGGGCTCGTCATGATGCACGAACTTCACGCCATGATCTTGCAACCACTTCGCACTGACGGGCGCCTCTTGTCGTAGCTTCTCGCAGTAGTCTTCATCTGCCAGGCCATTGCTGACTCGCCTCATCTCTTTCACCCAGTCCTTGTCTAGAGATCTCAGTTAGCTACAGACCACCTGAGGGAGAGCAAATTGTCCATACCAAAGTCTAAGTTCTTGTCTAGGCGCAAATATGCCATAGTCCATTTCGAAGCGCCACTTCGCTCGCCTTCTTTGCCAACCTCAACCAAGGCAACACGACCTGACTTTCCTTCTTGTTTGCATGTCTCAAGGAAGCTAAGTGTAGCTAGTGTTCCAGCGAAACCGGATCCCACCACAACCAGATCGTAACCTTTGAATGATGCCATGTTGTCCTCTTGATTTGCTTTCCGTGCGAGTAATTTCGGGAAGTAATGGTCGATTCTGGTTCAATTGAGATGCTCCGCACTCACCTATGTACAAGTGGAAAGAGGAGTGAGCTCTAGGCGTGTTACAGTAACCATGCGGGGTTTGCAGACGCATTGTTGATCCTCAGACTGATCCTCGAGAGCCTCATGGCCCCAGGCGCTGCAGGTGGCTCGTATTGGCCACTTCAGCATCTCTCGTTCTACAGAGGAGCTTCATATGGTCGTTCCGAGCTGCTCTGAATGGCTAGCGTCTTGATTCAATAGGTGAGATGTGCTTACAGCTGTGGCTTTATCGAGCAGTCTGCGGGGTGACGAGAGCACAATCTCTTCCAGTGCTCCGACATCTTGGTAGACAACGTGGTGCTGTGTATGGCGATTGAACGTTCCGAGGTAGCAGAGGCAGGTCATAGAATGCTTGACGAGCATTCCAGCTATGAATGCCTGACCAATTGATAGAAGCAATACTTGCCTATACGGTGCCAAGGTCTTTATATATCGAATCTCGAAAGTCGCTAAGCGAAACAACGCTGTACGCATGTTGGAAATTGATTTTATATGCCGCAAAGGCGAGTCAAGCACTCCGTTAGGCAGAGACCGACAGTCATGGCATGTTATTGGGAGAACGATGGAGACAGAAAGGCGTCTGGCGGATGAAGCTCGGCGACGCTAGCTATCGCGGGAACTCCCGGCGCTAGTATAGAGATAGACCAGGGCATATTGTAACTCGCGACAAACGGTACATGTAAGTACACGACACGGACGATCGAATAGTGGACGCGTATATTTCTTGGCAGCCAGTACGTGTATTCATCGAAACACGGTAGCGATATTCGATACAGTGGATCACTTCAAGGGACAGGTCCATAGCAGCACATCTAGCAGAATCGACAAGAGGCACAAATTTGCGGAGTTCCAGCGAGCGCATACGCCACAGCGAGACCATACGAACAACGAAACCTGAGCAGTGCTTCGTGAGAGGCGGTGCTGTTTGAGAAGGCATCAAAAGGCGGTACGAGAGTAAAGAAAGACTCGCGCACACTTCATCTTGATCCGCGCCGTTGGGCGCAAGCGGCATCATGAGCGACCTCGACAAGGCGATAGCACAGCTTCGGGCTTGCAGACCTTTACCAGAAACACAAGTGCGAGAGCTTTGTTACAAAGCACGAGAGCTGCTGATAGAGGAAGGCAACGTAGTCAGCGTAGACGCACCGGTGACGATCTGCGGCGATATCCACGGACAATTTCACGATCTCATGGAGCTCTTCCGCGTAGGTGGTGATGTGCCGGACACGAACTACCTCTTCATGGGCGACTTCGTGGACCGCGGCTTCTACAGTCTTGAATCTTTCCTGCTGCTGCTATGCTTAAAAGTACGATATCCAGACCGCATCACGTTGATACGAGGGAACCACGAGTCACGACAAATTACGACAGTTTACGGCTTTTATGATGAATGCTTGAGAAAATATGGGAGCGCCAATGTATGGCGATATTGCTGCGAAGTCTTCGACTATCTGGCGTTGGGTGCCTTGGTCATGGGCGCTGCCACAGACCTACAGCCAACCGACGCTGCCTTCGCAGATCCCGCACAACAACACAACGATACTGACGATACGGAAATTGAGATTTTGAACTCGCAGGGGCAGATTATCAATCGCTTTCCACGCGCAAAACAAGGTATACAAGACATTTCGCAAATATCGAATCCACCTTCATCGCCTTCTCAAACGCAAGACCAGACACCGTCCCGGGGCGGTCCACCAGGTACCGGCGCGTCTGGAGCAAGCAGAGGGGGATCAGGTAACAGCGGAGGAGCAGTTCTTGCCGTGCATGGTGGTCTCAGTCCACTGATAGACAGCATTGACAAAATCCGGTTACTGGACAGGAAGCAGGAAGTACCGCACGAAGGCGCAATGTGTGACCTGCTATGGTCCGATCCTGACGAGATCGATGGTTGGGGCCTATCGCCACGTGGAGCAGGTTTCTTATTCGGTGCCGATATCGTCAAATGCTTCAACCACAAGAACGATCTCAGTCTGATCACGCGAGCGCATCAATTGGTGATGGAGGGATTCAAGGAGATGTTTGACAGTACCATCGTGACGGTATGGTCTGCGCCCAACTACTGCTACCGCTGCGGAAATGTGGCGGCTATCCTCGAACTTGGCGAAGATGGCTCGAATGCAGGATATGCACCGCGGAGCAACGGCGACATGAATCGCTCGAACGGAGGTTTGCCAGAGCGCGTCGAGAACAAGATGGGACCAGGCAGGAGGTATCGCGTGTTCGATGCGGCACCGCAGGACAGTCGAGGCATGCCGGCCAAGAAGCCGGTCGCAGATTACTTCTTGTGAGGGGCGTCGGGTCTGTCGTTGGCGAGGTTGGCAAGTTTGGACATCAGCGTTAAGATACCCCATTGTACTGATTCGTACAGTATGTTGCTAAGCTCTTGATACGAGTCGCTGCTCGCATCGGTAGTGCATGCCGGCTTCTGTCGAATGTCAAACAGAAGCTATCTCTCGGTGTAGGGAAGAATGTGCAGCACATGGTAGCCGTGGTCTAGGATGATGCTTTCCGATGGCATGAAAGGTGTTCGACGCGTACTCGTACAACCGGATGACGAAGCCATGCACTGGTCATGTCTTCATCGAAACAAAATAATGGTGTAAAGTCCAATCTGAAGCGCGTCTCTTCTATATGTTTGCCGGACTGTTGACAGTAGTCGCGATCGATACAAAGATTTCCAACTGCCATAGCCCGATGTATACAACGCCACGTGCGCCAGTGTGATGAGTGGGCAGTGCTCAAGATAGGGTTGAGCAGGGTCTAAGTTCTGATGTGCCGATGATGAAACACATGGATTGCTTGCGAGTCTTGCGACAAGAATCCTTGGACCTCACCTCGCCCGAGCATGAGCATATGCACATGCGCATGCACATGCACTGCACCAACAACTCCGCACCGAAATGATCGATTATGAAGGTCTCACTTCCACGGTGGGCGGCGTGCAGTCTGGGAGAGTCAGGGCAAGGCAAAAGGTCGGGTGTTCGGATGAAAAAGGATCGCCGTTCTCCATCTCCCATTCCGATCGTCGCCAAGGCCTAAGCGCCTCCCGCAACAATGATGATGATGCGTACTAAGGTACATGTATAGATTCGAGAAGGGGGGTTGAGGCGCAGCCCGCCGCATTCAGCCATCCACCAGACTGTCTCCTTTCCATGACTTGCGCATATCATCATCAGCCACCTCATATACCAATGACCGTCAGCTGCACTTTGGGAGGGTGGTTGGCAGCAATTTTGCAGCTGGTAATACGATCCATGGTCAGCTGCCGCATCACAATTGAGCAACTATCCCACTTCCCAGGTTCGCAGCATGCCGGGGACACTTTGCCGACCTATCAGCCCTTGGACGGTGCCTTTACGATGGCGTACCATACGCCTTACCAGGCACATGCGCAGTCAAACTCTCTAGCGTGAACCATTACTATCATTGGCACGTAGGCGGACCGTGAACTGCGGCTATGCGAGGGCTGCAGGATGCTAGTACCAGTTCGGCTCTTCCTTCACGGCTCCCCATGCACTACCACTGTAGGCAATATGTTCACAGAGCCATCGACCCAGCGACGCACGATGATGAGGCTCATATGTTGGCTAGGAGCCCTGCCTGCTACCGTACTCCATCGAACACTCCTTCCTGGCTTTAACGTCGCCGATACGGACTGTTCCCCATATCTTATTCTACACAAACTGTTTGTTTCAACTTCACGACAGCTCGAATGACGAGTCAACGGTTTGCGAGATTACAACGATAGTGAGAGCACATTCTGCTCTTTAGCATCAAGCAGCGTAACGGCGTGGCTTTTGCTTAATTGCTAGGGGCGACTGACGCGTCGTCACTCGACAAACACACGTCGACGTCGTCGCATCTTCTGACTTCTGTCCTGCAACTCATTGCTGCTGCCAAGAGCAGCACCGTACGTTGGACATGGCCTCCCAAGGGCCCGGTCAAGTGAGTTTGGAGATATGTTCGCGAATAGGAAGCATCGCTAACAGGAGCAGATCCCATCTGGCAGCATTCATGGACCACCGTATCCACCAGCACACCAGGGCCTTGGAGGCACGCCTTCGGTCATTCCCGATGTACCAGTCAACGCAGTCTTCCTGTTCCTTTTCGTCCTCGCAGCAGCAGCACACATGACACTCTTTCAAATCAACCTCCACAAACGCGGCAAGCTGTTCGCCTTCAACGCGGCAATCTTCGGCTACTGTTTTACCAGAATCATCGCAACCTCACTACGAATAGCATGGGCTTACCATGAGCACAATATCTCACTGGCCATGGCCGCCCAAATCTTCGTCTACGCCGGAGTAATCGTCCTCTTCATTTGCAACCTCTTCTTCTCGCAGCGTATCGTGCGCGCGCAACATCCTCTTGTTGGCTGGTCCAAACCTTTTTCCATCTGGCTTCCGATATCTTTGGCACTCATGGTTTTGACCATCTTGGCTCTCATTGTGGCTGTGATCGCTCAATTCTACATCCAAGGAGACTACACACAGGAATGGACGCGAGACATTCAGCTGTGTGGGGCGGTTCTGTTCGCATTCTTCGCTGTCCTCCCAATCCCGATTGTCATCATTTCACAGATTGCCGCATGGTTGCCGAAACATCGTGACACCAAAGAAGACAACTTCGGCAAGGGTAAGATGGGAACCAAAATCATTCTGGTGCTCATCACGGCAACTCTGCTATCACTGGGCGCATGGTACCGAGCTGTAACATCATTACTTTCACCTATCTCAATTCGACAGGCCACTCCGTGGTACTTCTCCAAGCCCTGCTTCTACATGTTTAATTTTGGCATCGAAATTGTCGTCGTATATTTCTGGATGGCCGTACGAATCGACAAGCGCTACATTATTCCCAATGGCGCCGATCGGCCCATGTCTTACGCTGGCGGCATCGCCTTTGCGGGTGAATATCCACACGACTTCAAGTCGACCGACGAGCTTTTCAAAGCACGAGCGTCCACTCGCACCTCTTTGGCAAGCACCATCATTCCTCCTCCACAGCTCAGCAGAGCTGGTTCATGGGGCTCTCTGAGACACTACATGAGCAGGGATGGCAGCAAACATAACAGTCCCAGTCTGTGGGGCGGTATCTCGCAGGAGTACGTCGTGGACAAGCGCGTCGACTCTGCTATGACAGAATATCAACGCTCAGAAGGGCAATTCTCGTTTGAGCTGACGCGACCGGCACCAATTCGATCGCAAGACGGACAAATGTCGCGAGAAATGGGCTACAACCCCAACACAGGCAGATGGGATGAACGGGAGTGGCAGCTCGCATCACCGTCTGTGCCGTCTGTGCATTTCCTTAACAACGATGGTGGACCACGATCGCAGCCGGCCTTTGAGATGCCTAGCATCTACCCCCCATCAGCCGACCACATCGCTACATTACCCGCGCCACCTTCACCACGATTCATGACAGCTCTGCCGGCTATACCACGAACTTACACACCATCTGGACACCCCAGCACAAATCCGAGTGCGAGTGGCAGCAGACGCCCATCTGTGGAGAACTTTAGTCGACCCTCGACAGCAAAGTCGACCAAATCGACCCATCGAGTGGTATACGACAGCTGAAAAATGATAATCGAGCAAGAACCATCAATCAAACAATTATAATCTTGGGCGAACACACTGGGTAGGCGGTTCCTGTTTAGCGAAGGCGTTTTTAATTACTTTTTTGCTCACGATACCATGGCAATTGGCCATTCATGTGCATATATGGTGCAAACGACCACACCTCTTTCCTATCTTCTCAGATAGAGACATACATTGAAGTGTACATAAAAATCAGCTAGCATGGCGTGTACAGACACCGCCTGCCAGTAGCAGCAGGAAAATGTACTTACACTTGCGATGAACTCGATCGATCATGTACCATCGCTATTCCGCTCTACGACGTCGTCCCAGAACGTCAGCAGTGCTCGTCGTGGCGGCGGCTGATGCTGCCGCTGCTGAACATCAACAATTCTCTCGTCATCGGGTGGTCCTGGTCCAAATTGGCGTTCTCCACTCCAGCAATCATCGCTGCCGCTGGCAGCAATACCCCATCCCCGCCACCCCTCCAATCACAACCCCTCAGCACCCTCCCATCATCCAGATCCACATCCACCTCTACACCTTCCAACCCTGCCTCCCCATTGCAAAGTCCCTAATCACCTTCCTCATCCTCACAAGTCCACACAACAACATCCAACCCAACCAAAATAATCTCAACAGTGAACTCCGACCTCGCTCTCAGATCCGGATCCAACACTCTCAACCAAATAACACAACTGTTCCATCCATCCATCCAATCCACTCGTCGAAACGGGATCAACCGTAACGATAGAGTTAGTTCGGCGACGGTCTCGGGTCTATTCTCTATATTCTATATTCGATATTCGAGTTTCTATTAACAGGGAGAAAAGGAACATAAGCCTTCCTTTTCCTTTTCCAGTTCCTGCTCCTTTTCCTTTTGCTCCTCCTCCTGCGTTGGGAACGGAGCTGCAATCATGACCATGACCATGACCGGGACCGGGACCGTGACTGCGGTGGTCAAGACAGATGCGTATACGCGTACGCAGACGCAGACGCAGACGCATGGTGCAGCATATAGAGGCGATGACGGAATTTTTGGGACGAGAGTTGGGGGAGTTTGGAAGCGGAAGAGAGGATGGACGTATATCGTAGGATCAGATTTGGTTTTGGAGCTCTTCGTGGGAGGGGTACAGTAAGGTAGGATTGCAATAGAGCAGGGTGTAGAAGATGATATTGCTTAGTGGATATGCTGATTTTGGGGGCGGGCTGTGTGCTGTGCGCTGTGTAATGAGTGAATATGTGCTGAATATCTTTGATGCTTTAGGAGAAAGGGGAATATATGTGTAAGGGCTGTGTATAGAGCGAGCTAGCATTGCTGACAACCAGGATTGAAGCTCCACATTCAGACTCGAGCTCCCCAGATCTGCGAGCTCGCTCGGCAGAGCTTTTCGGCGCAGGTTGGCCGAGCAGTAAGATAATTTACATGAAACTAGACCCCAGTGCACATCAGACCTCACTTGTACCGTAACTCACATGTCGCCTCAATCCACCTTCACCAACAACAACCACACCATGGCAACCCCTCAATCCGCCTACAAAACCCTGTCAGACCACTACACAACCTCCAATCCCCACTCCCAAACCCTCTACAACAAAGCAACGCAATCCCTCCCCGGCGGAAACACTCGCTCAGTCCTCTACTACGCCCCATTCCCTCTCTCAATAACCCGCGCCTCAGGCTCCAGACTCCACGACGCAGACGGCCACACCTACACCGATCTCCTAGGCGAATACACCGCCGGTCTCTATGGCCATTCTAATCCCAAACTCCTCTCAGCCATCACCCGCGCCTCCCAGCGCGGTCTCTCCTACGGCTCGCACCACGAAGACGAAGCAATCCTCGCGGGCCTGATTCGAGATCGATTCCCGAGTATAGAGCTCCTACGGTTCACGAACTCGGGCACAGAAGCGACATTGATGGCACTCGCCGTGGCGAAAGTGCATACTTGCAAATCGAAAATCCTCGTCTTCGCGAATGCTTACCATGGCGGAGCGTTCGCGTTTGGTGGGGGGAGGAGTAGTGTGGTGAATGCACCGCACGAGTATCTCATTGCCACGTATAATGATCTAGAGTCCGTTCGTGCGTTGGTACGGGATCCTAGGAACGAAAAGGATATAGCGGCCATCATAGTCGAACCGATGCTCGGGTCCGGAGGATGCATTCCCGCACGCAAAGACTTCCTGATCGGACTAAGAGC
This sequence comes from Passalora sequoiae, assembly GCA_013248845.1. NCBI lineage: Eukaryota > Fungi > Ascomycota > Dothideomycetes > Mycosphaerellales > Mycosphaerellaceae > Passalora > Passalora sequoiae. Next base: position 251,713 of record WSQC01000008.1, on the reverse strand, counting down.
CTTTGCAAACAAGGTCGGCGCAGTCCTGATCTACGATGAAGTGATGACATCGCGATTATTCGCAGGGGGCGGGATCCAATCGCAACTCCCATCAAACATGAGACCCGATATGACCACCTTGGGGAAATACATAGGCGGCGGTTTATCCTTTGGGGCCTTCGGCGGCAGCAAGGAGATCATGTCCCGTTTCGATCCTCGACGCGCAGACGCGTTGCCTCATGCAGGAACTTTCAACAACAATGTCCTCACCATGGCTGCCGGGCGCGTAGGATTGGAAGAAGTGTTTACGCCCGCAGTGGCAGAGGAGCTCCACGCGCGTGGTGAAGCGCTGAGGAAGAGATTGAATGATGTGGGGCGAGGGACATCGATGCGGGTGACGGGTTGTGGTTCGATCATGTGTTTCCACTTCATACGTGGTAGCTCATCAGAAGAAGCAGTCAAAAGTCATCTAGACCTCGCAGATGCCGATGCCACTTTAGGAGGGCTGTTACATCTCTTCTTGTTGGAAAAAGGACACTACATCGCGAGGCGGGGATTTCTGGCGCTGAGTCTGGCTTTGAGCGATGCTGAGCTGGACGGGTTTGTGGAGGCCGTGAGAGACTTCGTAGAAGTGTATAATTCATTTCTCGTGGCGCACGATAGTCGTGAGAGTAAGCTATAAAATGATTGTGGTGTTCAAGTGCTGTTAACTTTCCTCAGTTCTGCAATCAAGGCCTCCATCTGCGGGACCAATTCTGGTATTCTAAATGGCTTCGTGACGACTTGGTCCATTCCCGCATCAATGGCTTGACTAATCTGTTCGCTCCTCGCATTGGCCGTGACGGCGATAACGGGAATGTGTCCCTTGATCGCGCCATCCTTTTGCCGTTGTCTCACATGCTTGATGCAGGTCAAGCCGTCCATCTCGGGCATTTCCAGATCAAGTAGGACAATATCAAGGTGAGTGTCCTTCGCGCAAAACGTGGAAGTTTCCAAAAACGATAAACATTCAATACCGTGGTTCGCCACATGCACTGTACACCCTGCGCGCTTTAGCTGCTGCGACATGACCTTCTGGTTGATCAGATTGTCCTCCACGATAAGCACATGCATATCTGTCTTGGCTCCAGCCGTCGAAGTCTTGGTTATGTTGTTCTTTGTCTGCTTTACAGGCTCCGGCCCTGCTGATTTCTGCTCTGATATTGGTTCGAATGATTGGCAGTTCGCACCATTCTCCATCGATGACTGTACAAGCTGGTCCGTCGCTTGTTGCAGTACTTTGCTTCCTCGGCGACTAAAAGCCATCGGACTGGCAGCGTTACTCGTAAAGCTGTTGTTCAAATTGGCCTGGGCAGGTTGTTGCACATTCTCTGGTAACCAGCGCTTCGCTTTAACGAAGAAAGTGAAGCATGTCTGACCTTCTTTGCTCGAAACACCGATTTGGCCACCCTGAAGCTCGCTCAGCTCACGTGAAATGAACAGTCCCAAGCCACTGCCACCGTACTGCTTGTACGTCTTTGGACTGGCTTGCTGAAAGCGCTGGAAGAGCAGCTTCATCTCGTCATCCGAAAGACCGCGACCTGTATCGTAGACCGCGATTTGAAGGTATATATCCTCGCCAATATCGATCGCAGGTACCGGAGTGCGTGCACCACGTGATCTCGACGGTATGAAAGAAATGCCATGGTGCTTGCCCGTCGGTTTCTGGTGACTTGCGCCCAAGCATATCTTGATTCGGCGCTCCTCGCTGTATTGTGTGAACTTGATGCTGTTCGTCAGCAGATTGATGATAACTTGAAGCAGTCGACTTGGATCGAGAACAACCCAGTCCACATTGAGCTCCTCGTAAGTAGGCTCGATACACAGCTTAACGTCGATTCCAGCTCTATCGATTTCGGCCTCGTACATCTTCAGAGCCTTTGCGATCAGCGCAGGTGTCTGCACCTTATCTGGAGAGATAACCAGAAGCGACGCGTCAAGCTTGGAGAGTGTCAAAATGTCGTCCACGATCCGTTTCTGATGCTGAGCGCAGAGTATGATGGTTTGCGCCGCGTCTACGATCTCCTCAGCAGCGCGTGGCGATAGTGCCATGCTTTCATCCAATATTGGCATGACGGGCGTGAGAGTAGTGGCAATGGAATCTGCACTCTGCAGGATAGCCGATAAGGGATTGCGCATCTCATGAGACGTCATGTCTATGAAGTTCTCCGTCTGGCGCTTGTTCTCCAGAGCATCCTCAAGGCGCTGCGAGAGCAGCTTCTCCGAGAACTTTCGATGCGAGATGTCGGTCAACCACCCTTGCACCGTGCTTATATTGCCATCAGCCTCAATCTCGGGGAAGGCCGTCGCCAGGAGCCACGTCTCGCCCTCAAGTTCCTGACCAGTCGATTTATCTGTGGATGACCAACGCTTCTTCAGTCGATACTCCAGAGTCAGCGGTGCCTTCGATCTCTTAAGCTCAGTCCAGGTCTCAATAAATCTTTCGAGATCGTCTTCGTGTACTGAATCTTTCCAATGGTGTGTCTCGGGTACCTTCTCAGCGACACTATCCCTGGTCTCTCCGAGCATTTCGAGATAAGTGTCATTGTAGAACAGTATTCGACCTTCGCTATCAAACATGAACATCCCTGTTGGAGAGGTTGATGCTAGGCGAGAAAATTTTGCGTCTCTTTTCTCGGCTTCGAGCGTCGTGATACGCAGCTGCTGTGTAAGAGCATTGTTAATATCATCTGCGATCTTTTGCGCACGACGTTGTTCTTCTGGTAGGGAGATCAAAGCGGCAGCTTTCTCAATCACGTTTACAGACAAGTGGATCCATAACTTGTACTCTCCATCCCATGCACATCGTGGATTGAGACCAGTGACGAGTATGCCAAGGATTTCGCCGCCATCGGCGGCCTTGATCGGTGTTACGAGGGCTCTTTGAACGGCATCGGACCAGCTGCGACCATCGACAGGGGATGCCAACGTCTGTGGAAGGGTGCCATCGTCGGCGGCAAGTATGACTGCTTTACTTGTTCTCCACGATTGGAGGCACGACTTCACGATTCTTGGGGCCATCTCGAAATGTTGCGAGAGGGCGAAGGTTTCAACAGCATCTGGGTGATCTTCGTTGATGCCGACGGTGCCTGCCAGGATGCACTTTTTGTTTCGTGCTGTAGGACGCGACGCAGCAGAGCCAGACTCTGAAAGAGCTTCATCACCTTCGGGCAAATCGTCGACCACAGTGTAAAGTAGTGCGAACGGGATGTCGAGATCCGCGGAGTCCAATGTGCGCAAGACAGCGGGCCAGAGATCTTCTAGCGTAGTAGCAGTCTCCAATCCCTCGGTGAGCGCCATCATGCTTGCGCGACGACGCTCTCCTGTTACGAGGAACGTGGATTCATGGAGCTCATCCAGACATGCAATTGCAAAGCCATGATTGTCGAATATGGGCAACATGGTGAAGTCCCAGTACGTCTCTTCGACGAAGCCGCGTCGTTCGATGAACATGGGGCACTTCTCTACCTTTTGCATGATGCCTTTGTAGGCGTCTTCGAGGATGGGCTCTATGGAAGGCCAGGCTTCCGCCCAAGCCACGGAAGTGTGCTTGCCAAGCGCGTTCGGGTGTTTGCGGTAGAAGAGCTGCACACAAGCCTCGTTGTAGATAAAGGTCATATCTTCTCCCCATACCAGAAGGCGAGGGTTCGGGTTGGACATGATGGATACAACGTATTGCCGCAATAGCAACGACCAAGACTCCATGGGTCCTATGCTCGTGGACGCCCAGTCGTAACCGCGTAGAAACTCGATCCAGGATGACATGTTCGGTATCTCGTGTTGTGTCCAGTCCAGCTGATGCCGTCCATCGCGTTTTGTTTCAGCGCGAGCATTCCGGCCATTGGGATACAATTCTTTCTGCTTCGGAAGAGCATTGTGTAGCCGCAAACTACAATCGCTGCACTTTATGCTATTCGCAGACACCACAATACAGCGTCCTCCTACGATGCGCGCATGCCATCTCTGGCCTTCTAGATCCCGTCCGTGCAACGCATCGATATTGTTCACCAATGCCTGGCTGCATTGGAGAGCTTGCAAGACATCCTCCTCTTCTGCTCCTGGCTGTGCCTGCTCGTCGAATGCCTCATTGTGCCACAGCGCCTCCCATTGCGATCGGGATGACTTGGCAGAGGCGCGCAAGATGATGGAGGGTTTAGGATCGACGTTTAGATATGCGACAAGTGCGCGTAATTCGATGGGCAGTTCGAGGATGTCAGGCTTCATCTCAGGGCGCATTTCATAAGGATGAAAATGACGCTGTCGTTGTCCACATCGCTACCATTGGTATTCCTTGATTGTTCTCTTCAGAGGTGACATGACGTGCCGCTTGAATGCTGCAGATGGCATTGTTGAGAGCAGTCCAGACCCTTCCGACATGCGGCTCAATCTTCAATAATGCAGCCCCGCCAGACTCTATTCAGCCTCTCCAGCCGCCTGCCCCTGCCTCTTCGTCCTGGACGTGTCGTCTCATCGTCGTCGGATCCGTCGGGTCGATCGAAGACTGTGACAACATGCTTAATGCTGCGTGCGAAGGCAAGCACTTTGTGTGTTACGCGACTTCAAGAAAGCGAACCGACGATCTAACGAGCACGTGACAGGGATCGCGGCGAGAACGAAGCCGATCAGCACTTTCTTCTCCTGTCGCCCGCGACCATGACCCGCCCGCCATACATGATATATGTACCTTATGCATCATCGGCATATCCTGATCTGCATATGTACAGCTGACTGGCATATATGCGTACATTGCGTTCAATGCAACCTCGACTCCAATCAGGCCTGCATTCGTATCAATGCGAATCGCAGACCCCACTGTTTGCGGAGGCAGAAACGCTTGCTCGAATGAATGCCCCGTGTCAGCCAGAGTCCATGGCTTGCTTGCCATTGAACAGCGATTGCATGCCCACAGCCACGTGCGAGAGGACAGCAATGTGCTTGTATATAAGGTAGTGCTTCGTCCCGAAGCTGTTCTTCCTTCGCTCCCGCTACACCGCACACCTCTCACCATCATCACGACTGAGCAAAATGGCCAGCGCCACTTCAGACCAAGACCTGCTGAAGCAGTTTGAGGCAATGTGCGATCAGGTCGTGGAAAGGTTTGGTACCGGCAACGTCAATGACAGAATCAACGCGCAGTTGGTAGCACAGAAAACATCCGAACGCTTGATGACCCCAAGACAATTCGCCACGGCCCATTCCTGGGCGGTATGTGTCTTCCAGAGCCACGCCAAATCGATCTTTCCCCTGTTGACACGGCAATACAGCCCATTCAGTTATCAGTTGCTACTCTTGCGTGCGAGATGAACATATTCAAGGCCGTCGCAGCCCACGACAATCCACAGACCGTCTCGCAGATCAGCAAGCAGGTCAAAGGTCAAGACGAAATGCTCGTTCAAAGGATCATGAGGCTCCTCGCAGCCCATAACATGGTCGATCAGCCTGCCAAGGACGCTTATGCGCCGAACTCTTTCACCAGGGACTATACCACTGATGCGCGAGTCGGCAATATGTATTTCCTATCTTTACTTGGTCAATTCATGCTTCGCATGCCATATTTCTACAGAGCAAACGGCTACAAGAATGTCACCAGTCCCGAGAATTCGCTCTGGATGTACGTCATGGGCGAAAAGCACGGCACCATGTGGGATTATTTGAAAGCCAACGAAGAAGACGGCAAACACTTCAACGACTACATGACAGGGCCTCGCGTTGAGAGCAACGACTTGTCCACTCTGTACCCGTTCGACGAACTTTTACAGGGTTCTGCAGCCGAAGACGTCATCTTCGTTGATGTGTAAGTGACACAGGACTTGTTTGTGACATGCGATGTTGATGTGCGACAGAGGAGGAGGCTTTGGTCATCAGTGCGTTAGTCTTCGGAAGACATTCCCCAGGTCCCGCGGCAAAATGATATTGCAAGACCTGCCCGTCGTTATCGAAAACCACCAGGTCGACGATGTGGAGGTAATGGCGCATGACATGTTTACTCCTCAGCCTATCAAAGGTGAGCCATTCTTTCGGATCTGACATGAGCAGCATGACTAACACGTCTTTGCGAAAAGGTGCACGCATCTACTACTTCCGCGGCGTCTGCCACGACCACAACGACGACAATTGTCGAAAATTCTTGGGCGAAATAGCCAAAGTCATGGCTCACGATTCACGACTCCTGATCCACGACTTGTTGATCGAGGATGCGAACCCAAGTCAGTATGCTACGAGAGCAGATTTCGTGATGAATGCTTCTTATGGAGCCATGGAACGCACCGAGGACCAGATGAGGATGCTGGTGGAGAGTGTTGGGCTGCGAGTCCTGGCAATGTATAAGCCTGGACCTGAGATGTGGACTATCACGGAATGTGCGTTGTGATGAGGTCTGGTGAGTTGGTCATCTAGAATGTCTGCTGGTAGATGACATTGAGAACCTGGTATCAGTCACACTGTGCTGCGACAGCCAGCGTGCAAAGATATGATCATGCGAGCGACTGATGCGCTGGCAGGCTTCGATTAGTGTTGCGACTTACTTCTTTGCACCCAATGTACAGGTAAGCTTCACAGTACATATAGTACAACAAAGTCCAGAGCCTTTTGAAGAACTACCAGTCTTGACATGTCCGCGCCTTTCAGTGACACTGCTCTTTCTAAGTGTGCCGTTGAGAGCCGCGCCGAGCATTGCAAATGTCACAACTGCCACGACTTTAATACGTGCTCTCCAAGACGACGAACATGTCAACGCTCTTCAGCAAGATGGCGCCGCAGTACTTAAAAAGATGATGGCACTCCATGACGATCCAAATCACTCCCAACGCCGACCTATCTTGACCTCAGTCGAGCTGAAGTCAACAGGATGGACTCTCAATTACCCAGCTGGAGATGGGCCTTCTTCAGCTTTGGCAGGTCTCAATAGCTATGGCGGAGTTTCCAATCCTCACGGCCCTGCCATTGCGAATGACGCGCCCGTGCGGATGAGTGACCCTGCAGCCTGACATGGTGCCGCATACTACCAAGACAAGAAATATCGTCGCAACCCGCCGGTGACTGGACTTATAGATGGCTCTGGAACAAGCAGTCCAAAGCGATTGGTAAGGTCCATTGCGCCAAAGGCGTGTAAAGCGATAATGCTAACCCGACTTCCCCAGCTGTCGTTCAAGCGACTGATGTACACTTCTGGACTGAGAATGCCAATCCCAAACGGCTCGCATACAAACCCGAGCCCGAGCTCTCGAGATTCTCGGATATGATCACGGCAGATCAGGCTGCACAACGACACGAAGCGTAGCCCTTCGCGGCTCCTGCAGTTCTTTACTTCCGAACACTGACTGGCCCTGCCGAGGACTTGGAAGCTATCGAGAAATGCGTTGCTGCCCTGGGCACGGAAGATTCTGTGGGAAAATTTCTGAAAGAGGAATCACTCCGCAAAGAGGAATCACTCCGCAAGGAGGAGGCGCTCATGTTTCACATCGCCTCTAAGTGTATGGATGTTCTGCTCGGGACGAGAGTTGGAAATGAGGTCGGTCGACTGCTCTACGTACATAAGGATGTGCTTGGCGTTCACTGTGTGGTTGCGGTACATGTTTGGAGCAACGACGGCAAAACTTCGACGCTGCTGTTCAGTATCGGGCCGATTAATAAAAAGATGTCTGATATGGAATGGCAGAACGAGGCGATGGAGGCGAGATGGAGCAATGCGGCACGTGGTGCGGTGCATTGGCCCTTTGCTTTACATGTTGCATGGGTTTGAGCCTAGAGCACACGGACAGCTTGATAGCAAAGCACGGCATGGCATGGCATGAACGACGGTGAGTATTGGCATACAATATGCACCACCTCTGACCAGACTTTTGGATCGAGTACTTCCTATGGGGGAACTTCTCCATTAGACAAGCTCTGTCACATAGACCTCACTACCAAGAGAGCATCATCCACCACATCTCACCTACCGTCGAAAGGCTCGCGCCTCGTTCGCTCCTTGCTTCCTTCAACCCCAACCCATACACCTGCCCAAACGCCACAGCCCTCCCTCCCTACCCACACCTTTCCCCAGCTCAGATCCAGATAAACTTCCGATTCTGAAGACACTAGACCCCGCCACCATGTCTCAGCCAATTCACAGACAGACGCGCAACACACTCTAGACATTTCCTCTGCCAAAAGGCGGACCTCTCGCGATGTAATCGCCACATTGATGTTTCTGTTCTGGCTCGCACCTCGTGGCGTGGCGTGGGTCAAACATATTTCCGTACGGCTGGGTCGAGTTCGCCAAAGGGTCAGGTGAGACATGGAACATGATTGATGCGGGCGTGACGATGCAGGAGACTTGATCGATGCGGGCGTGACGATGAAGGAGGCTTGATCGGGCGATTTTGCTCGCATGGGAATTACGGCTTTTGGTATTGTCGTTGAGTGGCGAGGGTGACGTAACACAGGCTTGTGATCGTGAAGCTCACTTTGCTTGCGCATTTCTTGGCGCTGTTCATGGAGGATGGCGCTTGCTCGTTCTTGATCATTGTTTGCTACAGAGTGGTGTACTCGTGTCCTGCAATCAGAGTCTATTGGTAAACGGGGCCACGCGTGATAGTGGGTACAAGTCGTATCTTGCAGTTTACAGCATCGTGCATCTTGCTTTGAATTTGGTAGAATCGAGTATGAACTTTGATAGAAATGACAGCAGAAGTTTTGTAATATGGTTGATATTGATACATTTAAGAAACTATGCTATTATGATGTGTCCCGTCATGTATAGCGGTGAGCGTCAACGCCAAACACCTTGCTAAGCGCTTCCAGCGCGACCTAAAAAGAACAGAAGACGTTGCGCACGCCTATGCGTCTACTTCCTCGCTGTAGGATTCCAGCTCGAATATTTAATAATCTGTCGTGCATGGCCATAAAGACCCATTGTAGCCATCAAGACCAAGTAGGGAATGTATATGATACTGAAGAGTACCATAGTCCTGCGCTTCGTAAACTCCGATCGAACCTTCTCAGTAAAATATAGAGTGAAAAGCAGCGCAATAATGGTGGCGAAGAAGAACCACTCAGCCATTGGATATCTGAAGAACAAAAGGCGACCGAGTTCGCCCGGGCTGTGCGGCCAGTCGACGATGATGAAGCTCAAAAGCAGGCAAGTGTGTTGTGTGACGAGATAGTAACTGATTTCACGTATCAGGAGTAGCGAGACAATACCGAAGCGCTCGTCAACGCCTCGCTTGCCGCCAGGTGGATTCGTCCATGCGAGTGGCATATGTACATAGGAAGCTTGAGTCCAACCCTGGGCCCATCGAAGGCGTTGTTTCCAGAAGCCGCGGAATTCATTGGGTGCCATTTCGAAAGAGCATACATTCATGTCATGGACTGCCTTCTTACCGAGACCGTAGGCACGAAGCGCAGAATCGATGTCTTCAGTCAACATGTCACCATGCATCTTGTGTGCGCGAAGGAGGGGTGCTTTCCAGTATCCGTTGCTACCACAGAAGAGACCGAAACCGAACATTCTGCTGCGGCCAGGATGAGAGATGGCGTAGATCTTGTCGAATTCGACGGCGATCATCTTAGCGTAGAAACTTTCGTTGGTGTTGTAGACGATGCAGCGACCTTGCACAATGTCGACAGACTTGTCGGCGAGGAAGCGCTCTGCAGCCCAGCGGGGATTATGTGGATGTGGGCAGTGGTCGCTGTCGAAGATACCGATGATATCGGCATCGGATTGCAAGCCGAAAAAATAGTTGAGATTGTCAGCCTTGGATTTAGAGCCTGGAACCTTGATCACTCTCAAGTTCTTGTACTGCTCCGGCAGCAATGCGAGTTCACTCTCGAGTGGCTCGATCGCCTTGGGTGTGTTGTAGACAAGGTTAATGCGTAACTTCTCCTTTGGGTAGACCAGCTCCTCACATGCATAAAGGACCTGGTTGCGAATGATGTCTTGCTCATTGGGCAAGTAGGCGACGATGACAAGATCGATGACAGGAAGATCCTTGACGGTACCGTTGAGATCACTGGGGAACTTGCCCGCAGCCTCCACGGCCATGGCTGCTTTGCGTGCATCGCGAACGGGTGTTAGTCCCAAGAACGATTCGATGACACAAGTCGCAGCAATGTAGAAGTTGGTCGCCATGTAGAAAAAGTAAAAGACTTTGATGGTCCCTTCATTCACCAAACAGAAAATTGCAGTAGACACTACGAAGTATGTAAAGACCAGTGTAAAAGGCGTCCAGTCCAGGATCCAGTCCGAGAATGCTGTAGTTCCTGTCCGTATGCTGCTGGTAATGTTTGATCTGACGGATGAGATGATTGACTTCTTGCCGCTTGATGATGATTGTGATGATGATGACGGTGATGCCTTTTCCCCATGGTTGTTGTGCGAAGTCGGTAAGTGGTTCTTCGTGAACGGCAACATGGTGTCTCCTGCTACCACCGCGTCTAGCGATGCCAAGTAGTAATGCAGTGAGTAGCGCCTAAGGAAGATGTGTTGCCGAAGGAGAGTCGCAACAAACAACGCAAAAGTGAGAAGCACTAGATGTATGGGCACCTATTCACCGACAAAGAATGTGATAACGACTTGGCCTCCAGGAAATTTACTTATCAATGCGATCAGCAGCAGGAAATATACGCGGCCATTACACCTCACGCTTGCGGGGATCTTGATCGAGACTATCGTTAGTCGGAGAGATCGTAACACATGTGAAGTCATCCAAATGGAATGGCGCAATCGAGGCGTGCAAGCACCACTCGTGAGATGGCATCCAGACACACTTGCTAGCATGAAGACTTGACACAGATCGATCTCGAGCCGTCTTGGAGGCCGTCTTCTCAGCAGCAGCAATAGCTGCGATTGCGGCGATTGCTGCGAATGCGGTAGCATGTTGTCGTACTAGGCATCGCTTCTGCCGAAGTCTAGCTCAGAATAGCCAGTGTCAACGTTTACGGATGGACTAAGACAGTTGACGAGAAGATGACATAGAGTGGGGAGCTGATCTTCGAGTGTTGATGTAGCAGTCAGTAGTGTAGTTGGAGTGGGATGGCGGCAGAGTTTGAGGGATGCAGTGTGGCTGAACTGCGCCACGTCTTCAGAAGATGCCGGGCTCGCAGAGCTAGAGCCGAGATATCAACTGTAGTCACGCCACAGCCGAAGCGAGATGGACGACCACCGACCGTTCTACTGACGGTCCGCTCCTTGCCTACCTCACCCCCTTCATCAGTACAGAGATGTAGATAACGCTGTACACGACACTCTAGAGGAGACAGTCATCGTCACGGGAGCTCGGTAGGTCACCACGCTCTGCTCGAGTGGAGCATACCAGAGACAATCAGATAACGCATGCAACGCTCGATAATCCATATCTATCGCCTCCTGGTACGCTGGACTGTGCTCAACCAAACTTTCCATCGCACCGAAGCAAGACCTGCACCGAAGATCAAACATAGGAATAAGCTCATGATGGTTTGAGCTACTGGACCTAACCTGCAGAGCATGTTAACGAGCGATAGACCTTGGCATCTTCTACACTACATTATTACAAACAGCTCATCACAGGGGCCGATTGCCTCATTGGGATGGCGACGAATGCTCGGCGGCGGAGCAGCTAACGCTGCAAGTTACAAAATTTATCTGCCAATAATGCTAGACAGCTCGGATCCGTTGCTTTTCCATTGCCGTGCATCGATCGACGAGAACGATCACAGAATATGGCTCACCGACCGGAACCTGTCTCATGTGCTTGGTCGCGAACGTCTGCGAGCTCATGCACATGTGCTGCATTCGTTCGAGGTGGCCGAACACCTGCAGTTCGGTGTCACGCCCTGTGATTTGTGCAGATCTCCGCGACGCCTCCACGAACAAGCATTAAACGCATTGGCGCTAATGTCACGACCTTATTTCAAGCCTAGTGGATGGAGTCGAACATCCAGCCATCGATGGATTGTTTGTGTCTTCTGGTCTGACGTGTTGATCGCTACAGCTCCTTACTGACCAGACGATGTACTGCATACACTGACATTTGCTTCTCTTCTGCATGACCGGCAGCTACTAAGTCATATCCCTCTTTCTATTAACTTGACACAACACCAAAGATGGCAAGCGCTGCCTCTAACAACGGAGCCGACAACAAGGCGAAGCGACAATCTATGGTGAATGTCGAAAGGGCCCCGTTGGATGGGACCGGTCATGACTCTGTGCCTGCACCGCCGCCAAAGCAGAGCGTTGTCTCGACAGTACGAGATATGGCATCAGCAGAAAGACGAGGCCACCACCTCTACATTACTGGGTTAAAGGGAATCTTGGTCCTCGAGAGTTTTCTGTGGACCTTTTTCGTGACTTTCATTCCAACACTGGCATCGCCTACACTGGTTCATCAAGCAACCCCTGGCCCAGTATATCAAGACATTCTTCGGGAAATTTTCAGCGTGCCGCTATGGAACTACAGCTTCATCTACAATTTCTTTATCATACTGTCAATGCGAACGATCCCAGTCTCCTTTCTGCAAGATCCGACAGGTCAGACTTACGCTGCAACCGTTATCCGACGCATCCTTCGTATGGTCGTTGTGATTTGCATCGCATCTGGTATGGCCACGGGCATCTTTTCCGCTATTGGTGTGGACTTCATCAACGAATTCAAAGCGAGATTGCCCAATCGCAGCATCGAGACACCAGTGGTGGCATATGACGGCGTTGCGGCCGCAAACTCCTTGTTCCAATTCTTCTGGATTACTGAGGACTTCTTCAATCAGGCGGCAAACAATTTTTGGCCAACTTCAACACTATGGGTGTCGTCGATCATCTACTTCCAGGTTAGTTGTCCTCGTACGGCCGCAAATGATAGCAGCTGATAAGTAAATAGTCCTTTACTGTGTATTTCTGTATGGTCATCTTGCCATACACTCGGCCAAAGTGGCATATCCAAGGAATGGGATTGTTCGCAGCCGGTTCCTTCTGGATGGGATACTGGGGTTGGTACTCCATGACTGGCATGATCTTCGCTGACATTGCTATCAACACCACCCTGAAGAACGAGCTCAAAGCTGGATTGAAGATCAATAGCCGTGGTTGGCGCATTCCTTATTGGTCTCTCGCCATAACATCCTTCGCCATCGGAATCGCCTTGAAGTACACCTTTGTAGTACGGCCGCGCTTCGTCAACAGCTTGGTCTACTTACACCCTTACGTGGATCTTCTAGAAGGCTACTCCTTAAGCGATTACGTCGATAAGGGACCATATGCCCGTCTTGACGACTGGCTCATGATCTGTGGTATACTACTGGCCGTGGAATCATTCTCTGCAGCGCAGCACTATCTTTCATTCAAGCCCCTAGTCTGGTTGGGAGAGCGATCATTCAGTGAGTACGGATTGACTTGAGGGAAACAGTAAAGATACTCATCACGTTGCAGGTATCTTCACGGCACAGTGCATTATATTCTACACCGGCGGCATCAAACTGTGGCTCGCTCTGAGCGACAAGGGTCTCAGTAACGCTGCAGCCAACATTGTTGTTTTGATTGTGTGCTTTGTCGCAATCATAGTCTTCTCCGAACTATACTACAGGGTAGTAGACCTGCCATCGAGGTGGCTAGCCAGAAACGCATATCTCTGGCTGGTCAATTGATGAACACAGAAGAAATCCATGTTTTGGCAACGCCCACATTTCGTTCGTTTAGCCTTGTACTTAGAGAATCAATAAAACTAGCGGCATGCTCTGTATAGGCGTAGATAATAAATTTGTTCAGCATAGGTAAATGTAGAGTGCGATATGATCGCACAAGCAGTTCCACCAAGCTGAAGAGACCGGTTAATTCGGTTACTATAAAAAGTCATGCTTTGCTCAGCAAGCCGGCGGGCGGCGGCTTTGAAAACGTGCGCAACTGTTCATGCCACACCTATCTTTCCAATATCGTTCGCGCCGGGCAATGCATCTTCATCACCACGAAGCTGCGCCTCAAGAGACAGTCGATATTTCCATGGCCGTTGATGAACCGGGACAGCCAATTAACGCAACAAGAACAGGCGGTCGATCAAGCGGCGCGATGAGCTGACTCTGTGTCGTTTACGGACGAGAAAAGCCTCACATCCCACGCCATTCTGTTTCCGTATATGCAGCACATCCGTTTTCATATGCTGCGAAGTATGATTGGTGGATCTAACAACGTTTCTGAATTCGTAGGGTGCTTTCTGTCCGCTGCTAGGACACTTGGCGGTAGTCCAAGGGATAGCGTGATCGAGAGATACGCCGACTGAACTGACGACGGAGTACAGACTTTGTGCATATACAAGCCTTGGCAGAATGCTCCCTCGCGCCAACGAACGCCAACACAGAGGAGGCAACAGCCTCCGCCGTCCCCGCTATTCGCTCGAACTCTGCAACTTTGTCTGAGATAAGTCTGGATCAGCTGAAACCCTTGATTCTGATATCGTCCAAAAGAACTTTGGCTCAACGAGTCCCAGACCGAAGGTGGACGTGAGTGATTGCAATCATGCGGAAGATCCAGCACCCAGTCGCGGCAATCCATCAGCCATGATCATCGCCGTTGCCTACTCATTACGCACGATGCAGCTGCGATCAATCGTTGCCTGTCGAGCCGTCCACGCCGCCACATGTTTCGGCCGGATTACTCCATTGTGCTCGTTGCAATGTGGCCCCCAGCCTTTCAACGTCTTCAGGCTAGTCTGGACGTCATGCTCAAAGCGGCACCAACAGTGTATCGACGTTGTGGCGAGATCGTGTCCGATTGATCCTGTACAACCACAGTCTGCGTCTCAGAACTACGCCGACTTTACATCAGTAGGCTGCGTTCAGAGCTCACAATTAGCTGCCTTTGCTTTGTCTTTGACCTGCTCGTCCAACACTGCAACTCTCTCCTTTGTTGTCGCAGGAGCAGCGGTGTTCGAACCATCGCAACGATGCTGCTGACCTTAGCGATACCTCTTTTTTTCGGCATTGTTGTTGGACAACAGCGCAATGTCACGCTTCCAAGTCAGTGCTCTTGCGGTTATAGAGATCCTCGAACTGAAGAGCTATACACGGATGCAATCATAGAATACTTTAACGAGACTGGGGTCGATACTAATGTCTTCAAGCTTATGGACTATGCGAAGAAGAATCAAAAGGGCTGGAATATCGTCTTCCCGCAGGGAGCAGATCCAGCAAACGTGATCAGAGGCAATAATGGATCCTTGCCGTGGCAAGATGCCATTGATGGCACTTCGCCCAGTCTCGAGATGTGGCTCGACAAATTTCATTTCAATCATCTTTCGACTGGTGCCGAGCTTAGGTCGTTGCGTCGAGATATCTTGCATGGCTCTTTCAGAACATCTATGCGATCAGCACAGCCCTGGGTTGGCGGAAGTGCAATGTCGATGTTCCTGCAATACAACGATACGGAGAACATCAACCTGGATCTCCTCAACATGAATTCTGCCGATCAAGCCCGTGTCATGCAGCTTGTCAATGGCGAATGGCCTTCGTATTCTCTAGCAACCAACTATACCGTCATCCAGCAAGGGAACAAGACACTTGGAATACCGCCACATCAGCCTTGGGACTTTATGGATCTGAAGTTCGACTGGACTACGGACACTGTTGACTTTTGGATCTTCGACAACAACACTCGCCATATCACCAGCAAAGAAAGGGATTTACCAGCTGTACCACAAGAATTGTACTTCTCGCATTGGTCGACCGGAGACGCCAATTACATGCAAGGTCCGCCGGAGAACAGAACCGTCGCAAATGTCCGATGGGTTCGTGCATTCTTCAACAGCTCCTTGATGACCAAGAATGACCATATCAGGTACGATCAACGATGTAATATGACAGTACCCTGCTCGACGGAGGATATCACTCTTCGCGGATCTTCGGAGTTTTCTAGTGCAGCCCTGGCGGCTTGGAAGCCACCTGGAGTGAACCAACACATCCGCGATATTGCTGGCTATATCGCTGCTGGCTTTAGTACTCTTGGCGTGGTTGCCATCATCAACGCCATCATCCGACGTGGTCCCTGGCATAAGCTCAAGGCAGTGCCCAAGAAGATTCACGACATGTCTTTTCCCGGGAGCAAGCGGAATTCTACGAATAAATTGCGAGCATCTCTGCGTGCTTCTATGATCGGTCAGGCTAACAACGCTGATACGCATGACTGGGCGGTATGGCCTGGTCCACCTATTCGTGTTCAAGGCGATGGTATCGAAACACCTGCACCGGGATATACTTCTCGGCCTGGATATCATTCTCCCTATGGATCGAACCACAACTCCGGAAGTGCTACACCTCTGCCAGCATATGAATCACGCACATCACCGTGGCACTCGGCGACAGCGTCGCTAGTTGCTCCGGTTCGACGAATGCGATCTGGCAGGACAGCTCATTCTCCGATGCACTCTCGCAACTTATCAAACAATGTGAGGTCTGAAACAAGCTACGAATCAATGCGTGGTGCCATTTTGACGCCTCCCGCGGAAGAAGAGGAAGCCGCAACCAGAATTCACCGCTCGATGACACCTGAAGAAGAAGATGAGTTTGCAATCAGAGAGGCTCGAACACGAGCCTATCTCGATCTCGGTGGTGCTGGAGAAGATGCCGACAACATTCGGCCAGCTAGCACCGAGAATCCAAGTCACGGCTCTTTTGAGGAGATGCGAGCTGCTGGCGAACTGAAACATGCCAGTTTTATGGATCTCGAAGACAAGGCAGACGCTTTAGCAGCCAAGCGTGTTCGCCTGTCAAAAGTTTCCGAGAAGGACATCTCAACGATGGATTACAAGGTTGAAGTACCAGTAGCACCACAAGATGACTCTGCCGCCGTGGCTATGAAGGAGAAGTCAGGTGTTCCCGACGGCATCACCGGTGCTGCAACAGAGGACCCCGTCAAAGAGCAACCGCCAAAGACTGCTGCTGCACCACAACAACGTATCGACTACCTTGCCGGTCTCGTCGCCATCTCCTGTATCTTCGTCACGCTTCGACATTTCTCACTGACCTTCTGGCCCTACGTGACCGAGGCTCAAGGGCAAACGATGCACTTTCACGCCGATACGGTACTCTCGTATATTCTCGGACCTTACTTCCTGACACCACTCTGGATCGGACCTTTCTTCGTTACGTCGTGTCGTTTCTTGGCTCAACGATACCTTCGGACGGGCAACCTGGCCGACGTGGCGAACAAGATGCTGCTTCGTGCACCTCGTATGCTTATACCGGTCTTTGTCTTTATGATTTTGGAATACTTCTTGATCTCGCTGGGGCTCACTGGGTGGCTACAGTGGCTACCAAGCGTCACATACAGTGTGTGGCCGTATGTGGTGCCGCAGCCCAATTTTGGCGTCTTCCTCAACGAGGTGGTGGAGATTGCATACCTCATTCCGAACGCTGCACCAGAAATCATCAACCACTACTGTGTTGGTGTCTTGTGGACGATTCCCGTCCAGCTACAATTTTCTTTTGTAACATTACTCGCGACAGTCCTGATCAAGGATGTCAAGAAGCCCTGGAAACGCTTCCTCTTCTACACTCTCAGCATCACAGCCGGATGGTACGCTGTGAGCTGGTCAGCGTGTCACTGGCTCGGTCTCATGCTCGCGGACATGGACATTACTTACAACTGGGTCAAATGGAGCCAAGCCAAATGGTACCGTCTCTACCCGATCTTGTTCCTCGCTTTTGGATTGGTTGGTGCCACACCTCTGGTTTTGCTCTTCAACTCATCCATTTACAACTGGTCTTTCATGGCTTGGGAAGCTGCCATTCATCCTGAGGTGACCACTGGACGACCGATCTTCGAGACCATTCCCAGTATCTGGTATGCTTATCCTCAATACTACGAACCAAGTTTGTCGATCTTGACGTTTTCGATCGGCTTGCAAATCATTGTGGAGCTTTCTACTTGGGTGCAATGGCTGCTCAGTCTTAAGATTGTGACATTCTTCCACCCGCACATCATGACCATCTACTGTAAGTCCCATCCTTACCTTGACAATCCCCGAAACAGTAACTAACACTCCCGCAGTAATGCATGGCTTCGTCTTCTGGTCAATCGGCGCCTACGTCGCAGTCGCGCTCTCCAGCGCCAGCGTGCCCTATTGGGGAATACTCCTCATCGTATCAGTAGTCTGCTACTCGATCATTTTGATCTTCACTATCATGTTAACCCCTTTGATCGAGTTCGCGACCAAAGGCAGTGTTAAGAATATCTGGCGATGGGCAACGGAAGAGCCGGTGCCGCACAGACCTACTACGGCGCCGTTTAGTAAGGAGCTGATTCTGGAGCGTACCAATGAAGATAGTCTGGGGACGCAGACGGAGGCTAAGGAGACGGAGAAGGTTGAGAGGAGGAAGAGTGAGGCGGCGTGAGATGGTTTGTTGCTTTTTTGCATAGCGGTTTTGGTTTGGAGCGTTCGGAGTAGCCTCTTCTCTACACAGCCTTTTTACGGTCATTCAATGGGTTGGGGCTGAATGCAATGGTGGTGGTGTTTACAGCTGCGTTCTGTCTCAAAGTGATCATTTTCGTTCGTCTGCTACTCATACACGCTGCAAAGATTCTCTGCCGCATGCAGGCAACTGGATCCTTGTAAAGAGAGCGACTGAAGATCCTCATTGTTTGCTGCTTTGCTTTAGGCATCGACTTCGTGTATCAATCAGCACAAGGCATTCGAGACGCCGCGCAGTGCTCCTGCTCGATAGATATCGACCATTGCATCCCGACTGTAGATACCGGCTGCTCACATGCACCACGTGTCCAGCATAGTGTTGCTCGTGGTCAGGGAGAATTTGGTGGCGTCGAACCAATATGGCAATCCCCAGTTCCGTAGCAGTGCCTCTCTTTTCGGCATGCTCGAATAACTTGCTTAGGTATATGACGAACTTAGAGCTCATAACCACGATGACCTGGATGCAGCAAGTGAAAGGCCTACAGTGAGTGACAGTCCTAGAACGGCGTACAAGCAGGTAGAGCATTTCTTGAGCGGTCTTGGTGGTCTATTTACTCAGCTAATACGCTCTTTCGGTCAAGCAGGAAAGAATAGCCCCTCGGACGCTATGCTACGGCGGGAGTCGTACAGCGCGATCTTGTTATACCGCTGAATTTGGGAAGGGACAATCGGGTCTTGGTCATATTGAGAGCAGATTAGACGGTATGCTAGTGGCGATGGAGCGATCGTACTCTTGTGGAACGGCCGTTCCGGTGACCGATCGGTCGCATGTTGGGCAAGATCAAGTCTGTCTAGGTGGTGGTGTCGATGTCTGGTTATCGACGAATCAAGCCCTAGCATAGTTCGCATAGCAGAACGAGGAAAGTACGCATGAAAGACTATCGAAAGCGTGGCAATTCACTTCGCAGGATCGATTACCCGACATGATCCCAGTGGATAGTGTGCTTGCACGATATATTTCAAAGACCTCCGCATATATGACGGATGAAATCGCCATGCTCAATCATCGTCCTTACTCGCCTCCGAAGCATCCTCCTCGTGGAGATTATCCATGTTCACATCCTCCTCGACTCTTGTCCCGAGCTTGGTCGGTAGTGGTGTCTCACTCTGAATAATCTTGGCTGGATTGCTCTTATAATGGCGAATCTCCTTTCCCGCCTACCCCTTCTCCACCTTCAACTCTCACTCACCGCTCTCTTCGTCAACACGCGCCTCCCAAACAAGTATGTCTGCAGAGTCCTCTGTCCGACTCTCCTCGATCAACTCCTAATGAGCTTCCGTGGCCTTCTTAAGAACAGACTTACATTCTGCTATCAGCTGTTTGTCAGTATCGCCTAGAATCGACAATAGCTGTAGCCGAGCTCCGCGATACGGACGGCTTCTTCAGCCATCTCGAGGAAGTCAGGGTCGACCGAGGAGCCGATGCTTATGCATACACGTGCACGATCAAGGAGCAGGAGGTCATTGTTCTGGAGAAGAATGCGAGCAGCGCTTTCGACGTACTCGTTGCGGTCCTGCGAGCGGCATAGAAAGCATACGCCCTAAGAATGCGGACCCAGTCAATAATTTCTGGATGACAGCAAAGGCGGAACACTTCTCGTCGGTAGACTGTTGGGAGCGCTATGAGGCCAGTGTCTGGGGTATACAAGCAGGACTCATGCTCGCAACAGAACGGCCTCCATAATAGGATCAGCGACGCGACGCTGACACAGCTCGAGACAGCATAATATTTTAGCAATATATCAGACTTAGTCGTCTAGAGCACTCGTTGCAGCACAGTAACCGCACCGAGGGGTCGTTCCTTCCTGGGCAAGCAAGCGCCACTGCTTAATTACTTCCCGTATACCACAAGGTCAAGTGATCTTGGCATATGTGTATATCTGTTACTCATCTTCTCGTCATTTCCTCTTTTGTTCTTGCCATAAACATCAACCTATCTTGTAAGAATGCGCCAATTGGCACCAACCACCACATGCAACAGTGGCCACAGATAACCACGGAGGTCTGCCAGGATCGAGGACATTTACGACATGAAGCGCTTGTGGCCCTGCTACTCAAGTCAATCGATTTGCGTCGTGTCAAGACTCTTCCGCATGTCACCTTTTATGGTCTCAGAACCGCAGCATCGTTCCAGGACTCCATTCTCGTCGATCCACATTGGAGTTGAAGACCAGCTCTGAGTATGTCGATCGATCATGTAACGCGACATTAGTGGTCTGTGGTGATACGCATTGCATGTACGACTTCGTCCAAGCATTGGTCAGCGAGAAAGTGCTTTAAGGTCTGCCAGCACAGTCGCACCGAGCGCCTGGTCATGAGCAGTTTCGCGGCAGTGCCTATCTTATTCGAGACATTATCAACGAGAGTGCCTCGCCTTGCGATTGTGCTATGGCCAGAGAGCCAACAACGAACCGAATCCGGGTGACGGGAGTCAATTTAGATCGCAGCAGCGGCAGCACCATGCAGAGCCTCGAGCAACGCGTCTTTGACCACTGCGACTCCGTTCATGAAGCGACACAGAGCTGAGACTATAGTGCTCGCATTGTCCTTAAGTCAGATGTGCTCCATGCTGTATGCGACGCATCATCGGCAACGAAGCCTCGCGAAGGACCTTCGACAGCACTTCGATCACTAGCTTTCAGGCAGCCATCTGCTCACGCTCTTCTCTCCTCCATAATGTATGCTCATGTCTCACTCGACTTGCACGCAGGCGGGGCGTGTAGATCGCTGAGAGTGCTTCAAGGTCGAATGATAGTAGTCGAGGAGGACGACATGTTCGAAAAGAGTAGAGTATCGACTGATCAGGACTACTGTGGTGTCAGTGCATCTTTTGGTCGAGAAAGGCGCCACAGAAGGCGGCCGTTAGAAAGTACTGTAGTTCTACTGTGCTCCGAATGCGGTGAGACGTCTCAAAACTGGTATTCGGCTCCGCCACAATCCGAGACTTCCCACGAACGCAATGCTGCGAATTCTTTGAGCACGTCTACTCAAAGCTCAGCAGCATTTGCGTGGATGTCGGTGAACACGTCCTCCCTATCCTCATAAGTACATGTACGCTCAGGAAACCGTGGTCGCTCGCTAGAAGCAGCTGCGCCGTCCACTTACGACCAAAATATGCTGCTAAACAATACTTTGCACCACAGCTCGCAATCTACAGCCCTTGATATTCATGTCACAGTGCGCACGTCATATCGAACTTCGGAGATCGTGGTGGAATGAGAACAACGTTACTCCTGCTATCTATGCCTGTCGTACACATACAGTCTACAGCCGCATGTGCAAAGACACTATGTATGGCTCCTGTAGCTGCAGTAATAATTGAGTGCTATGCTTAAAGCATGAACAATCTCTGCTGGCGTCAAATGCTTGAAACGGAATGGCAGTGTAGCAGGAGGACTGACCTGCCTTGAAATAAAAGCAACGTCTCGTACGAAAGGGTTCCATCTGTAGAGCGAAGCCAGAGACATGCTAGCACGATGAGATATCGTAAAAGGTGATAACGACTAAGTCACACCAAAGTAAAAGGTTGAAAGACAAAAGAGCAAAAGATTGGCAAAAAGAAATCGTGAGTAAACTGAGTTTACTGGCAACCAATAGGTCGTACCCCTACTAATTTGTTAATGGATAGTTACTCATGCGATAATCAGGCTACAACATACGGATTCGACTAAGTGATTATTAGTGAATGGTGTGACGTTGTGACGACATTTCTGCTCACACCGGGGCTAATAATCGATCAGTAACCGCGTTGCATTGAACACAGCACGGTCAATACTCACTTGCCGGAAGATTTTAATCGCCACTAAGGGCTTTCAAAATCCGGAATGCTAACCACTACACTGCTAACCTTTAGCACCGCTTCAGCTAGTATTGGAGCAGGGAGGCGCACTCATACAACCCGATGTGATCGGTTTGACTGAGCCATTCTGGCTTGAGATATTGTGCTTCGCAATTGTAACAAAATATAAAGCTAGGACTATGATGACGTCATCGATCTTCCTGACCGCCAGCCATCTCGAACTATCTTTAACGAGGCACCATCCTCACATCGAAGGCTATGCCTCCCCAGAAGCTCACAAACAATCCTACAAAGTCTGCTTCCACACTATGGCCAACACCAGCCTTAGACAACAAGGCATTACGCATGTCGTATGCCATAGCCCGCGGTGAACAGGGCGTCCTCACATTCGAGCCATACAAGGTAGACATACCGTAGCACAACCTCTCAATCATGCATTGATCCTCCAAGGGTATTCTCCTCCCACACTGGCGCTTCAAGACTGTCCCAATTGCCGAACAATCCTCTCAGACCCTCAAATCTGCCTTTGACCACTACATAAAAGCCCAGGACTTTGTCGGAGCAGACATGGCCCGCAAGTTCATACAGATGGGCATGACCCGTGCAAAACGATATGCCAATCACAAGGGCGGGAGAAAGTACGATCGAACTGCGAGAGAAATCGAAAAGGAGGGCGGGAGCAGGAAGGAATTGCCAAAGAGTACAGGGCATGCCGGGATGGAGGAGAAGTTGGCTGCTAGTGAGGTGTTCAAGGAGGTTTGGAGGGCATGTACGAGTGATTCGGATTATGTTGAATTGAGGGCACTATGGCAAGAGGAAAAGAAAGCTTGGGAACAAGGTAACAAGGGAAGAGTCAAGCAAGAGAAACAGGAGGATGAGGATGAGGTCAAGGTTAAAAGTGAGGTCAAAGAAGAGGATGAAGATGATGATTGACAGATATGATACCCATACAGAACTATCGACAGTAACATTGGAAGCAGCAAACACATAGGACTACTGCGTGGATCGAACCGGTATGCAAGCTTTAGTAGGTCGAGTCCCTTCAGCAGCATGCTATCCCTGTGCGGTTTGGAGACACCAGGCTCCGTGGAGACTGAGAGCTCCTCCCATGCCAGCGTTTCGAATCCATCGGAAAGATGCGCGATCGCCATGAGCGACCGTTACTCTCTTCACAGACATGTCGCCAAAGCTGCAGCATTTGCAGTAGCCAGAAGTTGCCAACGAGATATGCAAGACTCAAGTATTAGCGATTGATGGCGATATCTATCGAGCCGCAAGTGTCGTACTTTCCTGCATCCGATGCCAAATTTTGTACACCATCCGAGGGACCCGCAATGCAGCGTCACACACTCCGAATCGTGAATACTGGGACCGCCTATGGATTGTCCAAGAGTGTCTGCTGGGAAAGAGTTTACAGATTATATGCGCCGAATACAATGTATTACCTGTCAGATTGTGACATGATGTCTCGCAGATCTCAGTGGACACACCGGGGGAGCCAGACGCAAGAGGCAAAGTGCTGGAACATAACCACCGGCAATCGGAGCGTCTTCACTCGAATTCGAAGATTGATTACTCGCTGTCCACACCATGAGCTGTGTGGATCCTCGGCATCGAATCTACGGCTTGCTCTCGCTCGTCCGCTGGCGCCAAGATGCTCCTGGGATCACCTTTGATTACTAGATGCCAGCAGTGATTGATCTTGCAAGATCAGCTGTCCCGTATGGCTCTTCCGAAGAGTCCGTTGAAATACTGATGCAAGCTCTTGGCGTTCGGAATGCCTTGCCCTGGGGCTCTATTTCTGTATTGGGCATGGCGGTCGTGTGGCTCTCCATAAGAATGACCGAATACTACTGGAATCGGGATCATCAAGTGGCTGCTACGCTTGCTGAGCACCCCTGCTTTCTCCAACGTTCACGTCTCACTTTACCAATGGCTGCCATTCGATACGAATATGGAGACACGATATCGTAAAGCTGAAGAATTGCAGTACGGGACGAGAGATCCTCTCCCTCTGTGGAGAACCCATAGGCCGTTCTTGTGTGTCGCTGCAGAAGCATGCTTTATAGGTAGAGACGTCCACATATTAGCCAAGTCGCCCCTGGGTCAGAAGGACAGGTGCCCGTATAGCGAAGCAGACATCAGCAGAGTTGAGGGCATCCTAGCTCGGCATCCTAACAGCTGGATCCAAGCAGAATGAAGAAGGCACTTTTTCCAAATCCTTCCAATTGGGAAACTTCCTGGACAATTGTACACCAATTAATACAACCCGTTGCTACTCGACTAAGTTCGAGCATATACTCCATTCGTGTAACTCGGATCGATGGTAAGAACCTCGATGATTGTCGTCGTGACGCTGGAAGCCGCATATCATCTATTAGCAGTGAGATACTGAAACGAAAGTGTAGTTTTGTCTCTACGGCAGGAGGAGGGCCCAATTTTCAGCACTCAAACAAACAGCAAAATAGGCACAATTCAAATGGTGCGACTTCCGGAGCCACACCAAAGCCCACCCCTCTTCTATACTCCGACTCCTCTCCCTTCAGCCCCGTGCCCCTAGCTGCAAGCCCGAGGAAATTGGCAAAAGACATGTCCACCAGTGCCTAGGCCCGGCAGAAATCGTCGTATGTAATAAATCAAGATCGATGCGGACCCTCAGCTCCTTAGAAGGCTCACATGCCATTATGTCTGCTAAATCGTCAGCGATTCCAAGTATCTGCTTTAACCCTTCGGAGCACGCGACGCACCTCAGCACATCGGGCACGAGCAGCCGTTGACGCTACATTCCCCGTCGTCGAAAGCGCAGGTTCCGGCGCTGCCTGTACACAGTAGACAAATCCCGCTTTGGCAATCCTACATCACCAGTCAGCATATCGGCGAAGAAAGCGATGATCTTTTGGGGAAGAAATACGCCATTGCAAGTACATGCTAGAGCGATGGGACTGAAGAGCAGATAGGTGCTCAGCGCAGCTAGGTAGGTGAAGCGCATGGTGGTTGGTAGGTTGATTGATTGACTATTCGCCTGTGGGCACTGAGACGTTGAAGCTTGTGGCGCTCGATTTAGAGGTATCGTCCAGCTTGACTTGAAGGCTTCTTATCACGTCGTTGCAAAGCGAGGCAAGACAAATCTTGCGAGAGCAAACAGAGCGCAGAGATATATGTTCGAATACCTTCATGTAACGTTGGGTACTTGCCGCTTAATTTCGACTGACGTTTCAGGCACGAAACTTTTCACATCCACGGCCATGGATCCACTGCATACTTCTCTTTATACACCCAAAGGCTACCCCCGCCCAACCCTTCACGCCACAAACAACGCATATGCCTGCTTTTCCACCTCGATCCACCCATATCCCACCGTCTCTGCAACCACATCAGCAACCCATCCCAAATACGGCATCAACCCCATTCTTCGCTCCCTTGACTCACATCGTCTGCATTCAAAGCAATGGCACCCATTGGTCCCACTACAAGCAAAAATACTCGTGACGCAAGTCCCAGGCGCTTGTCCGCACTTCAGGCAAAGACCTGGGCTACTTGTACATTCCTGTACTATGCAATCAGCGTATCTGCGCGCGAGCAGAGCGTCAGGTCATTCCCCGTCAGGAAGGCTTACCTCATTGCAATTACACGCCAAGGCCACGGTACTGAAGAAGCCGAAGAGTACGTAGGTGCTCATGAGCGCAGCCAGGTAGGTGAAGCGCATGATGGTTGATTTGGTCAGGTTGGTGAGAATAATGATTCGGAGTCGTTCGGTTTAGATCGCCCAGCTGGACGTGGAAGCTTCTTGTGCAGAAGCGTAGAAGTGAGAAAAAGAAGCAAGACGCACGCATCTAGCAAGCTATAAGTCGAAAGGCGAGCAGTGGCACCACAGATCAATATATCTCCTGATAGTGAGATAGCCGCACGAAGCCGAAACGGGGTTCTTCGCAAAGGCGTCACCTTCCTCGTATATAGCACCGACACAGTATTCGCTTGCTTTGAGTACGACTACCAGAGCAACGGCAAAGATGCGCTGGTCCCACAACCGCATTACCAACCTATCTGAGTCTGGGCACGAAACGGATCGCGTCTCGTGTAGACTTGAGTGGCGCATATGTGGAAATCGCAAGGTATCAACATCCAAGGCTGTATTGTGCGAGGCAAGTCCGTGATCATTATCCGCTGGCGCGATACGTAGTGATGAGCAGGATGATAATGCTCTTGCGCCGCGCAAGACACACTGCACAGAATTGGAAAATTCGGAAGGCTTACCACAGCAACCGATAGCAAATAGGTACGATGAGTATGACTTCCGACGGTGTGAGTGGCATGTCCCATTGTATCAATGGAGATCAGCGAAGAGGGAGGATGACGATAATGCATCGACCTCATGATTCACCTTCATCAAAAAAGGAGTCCTACCATACCACGGCTGGTCCTGTTTTCTGCTATGCGACCTCCGCTTCACTGACATATATCGGCTTCTGCAACCTTTGTCCATGCTCATGCGCCACTTTCACAAGACTAGGAAACACCACGAATACCTCCTCCTCATCCTCCTCTTCTCTACCTACCCACCCAAAACTCCATGTAGTGGGCTGCGAAAATAACTTCCACCCAAGCTGCGCACCCTTGGTCACCACCTTCTCCAGTTCCTTCACCCTCGCAGCACCATATCCCTTAACCACAAAGGGCTGTAAAACACAGACTAACGTTGCAGTCAATTCTGAGATATTCTGCTTGCGCGGATCACGCCAATCCAGTTGTTGCTGCTGCTCAATGCCATCGCCATAGATAGCCGCCATTGAGGCACCTGTCACCTGTCGCCATTTGTGTAGGGATGTCATCCAATCGTCACTTTGGTCGGTCACGATGCGCATAGATGATGGAGAAGGACATCTGAATGGCGAAGCAGGACGTGCAGTCACACTTCCATTTGCTGCTAGAGGTATCGGTTCGAGAGCTTCGATGAATCGAGATACTTCAGGTGGCAGAAGTGTTGTAGCGAGAGGTGCGTCGAGCCTGATATTCGAGAAAATGTTCCAGGCAATGAGGAAACGAATTGCGGAAAGACGGGTTTGAGGAGTTTTGAGGAGCCTGTCGATATCTCCTTCGGAGAGCAGGGCGTCCATTATCAAAAGTTCTGGGAGTCCATCGAGTTTATATACGGCGTTGTCTTGGCGGAGAAAAGCGACTTCGGTATCTGCCGTGCAGTAGATCTCGACGTACTTTCTGATGGCTGAGTTGAGCTTGGTGAAGTCTTCTTGGAGCTCACGGTCCGAGGCTGAGGGGAGAAAGTCAACGTCCTTGATGGTGTTTGCATTGCGCTTCTCGATAATAGCGCCTGCCGTAGTGCCAGAGAAAGTATCGCTATGGTCTTGATATGCATCGATATGTGTTCGTCTGGATAGGGAAGATTTCCTCCGCTTTTGGCACAGGCAGAACACGATGATCGCGGCCACGATGATTCCGCCAGCAGCTGAAGCTACACCTATTCCAGCGACGGTGTTGACGGGAAGACCAGATGCTCGAGTGACTTTATCGGATGGGCCACGGCTAGGTGTGGTAATGGGCTGACTCGGCGTGGTCAAAGGTGCTGACGCCTGCACTGTACCGCTCGAGATCGACGATGACGCTTGTGTAGACATACTTGGGTTATGCTGTTCCGAAGAGGTCAAGGTTGCGCTAGGGGAGAGACTGGCTACTGTGCCGGAGATTGAGGACGATGCAGATGATGGAGTTGAACCAGGATAGTCCGCAGCAGGAGGCATAGATGTGCCGGTGGTTGTGCTCATGTGGTCGGACGATTCCAATGGCCCTGACATGCTCGACGACGACGATGTAACTTCTGTGACGGTGGACAATGTAGTTGTGAATATCGAATCTCCGCTAGAACTACTAGAGAAGCCGCGTGATTGACTGGACGGACCGGTGTCCGTCTCGGGATGTGTCGCAGCCCGAGTCGTCGCAACGACGGAGCTGTTCGTGCCATTCATTTGCACGTCCGATACAGGAAGCAGAAGTTAAAGTGTTGACTGATCTCGGGGCCATCGTCAGAGCCATCTGAGGTGGCGTGGAATCGTACAGGCATCCATACGTAGTACCTGCCGCGAAAACGTTCGTGCGCTGTACCTGCATGAAATAGTTGGCTTCCCAAAAGAGAATCTCGTGCACAAGCATTGCGTTATTGTTTGCTCTCTGCACCTGAATGAAAATGGTTCGGCAGTGCGCGTGCACCACCCTGCGCATCGTTGCACTGCAGATATTGTGCGACAGATCGACCTCTGCGACTGAGCTGATCACGGGCGCTCGATATTCATGCCGTTGCCTTACGTTACTCCTCCTCCTCGATAATCTTCGACAGTCGGTAGACAACGAAATAACGCGCAAGTTCGTAAGATCCACAACCCCCTTCGATCAATTCAAGAACGAGCTGATGTATTTCCTCACAGCGGCATGTTGGGTAATTTGGGTCGATGCATTTTACGAATAATGCCCAGACTAAAAGCAAGAGCAAAATGAGAGAAGCCATGTCGACAATGAGCACCACGGGTCCGAAGCGAACTTTCTGCGAGCGAATCTAAGAGCATCCCGGCTGACCACGACATATTTGTAAAACAGGAAACCGCTGCTCTGAACACGAGACTTCCAGCAGCAGAATCGATGCATTGCTACGATCTCGGTGTGCCGCGTTTTCGATCCAGATCGTCCTGTCTTGCTTATCGGCCACAATCCAGGGACTAGTCGTCGGTTGCAGGAGCAGAACATCTTGATGTCTTCGATCTGCCGGCCGTAATGGATTGCGAACGTAGTGATGATGAGCACAGAGACTCCAATGAGTATATTGAGTGAGTCGCTATGTAGACTGATCAGCTCATAGTAGAGAGCGCTTACGAGGAGGATGTTGCCCAGCAAGAGCAAGCTGTAGACGACGCTGGTCTTCCAGCAGCAGAGAGAGCTTGTGCGTGCCATTTGTGCACGCTCTCCCGTTCGTTATCCTTCCGAGGCTTGGGTGTGGTGGTAATGTGCATGCGATTCGATGCAGTGGAGGAGTTCGAAATCGCAAGTCTGCAGTGAGCAGGTGGGCTGCGTGGTTTCCGTCTGTCGAAGCCGGAAGTCGTTAGCCCAGTCTCGATATCGAACCTCTTTCTTGATATCCATTCGACCACCATCAACAGCAATCACATCACTCGCTCTTGCTCCCCTCGCTCAAGGTATGTTCTGATTGCCGTCACGATGGACTCTACCTTACGATGCAATGACCTTGGCTGTCGTGCTCACGTTGACGAACGTGCTGTGGTCACGACGTGCAGGTACGCACACCGCACACTAAACAAAGCATCCACCATCAGTGCGACATCTTACAAAGTCCAACAGTCACATCTTCTGCCTACCATGTGCAGATCGTCACGGTCTGAGTGCAGTTCAGGACGGCCAGAGAAAGTGCCCTGCTTGCGGCACATTCTTACTCAACCACGACGATGCCGTTGAGACTTACCTGAATCCGTCTGAAGACTACAAGACGAGCATTCTCGGAGGACTAAGCCCGTCGATCATCATGGAATGCGCGAGCCGTGGTCTCAGCTTCTGGGCATACCAGATAGCGCAAGAAATGTCTGTGATGGCTGCGAGATTGTCAAATAGGATCGTCACTAATCAGAGACAGTACATACCAAGAGTATCTATCGAAAAGCCTCTCGGAGAAGTATGCTGGACTCGGCACACATCTGGAAAATGTCCTTCGCAATGCTCAAGATGAGGCTGTGCGCATGAACACGAAGCTGGACGGTCAGTGACGCCACTTAGATATATGTTACAAGCTCGCTTACCAATGGCAGCCATGCGTGCCGAACAGCAGAATTTGCTAGCTCACAATAAACGACTCGAAAAAGACCTCAAGGAAAGGACCAAGAACGGCTTGCAGTACAAGAATCTTTACGAGAAGCTGAAGCATGCTCAGCAGCAAGGCAACGTTGAGCTTGCCGCCGAGCAAGACGCTGATAACGTACTGCTGGGCGCATCACAGCATGCCTCGAACCAGTATCGCAACACTCAAATGCAGCAGCCTGGACATCCGCGTCCTGGTCATGGTGCCGGTAGCAACGGAAGCGATGAGCGAAGGCAGCGCATGACATTACAACCTGGTGCTGGCTATGGTGTGAAGGGATATGCACCGACTGGCAGCCGCGGTGTTGGGACTTCTCGTGAGTGTGACAGCGAATGTGTCCGGCTGCCGCCAGCTGACACTTCACAGACAGCGTTCAGCTGGCCAACCGAGGAGCAGGTCGACCACGCCTCCCTCAGCCAACATTTGGTAACTATGATGCCAGCTTGTTGGGTCGCGGTGGTACTGGTATTGAGTCACTTCGTCAAGGCACACCTCGCGACGGTGGCTATCGGTATGGCGCTGGCCAAGGCGGTAGCCCTGGGGATGGCTATGGACTCAGTGCTGGTGTGCGCGTGGGCAGACCAAGTGCCACAGGTTTTGTTCCGCCAAGTCGTGGGGGTCCTGGTAGGCCAAGCGGGTATGGTGCCGTTCCGATGCGATAGAAGCGCTCGAGTGTAGGGTCTTCGGAGGCTTTGTGCTTTGCGCTTGTCGTTGAAGTAAAGCTCCTTGTTATTATAGCTTGCATCTACAGGTAGACTTGAGCTAATATCTGCTTCCCGCTGCTCCCTCACCGCTCTTTGCATTCCTGCTGGGTTGTGCATCTTATGTAGCATGTAGTCTCCAGCGTGAGTACATTTGGTGAACATCCCGAGCCACAGCACATATTCACATGCCACCTCCTCGACGGTGATCCCGGCTGGGCACCTCGAGTATCAAAGTCTGGTTTGAGAAGCACGGAGCTCTTCATACACCTTTACCTGGAGGGCGATAAAGGCGATTCTTGTAGTCGACATATCGATCACAGGACGACAGCTGGCCGAGGCATGCCATTTCGGGGGAAGACGATGCTTGAAAAGTGGTTGGTGGGATGAAACGAGAACTTATGGTCCAAAATGCATGTGATTGACTGGAAGGGTGAGCTTGCACGTGATGCGGCAGAAGCTCGGTGGTGGTGACGCGCCGACGTGCCTGCCTTGTGAAGCTCCAACGTCAAGCTGGAACACATCATCAAACAAGCACAACTCTATCAACCACATCATCGACCAATACACACTCGACGTAGACCACGCCAGCGTAACAGTTGCCTCACGATATACGAACACCGCAACATCTGCCGTCAAGCAGAGCGTACAGCTCCACCATCATCCATTATGGTACATCAGCTCCACTACCTACCTCACTAGACACCAGATCACTGACAGTGTCCTTTCCAGTCTCTTCGCATCGTCCCAGCACCCACAAACCCTTCTTCCACAACACCACAATTCGGAGCTCCCTCAGCACCCGGCGTCCACGACACCCTCCGCTCGAATCTAGGCCTCAGCGCCTCACCAGCCCCCAAAGCAAGTTCCGCCGCATCTGCCTCACCACTGCAATCGCAGCATCCTCTCGAATCCCGTCTCGCTAACTGGAGAGCGCAACAAGACTCCCTGAAAATGAGTCTGCTGCGACGTCAATTCGGAATCGCCGAGCCTGTCAAGCGCCAGATGGAATTGTCAATCGTGCGGGCGGGAGAATGGCGGCCTAGTATCCTTGGTGGTGCTGGCAACGGGAGCGCTGGACTTCACAGTGATATCTTAAGTGGTCGGGACTGTGAGTTGGGGTGGGAAGATGTGTTTGAAGGAGATGTGATGAGGGAGGGTGTGGACTTTCACGGAGAGATGGAGAATCGGTTCAGGATGGCTTGGTAGACGCCTCGCTCCAGTCATGTCTGAGCTGAGATAATTGCATTGTTGTCAAGATGCGACGGGATGGAAGGCTCGAAGGAAGATGAGATGGAGAATTGTACTGATACGACCGCTGAGCTTTGACGATAAAGCCAACCCAGGCGGTGGAAGAACAAGCATAGATGGAGTCTGCTGCTATGGTATACTTCATGTACACTACAATGGCGTAGAACAGGTAGTCAAAGCGGGATGTTTGGCACGTTGCTGCTGACCTCCTCTTGCTGCCGCGCCTGCCATATAGCGAAATGCATTAGTATGTGATGGTTCGAAAAAAATTGCGTACAAACATGCTCTCATATGTGGACCATTACACTAGAGATAGCGTTGGCATTCATGCCCATGGAAAACGCCTCACAGCGATGACAGAACCTCATCGGGGTTGCCACCAAAATCTTCTAGCAACAACTTCGTAGCTGCAGAGAACCCTTTCCTCCCAAACGCAAATGCTATCGCCAGTATCATGTAGTGCACTGGTGCCTTATCGCCTATATGGTTCCCATGCTTGAGCGTAGAGCTCGAACGGCGCTCCATTTCCCAGCCATAGAGCAGAAGACTAAAGTGACAGAGATAGCAACGAATAGATGCCTCATGCACTGCACTGTTGCATACGTTCGCAGCCCGTCTTGCTTCAGGCATGCAGTGCCAAATCCCATTTCAATGGATGGCCAGGTAGATCTATGATGCTCGTCGCCTCCGTAGCATGATCGATCGATTCAATTGCTCGCGCGCTCACTCGCTTGCTGGTTGCTAGACAGTACGCTGCGTCTCTCATCTCATGCCAGACTTTATGTTACACATAATTCCGAGGTCAAATTTGAACAACGATAATATCCTGCGACCGCCTGTCTCGGCCATATTGTTTGTCCTCCCTAAAACGCCTAACCCCCCACGCCATGCCTCGCTTCGTTCTGGTATGCCTAGTGTGCTGTTTTTCTTCACGGATCGCCCTTTCCTCTCCACCGTCTCGCTTCTGTGCGCACGTTCGGCGCTAACCTTCATGGCGCAGTCGCAACGCAATAAAACGACGCCTCCCGTCCGATTCGCAACAGCGTCATTGCAACTGCTCAAATGCCTCCAGCATTCCAAGTCCCCTGTGCATTACGCTGCAGCATTGATGTGATGTCCACATTCCGGATATGTCGGGGTACGACCGATCTACTTCTTCTTAAAGCGTGTAGGCTTGACGTCCATTGCACTCCAGGCTGGCTCGACATAGGATATGCTCTGAATGAATGACTGCCATCTCAAAAACTTGGGTCCTCCTCATCCACTCAGGAACCCCATGGCTCACAACACGACGCAGCGGCAGCCAGCATTACGACCTTCTCCGCCGTCGCGCATGCGCATTGAGCCGCTCTTGCCAGAGCCCTTAGCAGCGCCGGCTTCGTCTTCCTCGAGATCCGGTGGCTTGATTGTCATATGAACAACATTGGTCGTGTCAAGTTTGAAAGGTAGTGCTGTACCATGTTAGCCCAAGGGCCGCTACCATCCCCATCGCCTTTGTGTTACCTTTCAATTGTGTCTTATCCTCGATCATCCTCCCCAGAAGAATCAGCCGTATACTACTGGCTGACGCTGGCTTCTGCTCCCATTCTGACCTCCAATCCCTGAGTATGAGCTCTTTCAGCTGGTATCCACTAATCTCGAGCGGGCTGAATGCTCCTGTCGAGTCTTTTGCGTCCACGCTCCTGCTGTTCAAGTACTTCTCGTCAATCTTGTAAGGGTGCCGTTGACCTGTGACGAGCATGAGGTTTATGCTGAGCTGATGACCGGTTGACGCGGGTAGGGTTGGGTTCTCGGTTGCAGGACCAAGCGCTTCAGTCTCCTTACGCGTGAGCGCTGGCTGTGCAGGTGAGGGTTCGGCGACGGGAGATTGTGCTATCGGGTCGTTTTGTATGGTCGTTGGCGCGGGAGTCTGTTGCGATTCCATGGCGTCCTCGAATTGCTGATCACCAGGCGTCGGAGGCACGATGCTTTCTGTGGTATTAACTGTCTGTGTGGCATCGGCTCGAGAAGCTTCGTCAAGAGCACCAGCAATTGCGTCTCCTTGAGGCGCCGCCATTATTGTGGTGTCCGCAGTAGGTATAAAGTTCCAGGTGGAATGTCTGCAACGCTTCCAGGTTGGGCTGAATGTATTACAATGGCTGGTAGAAGGGAGATCCAATATGAGTGTTGTGGACAAGAAGCGAGTGGACGTCGACCGGAACGCTGGATGAAACTTTTTCGAGGCTGGCAGGAGGTCCAGACTACTCGAGTGTTTGAGGAAGTGGAAGTGAAGTATGTTCCTGCTGCTAATCAACCTGGAGCCGCTGCCAGTAGTTCTGGAAGCGGAAGCGAAGCGGGCCCGATCGAACGTCTTGCCGAGAAGATTCAGCCACCAGCTACAATCTGGGATCCTGACAGATGCCTGCACCTAGCACAAACACAATGTGCCCCAGATATGGATTGCAACGAAAGCAGATGAGTACAACATTGAGCGTTCTGGATTTACTACTTCTGGTCAGTGGCCACCGATGATCTTCTTGTACGAGTAACAGTACATATACAGCATCGTAATCGTAACATGCCATGTATGCGGCTAGCGCATCACCGCACCACCCCATAGAGCCAAGATGACGACCGCAAGAGCTCCACGTCTGGCTGACGGCACGGGTGATTCGGTTGCGACGGCCAGCACTCCGAGAACTACACTATACACGTTGAAGTGTTTATACGATGCTTCGACTCCCAGACATCCAGCATCACGACAAGTTGACAGTAATTTCGAACAGTGTCGAGTTGGGAAATGACTCCAATATCTACAGTCGCGACGAAGTTTTGATGTTTGCGGTCACGCAACGGTCAGAACGGGCATCATCGTTAGAGATCCGTATGCCACATGACATGCAACACGAACATAAGTAGTAGAGACAGTCGAGGAGGCTGACGAGCGGTACTAAACCACGTTGAGTCACGTTGGGATTTGCGACACTGTAACTGGACAGAGTCGAGGAGTATGCATTGCCACTGGATGGTGATCCTAACCGGGCGAGGTTTTTTTAAATTATGCGTTGAGGTACCTCGTTGAATTAGCATACAAAAGTAATGCTCGTCCGCCATTGCATAGTGGTCTCGTCCCAAATGCAAATATCCGTAACACCATGCTGTGCTGCTGGTTCCGATATCATCTGAAAAATCGTGTAAGAGTGGAAGGAATGATGGCGTGCTCGCTGCTGCTGCTGCCTTGCCTTGTTCGTCGTATCATAAACTCCAGCCTGCCGGCTGCAAGTGGGTTCTTCGCCTCCCTTCGTCTCCTGACCACAATAATTCTGCATCAACTGCTCTTTCTACAAGAAGTAGTCCCTCACAGGGTCATTCCCTGCATGCTGCTGTTGTTGCTGCTGCTGTTCCAGCCTATGCTGCTCGTTCTCTGGTGCTGCATCGAAGACGTTCCATTTCCTTTCACCTCCAGGACCTACTTCGAGCACACTGGCCAAGTTTCCGCAGCGGTAGCAGTAGTTCGGAGCTGACCAGACTGTGGATAGGCGGTCATCAAACATGACCATGTATCCTTCATTGCAGAGTTGGTGTGCCCGGAGTATATGGTTCATGCTGTTCACTTCCAAGAACTTCTTCACCACTTGTGCGCCGAAAGTATAGCCTGCGCCTCGTGGACTGAGACTAAACTCATCTCTTTCTCCGTCGGGATCGCTCCAAACCAAGTCTGCCATAGGTCCTTCGTGTGGTATCTCGCGGAATCGATCTATAATCTTGATCTGATCTATGCTGTGGATGGATGGGCTGAGGCCCCCGTGTACGCAGAATATTTTGTCATCGATTACGCAGGAAAGAGAAAGATAGTCGAACATGTCTGTAAAGTAGTGCCATACTGCTGGGTTGCCGTACTTGCGACTACATTCGGTGTAGAAGCCGTAAGATTGTGTTACGCCGCGCGATTCGTGGTTGCCGCGGATGAGGTGCACGCGTTGGGGGTATCGTAGCTTCAAGCACACCAGTAATGATATTGTTTCGATGCTGAAGAGTCCGCGGTCAACATAATCACCTGCGGTAAGCGATGAGTGTTGGTGGATGTGTCTGGTGTATGCTCGCGTGACTCCTTGGCTTACCAAGAAAGAGGTAGTTTGTGTCAGGACAGTAACCACCAATTTTAAAAATCTCAATCATATCGAAGAACTGGCCATGGATGTCTCCCACCACAGTGACCGGCGCTTGGATGTGAACGACATTGCTTTCCTTCATCAACAGCTCTTTCGTCTTGGCGCATATCGCCTCGATGACTGAGTCGGCTAGAAGCTCCTTTTTGTACAGGCGAGAGATGCACTCATCGAGGTCTACGCTGGCTACGCAACGGAGTTAAACTATGTCATCGGGCTGTGGAATCGGACTTGGCATACCTGGCAGTCCAGGCATCTCTTAGATGTGGTGTGGGATGAAGAGGATGCCGCGCAATGCGGCGGGCTGTGATCCTGCTACGAAGGGCTGTCTTCATAAGGCAAGTCCAGCGCAGTGTCGTTCTGAACCGGCATCATCAAGACATTGAAAAGCCGGATTGTGTTTTGTCGCAAGAATATAACAATGGTTCGCTGTATCGTTT
Organism: Passalora sequoiae; assembly: GCA_013248845.1. Lineage (NCBI taxonomy): Eukaryota > Fungi > Ascomycota > Dothideomycetes > Mycosphaerellales > Mycosphaerellaceae > Passalora > Passalora sequoiae. Next base: position 215,073 of record WSQC01000008.1, on the reverse strand, counting down.
GTCGTGCCGCCCATGCGGATCTTGTGGATCGGCGCGGCGTCGTTTCGGTGATGGAGCGGATACTCCCACTGGCCCGTGCCACGACTGGGCCTGCATTGGTTCGGCAGCGGCCCTGGCGTTGGCTGATTTGGACAACGAACAATCTCCTGTTGACACTCCGCACTTTTACATGTCAACACAATTGATAGAGGTCCATCGATTTGGCACTTCATGACCTGCCGTGCCAGTCATCGCACCGCCAACAATAACGTCGGGATCTCACTAACGTCCTTTCGCAATCTCCTTTCGGTGAGGTGCTGACAGTGCAGTATTGATGCCACTTCTTCCTACGCTTGGGACGGTCAGGCAACGGCTTTCTCGGATCTGTAACAGCAAACAGCACGAGGACGCAGAAAGGCAAAACAACAACAATAGCTACTCAAGGGAACGCATTCAGCCAGCTATCTCTTTGCACATCCTTAGACTCAATATTTCCCACTAGCACTTTCGTAGCGGCTCGACCTCAATCGCTCTCACGACTTTCTGCTTAAGAGCTTTTCTACTTTTCAAGAAAGAAAAACTATCCTCCTTTGGAACATGTATACTCACCCTGCTGGCTCTCAGCAGCCGCAACTTCCGCCATCGAATGGTCGATATCAAAGGTATGTCTCCTCGGCATTTTGGCGTCTTGCTGTTCTCATGACAGAACGAATCTCCTCTGCGTACAGCGTTGTGTTGCAAGTTTGACCTCGGCAGCACAACTATTTCATCGTGTGTCCTGCTGACACCAATGATCGAGTAGTGGTCCGTCACCTGCGAAGAAGCAGCGTGGAAATGGTCCTATCATTACACGATATCCGCCGCCGCCAGGATATCGGGGGCCAGCTGCTCAGCCTCAAGCGCCATTTTCACAACAAACTGTCTTTGCATATGGTCAGCAGCCCTGGGTGGGTTATCCGCAGCCGTTCTATCCTCAATCCCAAGGATATGTGTCACAGCAGTACTACGCTGCAGCTCAACCAGGATGGTATCCTCAGATGACAGCACCACAGAGTGCCCCGCCAATCACTTGGCAACATCCACCTCCGCCACCAGTTGGACTGCCACGACACAATTCAGCTCCACAGCAGTCCTACCACGAGCTCCTTGATGGTAATGGTGATCCTATGCCACCGATGGACTCGGTTGCTGATGGCGGCCATGAGCTTGAGGAAGACTTCGATTCCGAATGCTACTTCGCACGTTATCCGGAGGAGATCGACCCGACGCTAAGCTTGGGTCTCATCGAGTGGAAGGCGCCGTTGCCAACTAAACGCGCACTGCCATGCACATTCAACGAAGCCGAGCTCGAAGCACTAGCACCACGAGTACCGCAAGCAAGTGATGATGAGTCCGTCTCGGATTTCTTCAAGATTGCTAAACGTGAGGAATCGCTTCTCAGCGTACGTCAAACCGACGTATGGCATGAAATCAAGGACAATCTCATCTTCAAGGAATTTGCCTCGGTCTGCTCGAGCCTCATCAGCTTAACGGATATGATTGCCTTGTACAGGAATCGTTATGACGCTGAATGGGCACAGGGTGATCGAAGAAGTCCGACACCATCATTGACGAGAGACTCAACACCAGCCAACGACGATCATATGGACGTTGAAGTCCATGGCGGAGCAGCCTCGGCTCAACCAAGCACTCGTGTCTCAGACAATTTCGAGTCGGCGTTGCGTTCGAGGAGTCGAGATCCCACTCATCGCAGACAGCACTCCAGAACGAACTCGATATGCTCGGCTTCCTCGCATCATACAGGCAAGCTTACTCGGCCCGTACCACTTCCTCCCGTGCGCGACGAGACACAAGAAGATATACTGGCAGCTCTTGGAGTCACTGGCTCGCCCAAACTTGTCTACCAGACACCAGGTCCTGCATATGGTCCTTCAGTCGTGTCACCGAAGAAGCAGAATAGCCGGACCAATTCTATCAGCAGTACAAACGGTAGCCTCCAACCACCGATACAGCGGCCAGCGCCACAACACGATGATGACGCTGAGCCGGATGATCAAGCAACACCAAGACCAAAGTTGAAGCAGCACGACACGAGTAGAAAGCGCAGTTATGCAGACTCCGTAGCGGGGGCGATCGAAGAGTGCGAATCAGAACACGAAGCTACCCCGAAGCAGCGTAGGAAGCAGGCCCGTGTCGATGGGAAAGGCTAGGCGCTAGTCTCGGACGCAGGACCCAAGTTGCAACGCTTGTTGCCAACCAAAGTCGCTGCAATTTAGGCGCAGTCCAAACATGCCAGCATAAACCTGGGACTAGAGCGCCAAGTATGCGACGTTCGCTCTGCAACACCTCACAAGGCATCGGAAACATCGGGCGACCCGAATTCGGCCAGCGCCACAAGACAGAAGAAACGAAAGAAGAGGAAAGGCAAGCAGACCGCAGCGCCAATGCTAGTCAATGTAGTCTCTGACATCGACCTAAACCCCAGCAGTACAGAGACAGCAAGGACGCCGAAAGAGCGCGCATTGGAGGGGCATCTAGTGCCGAAAGAGATGAGGAGTGAAGCATGTGTGTATGAGCAAGGCTAGGTACTGTGCTTGACTGCTACAGTGTGGGGGCATACCATGCTGTTCTTGTTGCCCATAAGCCTGATAGTTTGAAACTGGCACAGCCTGCTACTGTTGGCTAAACCATCGCTAGTATACACGATTCCATGTAGCTCAGCTGCACATTCATTGGACACGCTGCGGGCCATAGCCTGCTTTCGTCTTGTTGTTCATGTCTTCCGATCTGAGAGTCTTAGTCCACTCATCAGTACGCAGCTCATGAGTCCAACACCTGTCCCATCCCGTACTTCTCTATCACTCTGATCCAAGCATCCAACTTCGAATAGTGTGTCAACTATGATTCTTTGCATTATGGAGCGCGAATCATAAAGTTTAGTGCCGTGCTTCGTGATTGAGGCGGTTTGTCGCGACAGCACGTGATCGTCTGCGTCAATCTTGGCAAGCTGAGACCAAGTGGAGAACAGCGGATGTTTATTCTTGAATACAACATACTCGCTTGAGTCTACTGCGATCGTGTCCAGACGTTGCTTCTTCAAATGTCCAGGCGAATCTTCATATTGCATCGTACACTGACTGCGGCCGGATGTCCTTCAGCACGAATTGCGTGGATCTAATGTCGTGTCTCGAGACTACTGGTGGGCCGATACTGCGAACTTCGTGGACGAACAAGCCTCGCGGACTTCTAGCTACACCTTCATTCGTGCTGTTCTGCTCCTCCTCGATATACCGTTGATTATTGTCGAGCTCCGAGAATAGTTCCTCTTCCGACATCACCTTGTGCGGAACCAGAAAGATGGTGCTTGTCTGTGTCTGCACAGCGATATGAGTCGTGGTTGATGTAGCCTCGACTAGGCCAACAACTCCCTTTGTGATGGTAGAGGTAGGACTCGAAGTGGTCGTAACTGCTGATACAGTTGTCGACAACGGTATGTCAAGACAGCGACATGCTGATGCCAGTATGCCGTTCGGCTTCAAGACAGCTGCTCTCTGTTGCGGTCGTGCCCAGTCAAAACTTGGTACGGTACTGCACGCGGGTCGGGGGCTCCAAAGATCCAGATGAGAGGTCGCCGTGCTCCACAACGTTTCTGTCGCGATCCTTGTCAGGGTAGGAACGAGCTCTTTTCGAGTCTCAGTCACGAATCTGGCGTCTTCAGTCAGTGCGTGGATGCTCATACCGTGTCGTTTGTCTCACGATGCTCTGGCTATCGCCGTCGCGGTCGAAGTTTGTGTCTCTGCTGGCAAGTCGAGATACGCGGAGCAGAACGCCGTTGCATGCGCTTTTGGCAGGAATGCTGTGATCAGGAAGTCGACTGCTAGACAACCACCATAAGGCAATGCGGTGTCTGATTGTGTGTCCAGAGGATATGCTTGTGCTATTGACAGTATGCTAAGGACGAAAGCCAGAAGTCGCTCCATCGAATGCCGCATCTTAATGGTTTGAGGCAAGGGAAAAATGTGCTTGTTGCTCGAGAACGAGCGGCATCGACGGACTTCATGATATCTTACGAACACGATCTTGCGTATGCTGGCGGTGGTGTGCGCCCGCTTTCGAGCTATGTTAGAGCTCACGCTGAGGTGTGTTGGCTTCGACCAACCACGCTTACACCGACTTGCTCGCAAAAGTCTCCAAAGCCACAGATACCACAACATTCGAAGGTTTGCTGTATGCCATGCCTCGAACATACTAAGTTCAGCCACTCGCTTAGTCCAGAGCTGAATGCTGGCATACGGCTGAATCTCGAAAAGCTGCACGTGAGCTGCAAGCCATTGCACGCCACGAAGTCAAAACGACGTTCGAGCTCGAGGCTCCGAGATCCTGCGAGTTCTCCTTCACGATAATCTGCCCGATCTCCTTGATAACGAATCCATCGTCGCCTTGCAATTGTGCAATACACATTAAGTATGGCATTGCGCAAGCAAAGTCTGCGCCCGGTACGCATAGTGGCGATAACTGCGGTTCTGCTTCTCGCGTTCACGTTGCTGAGCCGCAGAAACGGGCAGGCGGGCCTATTCACACGGTTGCGACCAGGCCAAATTTTTCCAAGCACTTTCGCTGCAAAGGGCAGCTTACTATCGGACGCGAAGCTGCAATCCGTGGGCACCACACAGGCACCTGTCAGCAGCGGCGACGATCATGGTCGAATGAACGCAACATTCATTTCTCTGACCCGAAACAGTGATCTTGAGGGCATGCTTGACAGCATCAACGAAGTGGAAGCCCGCTTCAATCACGCCTACCACTACGACTGGGTCTTTCTCAACGAGGTCGAATTTACGCCAGAGTTCGTAGCAGCGACTACAGCCGCAACATCGGGTCGAGCCAGATATGGCAGAATTCCTGAAGAGCAGTGGAGCTACCCTACAGGCCTTGACCAGCAGTTCGCTGCACAGGCCAGAGTTGACATGGCTAGGGATCCCGATCAGATACCGTATGCTGATAGTGAGAGCTATCGACATATGTGTCGCTACCAATCCGGCTTCTTCTACAGGCACCCGCTAGTCCTGGAGTACGAATGGTACTGGAGGGTCGAACCCAATATTGAGCTATACTGCGATATACCTTATGACCCGTTTCGATATATGGCGGACCACAAGCACAAATATGGCTTTGTCATTACCTTGAACGAAATTAGCAAAACGGTGCCAAGTATGTGGACGCATGTCCGAGCCTTTATGGAAGACTTCCCACAATACATCAGCAATAATAGCCACACCGCCTTCGTGTCCGAGGACGGCGGCCTCACCACGAACCACTGTCACTTCTGGGACAACTTCGAGATTGCCAATCTTGATTGGTTCAGAAGTGAAGCTTATACCACTTTTTTCGAATATCTCGATAGTGCTGGAGGTTTCTTTTATGAGCGATGGGGCGATGCCATGGTACATTCGGTTGCTGCATCGTTGATGTTGGACAAGGGCGAAATTCACTTCTTCGACGACATTGGCTATCATCATTTCCCGCTCTCAAATTGCCCAAGGAGTGAGAAGAAGAGGCAGGATTTGAATTGTCGATGCAAAGAGAAGGATAACATGGATTGGAGTCCTTCCTGTACCAAGCGCTTCTTTGAGGTTGCAGGAATTGAATTCCCGGAGGGTTATGATCGCAACGTGCCTCCGGAACCCAATGTGCTGCTGTGAGTTCGTCAATGTATTGGAATGAAGCCATCACTTCGCACTGCTTGCCTCAACATCTACAATTACAGTCCGTGGGTCATTTTTCGCACTCACTTCGCTTCAGTATTGGCTTGTCGTGACAAAATTGTATCATGCGAATCCGCGATTCACGCGTTCGATACATGCTTCGAATGTCCCAAGGACCCAGCTCGACCGGTATCGAACTACGTTTCGACTCAGCATACACGAGTTTCATGCGACATCGTGTGCAAAAAATCTTTGCTCGGGTCAAGCCGCCATACTTCAGTCCCGCTAGACTAAGCGGAGGATCAAGAAACTCGGAGCTCTGCGCCAGCCTCCACAAACCTTACACTTCTCTCCAGAATCCGGGTATGACTAGTAAACATCTTGCTTTACCAGACCCTTGTGGCACGTGCCGTATGGCTTCGGTGGAATACTTCACCTGTCAAGTGTGGCGCTTGGCTTGCAATTATGCGCTTCAACAAGATACCCAAGTCATGCCAAGCAAGACGGAAGGCAATGCGCAATGAGCTCGCTACACATCGTTGTGTTAGTGACAAGTCACACGCTACCACTGCACTGGATCGATGCAAGATGCTTCAACTTTGATCTGGGCGTGCTTGTGCCATGCCAATGGCTGCCTGCTGGCCTCTGGATTTTGCATCTGGCGGTGCCCATATCTCGGTCACATCCGATCACCGGTTGAAAGCCGTGTTTCCAGCGGAGTATGCTACATGGCTCATCCTGAAGTGCGCCTCCAGCAGACTCCCATGGCTGAATCGTGGCGAGCTACAACTCCGAAGCTGCCGACGTGTGACCACCAACTACACTGCTTCGCTGCAAGTGTTACCGCGTCTCGACTTCTCGGCTAGTCCGATCGATGCAGTGTTCGAAAGCTGAAGGCTGCGTCCAGAGCAGGAGGCTTCATGCATGGCGTCGAGTCTGTACGCGCATACCACAAGACCTGTCTTGAAGAACACACCGTTCAATGGCAGTAGCCAGCCATCCTTGCCGACGTAGCTACTATTGCTTCGCATCGTGATCCGCAAATAGTAGAGGGGTCCAGAACAGTATAAAGACCATTGTGCAGCCAGCGCCAAAGGGTGGGGTCTCACGATCAGACAACGACATCTTCGTCGCCAACAACGCTTGCGGGCATCTCAGTCTGCCATTGCACACAGTCATGCAGATCTCATTACTCCTTCTCGTTGCCATCAATGCTCTGCTCATTACAGCAGACGCAGATCCAGAAGCCGCACCAGAAGCCTCACCAAATGCGCTTGCAGCGGACCCACTCGAGGCACTGGAAGAGCCTGCTATCTCAGAAAGGAGCTCTTCATCCTCGAACGCCAGATGTCCAACCTGTCCTGCAGTCCTGCAACAAGCTCTCTCCCCATTCGCAAACTCGGACCTTGCGAAGGAGTTCTGCACCAATTATGCGAAAGGGACCACTTGCTCAAACTCGTACAGTCCCACGTCATCTCACAACAACACAGAATGCATGAGCTAATGCCTTTTGAACTTGTAGCGCTTGCCAAAATTTCGGCTCCCTCCTTGTCAAGAACACACAACTTTTCTGCTGCTGCCTGTGGCCTAGCAATAATGGCTGTCCCCCGACCTCCGGCACAAATGGTACGAATACGACTAGCCCAAGTTCCGGCATGAATACCACGGCCCCAGTCACGAACACCACAAGCCCGGCAAACACTACGAGCCCTGTAAACATCACGATCCCGGCGAACACCACGAGCCCGGTGAACATTACGAGCCCGGCGAACATCACGATCCCGGCGAACATTACGAGCCCGGTGAACATCACAAGCCCCGTAAATATTACAAGCCCGGCGAACACCACGAGCCCAACTAATACAACCCATGGCACAAACGGCACGAGTTCCACCAATACTACTACCTCTGGCACAAACGGCACGAGCTCCACCAACGCCACTACCCGAGGCACAAACGGCACAAACAGCACAAACAGCACAAACAGCTCGAACAGTACAACCTCAAGCGGTTTCAGCTCTGGCAAGCGAGGCCTGTTCCGACGCATGTGGGAGGCTTGGACGAGAACATCTGATGCGCCCGCGCCCATGCCTATCCCGCTTATCGATGGGATGCCCGTAGAGAAAGCCGAGCAGAAAGTCGAAGGGGTGCCCGTGAAGGAAGTCCAGCAACAAGTTGGTGGCGGCGCGGTGATGAGGCAGAATGTTGTTGCGTTAAGTCTAGATACTGATTCGGGTGTGCATATTAAGTTGGAGATTCCGGATATTACGTTGTCGTAGTGAGGGATGGTGCTGTCTTGAGCGACAGGTTAAAGGCCCTCGAGAGGCGTTGGACCGGCGTTGGGGTTGGGAGTCTGGTTTAGATAGTGGATGTAGAGTGAAGTGCGCTCTAATTACATTCTTGTGATCATCTATTCCTCTCAACGTCGCAGCAAGCTCGGTATAGTTGACAAGATGCCGCCTGAGCTAGGTTGGCAATGTACGTCTGCTCATTTCTGCACTGCTTGGTATGGTGATCCTCTCGTGTCGCTGTGGCCTTGAGCATACGGTCAGCATGGCAACCACCTCGCCGACAACACCTTTTCCCCGATTCGCGATACACGTGAAGTCAAAGGCATGCATCCAACACGTGACAGCAGACGGCCGTGCATGATCGTGGCGCATAGCTTCTTTCCCAAAAGAGATCTAGGGGGAAACGATCGTGGACGCAGCCCTACAACCTGTAGGGTAAGCCCTGCAACGTGGCATGTGGCACATGGCTGTGGCTGGCTACCCTGTGATGTCGGAGATAGACGAGAGGCTTATGAAAGGGCTTGCAGATATGCGAAAGACCCTGATCACACAGAAGACAATAGAGTTGAGATGCAGAGTGCAGCCTTCCAGTCGTCTACTTCCTCGCGCTGGGATGTCGCTTTCCGTGGGCTCATCGTTCCCAGGTCATCGTCTAGACCATTGTCGCGGGATCTTTACGCTGAAATGGCGCGTCACGTTAATCGCGGCATACTGGTCGCGGCTCTGCTGAGCACACGGACTTCATGCTCGCACGAATGCGATGGTATACTGACATATTACAACATCGAGACTCAGCAACTGCGAAAGATTCTACAGAAGTCGGCCAGTTCTGCTATAGATGGCGGCGGACACTCCTCTACTACGTCTGTATATGTCATCTCCTTCGTAAATTATCCGTCAGCGGCCACGTTGTCTTTACGGCCCCTGGTCATGAGTGTGCTTGTACTCGCTGCTTGAAGGTCCAGTGATCCAGGCTCTCGCTGGACAGGCCAAGCGGACATCACGCAGCTCGATCCTGACAATGCATCGAGCGCGATCTCGCTGCGTGGCACCGAAGCCACAGCACAATCATTGAGATATCCATGTTCAATACGATCAGGAACGTTCTGGCCAGGTCAATGAGGCGTTGAAGATGGCATGCTTGGAAGCATCCGCAGAATCCGTGAGGTGCAATCATGTTACTAGTGCTGCATGCCGGTAAAACGTGTCGACTTGCTGCAACGAGTTAGTATAGTACACGTGCCCAGTGACATGGGTTGCATGTAGTACAGGGTCGTCAGAAGTGTGTAACTTTGCACCAGCCAGCTGAAACGGCACCCACGAATGCCATGTGGCGCCAGCTCGGAAGTGTATTTGAACGTGCAGAATGCCCAGCCACACGCATGTTGTGGCGCTCGCAACATCAGAGGTTTGCATATTCGACCTCATTCCAGGCCTTTGTCGACCCTTGCAATGAGTAGAGTCCACGAGCTGACCGCTGAGGGCTTAGGCTTGCCGGCGAAAGTGTCAGCAAAATCCTGGCCACGAAGTTCACATCACTTCTGTTTGCGCCGCAATGGTATCGAAACAATCCAGGAATACCAAGTCCTTCAAAGTCCACAAGACCTGAAAATATTCGAGGCGAATGCCGTCGCCAAGAACGATGAGATCCTGCCTCGCTAATGTTCTTCGTCTCACCAAGCGACAACACACTCACTATCGAAGCCAATCCAGCGATATTGAGAAGCAGAATCTTTGCAGTCCAGACCCGAAACCACAATTCGATGGTTCGCGAGCACGTAGGGCGACCCACCTCGATGGCCTTCGTGGGCTCGCTGCATTATTGGTCGTACTCTCTCACACAACCCCGGACTATACTCTCGGTGTCCATGAGCACGGGTTCGGGGAGAGTGGTGTATATTGGCATATAACTTCGTTGCCCTTCATTCGGCTATTATGGAGTGGCGGGAATGCGGCAGTACCAATATTCTTCGTGCTGAGTGCATACGCATTGTGCATTGGACCACTCAGAAAATTGAGAGGTGGCAGAGCTGCAGAGGTGCGACGAGGTCTGGTTGGAGCCTTGATAAGGAGGCCAATCAGACTCTATGGACCAGCCTTCGCAGTGTTGGTGCTGCAAGTAGTACTATTGCACATTCCGGGCCTCATTGTCATCGACCCAGAACTGCCGCCACGCCCTCAAGAGAATTTCATTGACGAGCTCGACTTCCTGGATTCAAAGCTGGCATACTTCAATCCGTTGCGAGATACCGAGAGGGAGGACCCTTTCTGGTACAATGGAGCAATGTGGACACTTCCCATCGAGCTCAGAGGAAGCTTGATGGTCTACGGCCTGCTCTCGGTCCTTTCGGTGTGCGGTCTAGTGATGACCGGTACAGGAACCTCTGCAACTGTTGCGAGATCGATACTGGTGCTATGCTGCTTTTCAGCCGCGCTCGCGTTACACTTGGCAGGTGCGTGGAGCATGGCATGCTTTGTGTGGGGCATGACGCTGGCAATTTCCGAAATCTGGTGGATCGGGAAGGGTTTCCATAGGCTCGTCCAACAGACAGTACACTATCTTGGAAAGATTCGTCAGAGCGCGGCAATACCATCTCCAGAAGCCGATGTGACGACAAAACGGCGGACCACCACGGACATACACTGGATGAAGTCCTCGGTGTTGCCAAGCATATGTCTTCTTCTTGGATGGTATCTCCTCTCGGCGCCGGGATATCCCAAACATAGCTGGTACTTGAGCAGCACACCAGGCTGGCGATGCATGGCCGCCGTCATTCCAGCAGCGTACGACGAACTCACTATGCATCGCTACTGGCCCAATATTGGAGCAGTGCTCACGGTATATGCTGTCCTTCAACTTGACTGGCTTCAGAAGTTGCTCAACTGCAAGGTCATGCAGTTCTTAGGTCGCATCAGCTACGCCTTATATCTCACTCACATACCGTGGAAGCATATCTTTGGTGACCGTGTCAAGAGCTTCCTCGGGGGTTACGTAGCTCCTCAGCTCGTAGGAAATTTCTGGGACCATACTTACGAGATCTCGAATGCCGGTCCACCAGGTTTGAGTCCAAGGTTTCTGCTGGGTATGGCGACGTTCTTGCCAAGCGCAATCTTCGTAGCGTGGCTGGCGACGATAGTTATCGACGAGCCGTGTGTGAGACTCGGCAAGTACATCACCTACAAGCTGGGAATTGATGGGCCGAAGTCGAGCACACTGGTCGTGACAAGCGATGATGCAGGAGAGACTACGCTACGAGGTAACGTTGTCTTAACACAGATCAGTTCAGGTCCATATTTGCCGTGATAGATGGAACTCGCCACCGCGTGGGTCTTCAGATACCATTATAGCACCTTTAAATTCGTGATACCTACCATCGTGATGCTCAGTCCACATGCTCTCAACTCGTTGACACAAGCTGGGACCGGTCACAACATGTGAAATACGATTCGGCTGCAACGGTCCTCCCGTTGTGGACCGCGACGAGTGATTGAGTTCATCCATGATGCCGATGCATATAGAGGAAGGAAAGTCGCATTGCTCAGAAAGACGCCGTGGACCCGGACATGTCAGAGGTGGATCTATAAATAGTTCCTGGATCGGCGGCGTGCTTGCAATGTGCGCTTTGCGGGATCGTTGGACGTTTCTTTGATGAAGCGCTCCAGCACTGGAAATCACATAAGACGCCGTGTACCTTGACTTTACTCCGATATAGAACAATATACCTATACGTAGCAGTCGATGTCCCAACTTTCAAGCAGGATGCTGACACGCTCGTGCCACGCCAAAATCTCGGCTGTAGCTGCCTTTCTGGCCTCGGCATCTGTCGACGTTTATCAATATCGACGTGTCGGAATGCCAAACTTACCACTATACAAATAAGCTCGTTTTTGACCTTTTGGCAGTCCTGGTGCGCGGGTCGCAAAGAACGAATAGTCTCAAAGAAGCCGTCGGAGTGCGACAATGCGCTCGCAATTGACTGGAGCAGTACTTGTGCTCACCAGTCTGGCATATGGCCCAGCGGTGCAAGCTACCGAGTTCGATGCAGCCACCAAGGCGAGATATAGAGAAGCATGTCCAGCATTCGAGCACTATGCGCGCTTCGCACAGTATGTGTGACCCTTCACAGCCAGCACGCGACGATACTGATGTCGGTCCAGTCATCCTTACAGCGCAGGGCCCATGTCTCTACCATATCAGCGACCCTCCGTACATTGCCGAACGTTTGAGAGTGACCTCGTAGAGAAAATCATCAAAGATCTGAACGCGACCATGAAGGACCGTGACCTTGCAAGACTATTCGAGAATGCGTTTCCCAACACCTTAGACACGACAGTGAAGTGGCATGTGGATGGCACGGAGAAGAAGCCGGAGACGACATTTCAACAAATATTCGGAAGCTCGTCGGATGCATGGGAAGGAGCGCAGAGCTTTATCGTGACAGGAGACATCAATGCAGAATGGCTGCGGGACAGCACGAATCAGCTCGCGCAATATCAGCGCCTGGCCAAAAAGGACAAGAAGATCGAGAATCTAATTCTTGGTGCCATCGCGACCCAAGCAGAGTACGTGATCGCGTCGCCTTACTGTAACGCTTTCCAGCCGCCGCCTCCAAGTAAGCTCCCTCCCAGCGACAACGGACAGGGCGATAGCGTGCACCCAGCGTACGAGCCAGGCCAGGTATTCGAATGCAAGTACGAGCTGGACTCACTTGCACACTTTCTATCTCTGGCCAACCAATTCTACAAGAACACTGGCTCGACAGCATTCTTAACGCAACGCTTTTATCTCGCCCTAGAAAGTTTACTGCGTGTGCTCGATCAACAGAGTAAGCCAACTTTCAACGAAAAGACTCATTCTTTCCAGCGTCAAGCCTACCGCTTTCAACGCAACACCAACACTGGCACCGAAACCCTCAACCTTGACGGAAACGGTAACCCGCTCAATTGGGGCACTGGCCTTGTACGATCTGCCTTCCGACCAAGTGATGATGCCACTACCTTCGGCTTCTTCATCCCAGCCAACGCGATGATGGCAGTCGAGCTTAAACGTATGGCCCAATTGCTCACAGACGCGAGCAAGCCACACGTTGGTCAGATGCTGAAGAATCGCGGCGAGATCATCGAGAAAGCTGTATGGGAACATGGTGTTGTCCAGCACAAGAAGTGGGGCTCCGTCTTCGCCTTCGAGGTCGACGGTTATGGCTCCGCGCTACTCATGGATGACGCAAACTTACCATCTCTGCTTGCGCTGCCTCTGATGGGCTTTCTCAAGAAGGAGGAGCGTACCTACCAAGCTACGAGGAAGATGATCCTGTCGAAGGAGGGTAATCCTTATTTCCTGGAGGGTACTGCTTTCAAAGGCATTGGGGGACCTCACATTGGCCTGAACAATGCCTGGCCTATGTCGCTGCTTGTGCAGGCCATGACGAGCGACGATGACGATGAGATTACCGACCTGCTAATGGCAGTCAAGAAGGCATCACCACTTGGCCTAATACACGAAAGTATCAATGTTGAGAGAGTCCGAGATTACACCAGGCCTTGGTTTGCCTGGGCAAACAGCGTCTTTGCGCAGACCATACTGGATATTGCTGAAAGAAAGCCTCATATCCTCTTTGGTCCAGGAGCAAAGGCGTATGTAGTTGGTGCCGGCTAGTTTCTGGTACAGCAACCGTATAAAGATTTGCCTTCCTCGTACGTGAGTTGCTTATTATATATACCTATCCGCATTCCTTGGTAACGACTTCTTCCGGTGGGGCGCACTAAGCTCAAGTAGCCAGCATGGAGTGACGACGTCCTTCAAGTTCATGCCGTTGTGTCTCAATTAGGCAACTTTCGGGGCAAGTAAACCTGAGGCATCTAGTGTTTGGGTCCCGGGGTAAATAAACTCGTGGGACATCGATGGCGAGCTCGAACACGATGGTATCATCAGTCAACCGCTTTGTTATATTCAGAAAGATACGCAGTGGTATCTTCATGCTGTTAATTGGCGGCTTCGTGGACACCAAGGGTTCAAGCTTGGCGCAGCACTCCTTGGAGTAGGATTTGCGACACTGCAATCAATCAAGCTGTCCATTAGAGCATGCTAGCATGCCAGCGCCTCGCATGTAGCACGTATGCGCTGTATTTAGGTGTCAAATATAGCCTCTTGCGCACTCAGTGTGACAGCTTCTCTGAAGGAAGCTTGTACTCATATTCCCTTGAAACGCGACTGGCTGCGGAGGCCCGTTCGCGCACGCGTGCAGCTATTACACCGGTCGTGAGTTAGGACTCGTCGTATCTTCCGATCAGTGAAGTCGAGCGGTGATCGGCAATCTTTGGTTCTCGAACTCTCTTCGTGTCATCAGTGAAGTGCACTGCTTAGTAACACAAGCGCGAGTGTCACTGCTACGCTCGGGCTGGTCACCAAGCTATACCGACGTCCTTGGTGACTTGTGAAGTAGCCCGGTAGCTTTGAGTATCAATTTCGCTCGATCCTGTGAAGAATGCGTGTTCATCGCAGGCGTTGTCCCCACATCGTCCATAGCACACATCCGTTCTTGCCATTCTTACTCAGTCCGCCTCCTCGTGTGCCACATTGTTCGCGTATCCGAGTCAGCTTTCTTCGGCACTCATCACCTTTTGTGCCAAACTTCTTTGGTGCTGCGCAATCTTCCTGTCCCTGATCGTTGAATTGTGTTCGGATTCTGACTAGTAACGTGCCCCATAGGTAGTTATGGTATGACTGTCCGTCCGGGACAGATTGAAAGAAGCGATCGTTGCTGTTGAAAGCTGGCGCCAGGCTCATGGTCTTGTTACAGTAATCGTAGATGGCTTGCTCAGTGGCAGAGGTGTACAAGTCCATAGGTTCTTGATAGGGATTACCGCCACATCGGACGATCTCCTTCGGCTCGGTCGAGATATCGTAAACACCGCAGTGGTTGATCACATTGCCACCGAAATGTCCAAGCTCACCTCCTGAATTGATGTCACATTCTTCAAGTATCCGATAAAGGCTTTGCTGACATGTATCCAGGCTGACGGTGTATGTTTTCTCTTGTGCGCACACCTTGGTCCTCTTTATCGTGATCTGCATGTCCGAATCGCCCAGTAACGTCTTGTAAGTCTTCGTAGAGTTCACATTCCGTCCAATGATCGTCCCAGCTGCGTCAGCGCAGAAGCCGTCCACGTTCGTCCTCGCTTCGTCCAGATTCAACCCCGTGCCGCCATTGAAAGGGCCATGGCATGTCGACCTGCCAAGATCGCGTAGTATCAGAGACATCCTAGGGAACAAGCAAAATGGAAGTGCCCTGCAGATAGTGGTGACTATGAAGGAAGGCTTGCGAGCGCAAGATTGTATTTGCACCTACGCTCTTGTGTATTGTTGTGCTCGCCGACAGGCATGGTGGTGTGAATCTCACGTGAAGACAGGGACTGTTGTAGGATCAGCCGGACTTCCCGAGATTGACCACCAGGGCATGCTCTTCCGTAGCAGCACCGCGATTCTACCCAGTGATACCGCACCACTCTCGTTGTCCAGATCGAAAAAGCTTTCACCAAGCGAACATGTCGCAGTATCGGATTCACTTTCCGTCGATATCGAGTCCCTGGAACCGATATTGGCGGTATTAGCCGGGCGATCGCGACCCAGAACAGTATTGTGGGAGTCCTTCAATATACATGTCCACGTTGATGTTGAGTGTTCTTCTCTAGTAGTGGCAAGATTAAGGAGTCGAGGCACGTTGTCTTCATTATAAGCATATGCCTAGAGAGCTTTCGAGTGCCGTTCGAGCCATCGGAACCGGCATAGATGGTTGATAGAATCTATCGCACGTATCATAAGAAGCTATCGTCAGGGCTCGTTTGCATTGATATGCTGGCTTGGAGCAAAATCTTTCCGCATTAGATGTGCCACTGCTTCTTATCAGCGGTGGTGACGTGCGGTCGTCCGCCATAGCCATAGTGCTTGCAACAAAGACGTCGGACATTGCATCGAATATGCAATAGGCAAGCATCTCAATGTTGGCTGTGTTGATCAGAGAGTGCTGGAGTAGGAAAGCAGCGACGAATATCTTGCGCAGGAAGTGTTGCTTCGGGAGTATTTGGCGCAACCCTATCTCACCCGCTCAGACTCATCGAACACCAGCAACTTCCACGTCACAACCTGGAATCTCCTTTGCCTCCACTTCGGTACAACAACATCACGACCGACACTCTCGCTAGCCTACGCAGCCTCGACTGACCCAGCACAATCTGGCTCAGTCTCACGAACTTCATTAGCCTTTCAACGAAGTTTTATGCAACCAGAGTCCTCTGCTACATCCTCCCGAGTAGAACCACAGAACACCACCGAGCAACCTCAACCAACCTCCCAGCATGGACTTCCCGACCACGACTCAGCAGTCTCTCTGTCACCAGCAGAACATGTCGGTGCAGAGCAGGCGACAGACGAGCAGCTTGCGCTCGATGCGGCAATCGCTGCTTCGTTGCAGGAGGCAACACATGGTGACCAGCATGTTGCGAGCAGGAGATTGAGCGCAAGGAACACGCCTTCGCCACCAGCGCGTAATCGCATAGCAGAATATGAGCAAGCATCTACGCCACCTGTACGCAAAGAGCAAGGACCCGCGTTCAAGGTCATAAAAAAACAGCGCAGTCCTGGTGACAAGCGTTCTCCTATCCAAGAGTTACCGAACGGTCAGTTGGCTTGAATTGTGAAACGTCGTGAAATTCTAACGGATAGCAGAGGTCTTGACACATGCGTTGGCACGATTGGCACCTGCAGACTTAGCAGCCGTGTCGCTAGTTTCCAAGCGCTTTCACGATCTCGTTACTGGTCCACATGCCTGGCGGACCGCTTTCGCGCACTACTTTCCTGGTCCAGACTCTATCAACGCAGCATTTCAGGGCCAAGACGACGACGAGGCACAGACTATTGTTCGTTCCGATAGACGCGCTTTCACGCGTCTTACCGCTCTTGCTTCATGGCGCAGCGAGTACATAATGCGAACAAGATTGCTGCGCTCCTTAAGTCGCGGCAAGCCTGTTCAGCCGCCATCGGCACCTCATGTATCTCGATCTGGCCACAGTAGCGCTGTTGCGCCAATTGCGCACTATAGTTCGAATCTCTTCACTACGATCAACCACCTTCACGCTACTTTCGGTTCTGGACTCAACAAGCGTCTACCTAAATTCTTGCACGGCGCTGACGATGTGGGTACTGCAACCAGCAGCGATCCAAGCACTGCTAAGTGTGATGCTTGGGGACTTTCGGACCCGCAATTTTTCCTGCAGTTTGCGGAACGCTTTCCAGGCGACGCACAATATGGTTTGGGCCCTGGTGAGCTGGTTGGCGTGCCTAATGTAATGGATGTCAGCCAGCCATTCGGCATGGTCGTAGGTGAGGGCTCGCCTGGAGGGATGGTCTACTTTCGGTCAACCGAGGAGATGCGAGGCCGCTTCTTGCTGTTCTCATCCGCCATGACTGTGCCAGAAATCGGTGTGCCAAGAATCGCGTCGAGTACCGAAGCCATCACGTCTGTATGGATCGCAAAGTCAACAGCTGTACCAGCACTCACGGAGGGACTCATCGGGCTTCTTTCTGGCTCCTCGCTGGGTGTACTCACCGCTTACAGTCTCGGTGCTGCGAATGGTAATAACCATCGTGATCAGCGTTTTGGTCGCGGCGATATGACAGCCCGGTGGGTTCTGAGCCCGGGTGTACCTATCATCGCCATCGCCGTGGACAACGACTACAGCTTGAAGCGTCAGGCTCAGAACCGCATTTGGGCTGTAGTGCTCAACGCGCTCGGTGAAGTGTTCTACTTGACCAAGTTCCCAAAGCGTCAACACATGGACCGCCGTGCGCGCCTTGACGATGAGTCACTGGAGCGCATTGCATGGCAGACAGGGCGCACTGTCTACTGGAGTGCGATTGAGCCCAGTCGTCGCGTTGCCAAGGCTGACCCTTATGCCGATGCTACTGTCGACGGCAGCTACACACCTCGGTCTTCTTGGAACGGCATGTGCTTAAGCGAACAGCAGATCGTTGCTGAAACACGTGAGATTGAGGCCTTCGTAACCCGCAAGCCGAGAGACTTCCAAAAGTTATGCTCGGGCTGGGACATGCGGCGTAAAATCGAAGTCGATTTTGCGGGTGACGATGGAGCCAATGCAGGCGAGCACATATTCGTGTTCGAATGCGGATTGGAGGAAGATTCCAGCACTGGCGTGAAGCGCTACAGTCGCACACGCTTTCAGGACAGGCCGTGGGCTAGTGCCGCCACTACGCCCCCATTGACGTCGGCCAGCACACAATCTGCCACTCCGCCATCACTTTTTGGCAATGCTACGTCCACGGTGCTAGGCCCCTCGCCTAGCTTCTCGTTCGACAGTCTCGAAGACTCGATTGCACCAGAAGACTTTACCGGCTCGATCACGCCAAGACCTATGAGCGAAGAGTGGAGAACTTCTACCTTTGCGCTTGGCAGTCTCAAGAGAGTGCAGATCACGGCCACCACGATCGACAATTCTACCTTCGCTTTACAGACTACTTCAGAGGATCCTCTGCTCAATTTCTCGGACAGGTCTACGGAGTCATCGCCATCGCTCACGCCAATCTCTGCATCAGATTCAGCCGTCGACCCTGCTGATGTGCCGGGCCAGCGAGCTCGACTGCTGGCAGTCGGCACCAGTCTGGGCAGTGTCATAGTCTGGGATGCCCGTGCTCCGGTTTCTAGGTCCACGGGCAACGTGAACGTAGTTGAGCCTGTTCGCGTCATCTACACGGATTCGCCACAAATCTCTTGTCTGGCGATGTCGTCGCTGTACCTCGTTCATGGAGGCAGCGATGGTCTCGTACAGGCCTGGGACCAGCTAGCATCTGATATGCAGCCTATTCGTGTATTGCATTCCAGACACTCATCTCGTGCTAGGCGACGACTCGTGCAAGCTCAAGCTTCACCGCAAGGAGTCGGTATCAACATGTTCGCTGCGGGTGCTATCTGCCTCGACCCAGATCCGACAACGCTTCGGGGCGTTGTATCTCTCGGTAATCAGCTTCGCTACTGGTCCTTCAGCTCCTCTGCTGCCGATCAGTACAGGTCACAGAAGCGTCGACTTCGGCGGTCTGAGCGTGGAAGCAACAATGGTGGCGAGCGCTTTTCTGGCGCAACAAGAGAGAATCTCAAGAACTACATTGCCAACGAACAGTTCGAGCTGATTCGTGAGAAGGAGCAACGCAAGAAAGAGGCCCAGCGCTTTGCTGGTCGATTTGGCACGACCTTGCTCGAAGATGCCAGTGAAGAGGAGATGATTGCTTATGCTACCATGCTTAGCCAAGAATCACACGAGCAGGACACTAGGCGTAGAGCGTCCGATACAAGCGCGACCACCAGCACTGTCGCCAGCAGTACTGATCACAGCGTATGGGCCACTTCAAACGTCACCCCAGCTCAGTCACCATCGCCACAAATGGCTAGTCCCAAGACAGATGAGGAGCTCGACGCTGATATTGCTGAGGCCATTCGCCAGAGTTTGGCTGGTTCTCCCGTCCCTGCGTACGATGTTCCGATCCGACACGCGAAAGCCAAAAGAAGAAAAGGCTCTTCTGCACGACCGTCGCCACAAGTCTCTCCACTCCTTGCGGGGTCCAGCAAAGCGAACGAGATGAGCGATCTGGACTTTGCTTTGCAATTGAGCTTAGTTGAAGAACAAAGCAAGAGAAGCGCAGGACAAGGACCATTCCCTGATTTGCCAGTGGTTCGTGGCACGAATGCGAAAGGCAAAGGGAAATCTGGGTGAGGGATGAAGGGCACGTCGCAGGTTTTGTTTGGGTGGTGATAGCTCTTCGCGTCTCGACTACTAGCATAGAGTCGCATAGTAATACTTGTACTTGTCTTTTGCCTTGTGTGTTGTCTGCAGCGTCCAGTAGTAACGCAAGTGACAAGCAGATGCACGTGTCGCGTGAGCTTGCAAAGCCCATCTCAGATCTGAAGCTTAGACCGCCAAGCGACCCGCAGCTCTTTCCGTTGTTGTGACGTGGGACGCAGAGGAAAGGGAAACCTCAACTCACGACTCCAGCAATCCGGCATACCTCTTCACAACACATACCACGCCCATTAACCCAAGACGCACTTCACTTCACGACCTATCTTCACGTGCCTGCCTTTCAGCTCGCCATACCCGCTGTTGCACACCGACCGTGCCGAACGTTGCATATTCTGCTCTGAAACAGCACCCACCTCCTTCCACCTACGCCGCAACGACAACAATCGCGACATCCCGAGCATAAACTTCACCACATCGAATTGACATCGCAATCATGGAGGCTGCCGCGCTGAGGCAGCCCGTGGATACGAATATGGAGGATGCAGGCAAGGTGGAGCACAGCTTGGGCACACCAGTCGACCCACCTTCAATAAACTGCCTCGATGGCTGGATCGAGTCGCTAATGGCCTGTAAACAACTCTCCGAAGATGATGTACGAAGACTATGCGAAAAAGCGCGCGAAGTCCTGCAAGAAGAGTCCAATGTGCAGCCCGTAAAATGCCCAGTCACAGTCTGCGGCGACATACACGGACAGTTTCACGATCTAATGGAGCTATTCAAGATTGGCGGCCCGAATCCAGACACCAACTACCTCTTCATGGGTGACTATGTCGATCGTGGATACTTCTCCGTCGAGACCGTTACCCTTCTAGTCGCGCTGAAGATCCGTTACCCACAGCGCATTACCATCCTTCGCGGCAACCACGAGAGCCGACAGATTACGCAGGTGTACGGTTTCTACGACGAGTGCCTGCGCAAGTATGGAAACGCGAACGTCTGGAAATTCTTCACCGACCTCTTCGACTACCTTCCACTCACTGCGCTCATCGACAACCAGATCTTCTGTCTCCACGGAGGTCTTTCGCCTAGCATTGACACGCTTGACAACATTCGCGCGCTCGACCGCATTCAAGAGGTGCCGCACGAGGGTCCGATGTGCGATCTGCTCTGGTCAGATCCTGATGACAGGTGTGGATGGGGAATCAGTCCGAGAGGTGCTGGGTACACGTTTGGGCAAGATATCAGTGAAGCCTTCAACCACAACAATGGCTTGACACTGGTAGCGCGGGCGCATCAGCTGGTCATGGAGGGATACAATTGGAGTCAGGACAGGAACGTAGTGACGATATTCTCTGGTGAGCTGATCATCTCTGATACGTGCTAATATTCTCGCTAATCTCCTTTCAGCACCTAACTACTGCTATCGCTGTGGTAATCAAGCAGCGATCATGGAGATTGACGAGCATCTCAAATACACCTTGTACGTGTAATCACCCAGAGCTTCGTCCTGTCCGTATAGCACTAACATATTCCTCCAGCCTACAATTCGATCCATGCCCGCGTGCTGGCGAACCAATGGTTTCCCGCAGGACACCAGACTACTTCTTGTAGTTGTCACGACCTCAAAATAGTACCCAATACCTTCAAAAGCTTGCCATACTCGATAGGTGGTAGTGGTCATTCTTGGCTGGTGCAGGTCAAGCCTGAGGCACCTGATCCAATCGCATGGTGCGCGTTAGACAGTAGAGAGATTCTCCCTGTATCATATACAGATCAAAAACAGTCCACAGCTGTTCCTAGAATGGCGATGGAGTAATGGCAATGGCATGGCTCGTTGAGAGACGGGCTATTGAGTTCGAATTCGTCATCACGTTCCATCGCTGTTGCTTCAAGTTCATGAAGCTGTCTTCGGAGCATCCCAGGAGTGCATCTACACCGCGTTACATCAGCAACAAACGCACTCCACCTACACACCATACGACTTTCCAGCATCGTAGACTTACCGCTTCAGCAAACCCTACCCACTCCTTCAATCCCTTGATATACTCATCCAACTCTCTGTCGGGAACCTCCTCATGACCCCATACCACTATCTCATCAAAATGACCGATTTCTCTGAGCGTCTTTACCTCGACGACCTCTTCTTCTTCTTCTTCTTCTTCTTCTTCACCATCCTCCTCTGAGCGGCGCTCTGGAGCGCGTGAAACGGCCTCATCGGTCTTTTGTAGAATTTTGCCGGTATAGCCTTCCGGGAGGGAAAGGGACAGACCTTGGAGTTTGCGGCCGCGGAAGTAGGACGTTTGGACGGTCTCGTTGTCTTGTGCGTTGTCTGGTGTTGTTGTTGTGGTGGTGGTGGTGGTGCTTTTGTTGGTGGTGCTGGGTTTGGGGGACCAGTAGCGTTTGGAGGTGGGGATTGGGCCGTTGTGGTGGATTTTGCAGGGGAGGAGGGAGGGGGTTGTTTTGGGAGAGGGGGTGGAGGGTTGGATGGAGAGCATTGTGGGCAGGTTTTTGGGAAGTGTCGTGGTTTTGGGTGTTGGTGTGGTGGGTGGGTTGAGGGGGACGCGTTTGGGCGCGTTGGGGCGTGCGTGAGTTGCTGGTGCGGTGCAGTAAAGCCGAGGGGGTGCTCTTTGATCGACTTGAAGGGGCTTGCTCGTGCTGTGCGTGGAATGGAAGCTTATGGCGGCTTCGTTGTCGTATCTAGAATGAATAGGATGGCATCGAGAAATGTACGTGTATATTGGTGTATTAAGTCTACCTCAAGCATACGTCGCTGTCTCGCTCATGTTTGCAACACTCTACGATTTGAATGTCCATCCTACTAGATCGTAGACACCTTGAGATTGCTGGCCCGGCTCGTCCAGACAATCACCAACATGTACTAGCCCGCAGTACATAATCAACGAAGTACTGCTAACGCCTGAACTTATCGCAAACGATATCAATATGTTGAAAGGACAGCTCGCTGTGGCGAATTGCACGGAATACTCTACTAGCAGTCTCGAGGACGGTTTGTCCCCGTAAGACTGTTTATGCCTCTACAATCATGTCCATGGCGTAAACAATGCCCGAACGCAACAACAATGATTCGTCCTGGCAACGAAGCAACGGAGATACTTAACTAATCGATTCTCGCTTTTGTCTTTTGAGCAGGAGTGATTAGTTATGGGCCAATGCCATACATCCATAGTCCTCTTTCTATATGTATTTCTCGAGCTAGAGTATATATAGTACATAAATCATAGGGGCTCTTTGCAACGCTGCGTGTAGCTCACTCTTGTATTCATTACCCTAGCAGGACCGAAAGTGATCTCTCTACACGGATTCCGATCGATAGATACTTACTTGATCGAACCGCTGCGAGGATACGGTACATACACGCCTGAGGCATGAATGGGAGTGCCAAGACTTTGCAAAGCATTCACCTCCCACGCCTCCGCGGCATACTCTGAAACAAAACTCCAAGCATGAGTCCCAGTCCAACACCAAGAAACGTTCACTGCTCTCACGAAGCCTCAAATCCAGAGCTGCAAGTCCCCCTACCAGCCTGCTCAGAGCACCGACCCCCCAGCTCTCCGTGCAAATCTCGGCATTCCTCGGTAGCACCAGAGCTCTCCCCACCCCAAAATTGCTACATTATATTCGATTTGCAAATCATGCTTCTCATCGCTCAGCATAAGCTGCCCTGGTGTAGTTGGTTATCACGTCTGCCTAACATGTTGTACTCCAACTGTGTAGGTCCGCAGAAGGTCGCCGGTTCAAGTCCGGCGGGCAGTATCTATCATCTGAGGATGCGTGGATATCACAATGCTCGCATATGTCCCAAGCGTGTTCAATTTTTAATTTTTTTTGGTTACTTTTCTGGGGTGTTCCTTTCCTGTCATATCATATCGTTTGCGCTCTGCGTCGATCGCAGGCTAGGTCTTGGACCTCTGCATTAGGCGTGTGTATTCATGGTCAATTGGAGAATATTTATGAAGTGCGAATGGCGTGCAGTTTTACCATCTAATGTGTCTGTTTTGCTTGGTTGCCTCTGCGCTAGGATGTGGTGTTCTGAGACTTATCTACTGAACCATCGGCCCAGCCTTCCGAACGAAGCGCGAGCATTATCCAATAGGACGTTACAGCTAATGTAGAAGTGCTCACTTCGTCAACGAAGGAAACATTGCCTCACAACAAAGTTGCGTGTCGCACAAACCACGAAACGATACTCAGGTCTACGTACACAACACTGATCTTGATGAACTATCCCGAGTGATCTCTTCGAGATGACACCGCCTTAGGTCAAATTGTCGATTTGGCTTCGTAGCCTGATTCCTTATCTGCTCTATATGTGTGAGATGCTCAGACTCTTCCTCCAGGAAGGAGACCGGGCCATCTATAAGAGCATCACCCAAGTCAAATGCTTTTTCCGATACCTTGACGTGTCGTGTTCGCGGACTCATCAAATCCGAGCGCGGCGGCTCAAGCGTTTGCTTTTGCTGCAATTCGCTGCAAAAGATCTAGACTTACCTGTGCAGAGGCTGAAGTGGCCATGGGCGCGAACCTTATGGCGAGCATTGATCATGGCAAGTTGTGGTCCGCTATAGAGTTCAACATATTTTCAGTCCTGATCATCTCATCATGCTGCTCTTCGCCCGGTAGGCACAGATCTTGTATATCAATACTTGTCCAGCCCATCTCAATCAGACCTGTTTCCATATTGCCTTCTCCTCACGCTCGTGGTATCTGGCTCTCCGAGATTGTCATAGATGTCCTCCTGATCCTGTCGCTTCCGCTCTCCTGAATAGCATCATGTCCTGATGCAGTGGGTCCCAATCGTCTGTGATAAGGTCCTGCTCTAGAAGGCACGCATCCATATATGCCGCGAAGGCGTGCCTCCATTCTGCATGCAACTGCTTCTTCATAGGTCCTGCGAACCATCGTTCTCGCGATGCGCGCCTGCGCGAGTATGTCATTATCGGATTGTCGCGCGTGCTGGAGTGGCCGGACTGTCGAGCTGAAGTTTGCGTGAGTATCATCGGTGTCGCTGAGGTATCGAGCGGGAATCTATGTGCATTCTGTGTGAGCATGATAGGGGTCAGTGAGGCTAGGCGAGCTCTGGTCAAAAAGAAAGGGCTTCGCTGGCGGATCTGCGTACGAGTACTTTCAAACTATTGCCTAGTACTTCTCGAGTTCAAGAGCATGACCTGAGTATCATTCAGGCCAATGAGGAGGCGCGTGAGACTCGCACTGCATCTCCTTGATTTCACGATTTTCGAGGCTGTAAGCACATACACAGTAGCAGGCAGCATACTGTTGGTAGGAGGAAGGAGAAGATGGGTTTGTCAGAACAACCGATGAAATGGTTCGGTGGAGAACATAATAATACATCGAACCACTTCCACACATGTATATGAGAGAGCCACAAGTGGACATATCCGGCCAAGAGATTAAGAAAGACTTTCATTATGTCTATAGCAACTTGCAAGCATTTGAGAGCTTGTAGGTAAATGCATAATCTCTGCTGCTTGCTTATCCCTGATCCTAGCTATCTGGTCAAATATATATATGCATATTCTCCACTGGTATGTGACCAACGTGAGTCTTTCCTCCAACACGTGACCATGAACGATGAACCACGAACCACTGTGCTGTCGTAGCGACGCCGCGGGCGGAGTGGACACCCGGCTTAAGACACGACGCGTAAACGCCACTCCGAGGCAGGCTTCCTTAGACTTTTTGCTACAAATGGTTCGTGGACATCGCCAGTAGTGCGCTGGCCGAAAACGAATGTCACTTCATATCAATGATAACATCCATCGCTTCCCTCAATCACCATCAACAGCATCTACATTGTCAACGACAGCACGGGACCTCCTTACCTGACAACAATGATGACACGGGCAGGCGTTGAATAAAGGGGCCCATTTACACGAGCAATGACCATCCTCCCGGATTCCAACAGCACCGGAGGAGGCACAACCCCATCATCATCACACCTCTCCCCCGGCCTCATGAATGGCATCAACGAAAAAATGGACTACCACCCGGGCGCCAAACTCTCCGCGCGAATAGCACCCCTCCTCTGGACCACCCTCGACTACCTCAAACCCGAAATCCTCTCCCGCCGCAAAGCAGGCACCACAGACCGCAAAGGCTCCCCCACCTCCTGGCTCGATGGACTCCGCGGCGTCGCCGCCCTCACCGTCGCCTTCATGCACTTGTGCGTCTACACCCACCCGGGATTAGAACTCTGCTACAACGCCGACCTCGGGTTCAATAAACGCAATAACCATTTCGTCGCGCTGCCATTTGTGCGAATCCCTTTTACCGGAGGGCACTATTCTGTCGGGCTGTTTTTCATCGTGTCCGGGTATGTGGTGCCGCGGCGGTTGATTAAGCTGTTGCATGAAGGGAAGAAGGAAGAATTTGTGGGCGCTGTGAATTCGGCCATGTTCCGACGACCGGGGAGGTTGTTCTTACCCGTGATCTGGAGTACTGGGATCCTGTTTCTGAGCTGGCATATCTTTGATATTGAGATGCCGTGGGGCAGCAGGCAGAGTAATGTGATTTGGGAGTTTGTGAACTGGTTTAGGGATATGATGTATTTCATGTTCTTTTTCCGGGACAAGTTGTTGTTTTCGTGGTACAATTTCCACAGTTGGACGATTCCGGTGGAGTTGAGAGGGTCTATGTTTATCTTTGTGTGGTTATTCGTGTTGCATCAGGTGCAGCATCGGGGAAGAATATTGTTAACGGCAGCGATGACGTTCTACCTGGAGTGCATGTCGCCTGGAGCGTGGTATGCATGCTTCTTCGCAGGCATGATGCTGGGAGAGATGGACATGCTCGCAGAGTTAGGAGACCCGGTGGATCTCCCATGGAACGGTCTGGTCAGGTACTTCAGAGCCAACAAGAACAGACTCCGCATCCTCTCCATCATCATGCTAATCAGCGGCATGTATCTGGGATCTCAACCCTCCGCCGACTGGATGCGTCCGGACGAAGTCCTCGGCACATGCAAAGGCTGGAAGACACTAGGCTGGCTAATACCAAAGGCATACACCGACATCACCGAAATGCCCACATACCGCTGGTTCTGGACCTTCTGGGCCGCCGTCCTAACCGTCGCCGCAATCAACAACCTCCCCTCTGCCAAATGGCTCTTCGAAACAACCCCAGCACAATGTTCGTCCCACCCCAAATCAAATCCCCATTCCCCTCCACCACAAACCCGCACACCCACAAAACTAACCCAAACCCCCCTCCCAGACCTCGGCCGCCACTCCTACGCCCTCTACCTCGTCCACGGCCCCCTAATCGGCATCCTCTCCGAACGCCTCTTCTACCTCACCGGCGTCAAATCCCCCACGGACCTCGCCTCCTTCGTCCGCTTCGGCCGCCTACACCGCAAATGGGCCGACCTCCCCTGGTGGCCCTTCCACGACTTCGACGCCGGCCCCGTCGGCCTCGAACCCAATTTCCTCTTCTGCGTCGCCATCAGTATCCCCATCATGCTGTATGCGGCCGAAGTCGGGACGAAGACGTTCGACGCGCCGAGTGTGAGGGTTTCCGCGTGGATGTATAGGAAGGTGAGGGCGTTGTCGTGAGGGTCGTCATGATGATGATGATGAGGGTGGTAGGGGTTTTTTTTTGCTGTTGCAAGTAGTCTATGCTGGTACAGAATTAAAAGCGAGCTTAGGAGCCGCCAGTGTTCAAGAGTCTTAAAAAAAATGTCCCATGTTCATGAGTCGTGCGCGTCAAAAGGCTGTGGCTGGTCTAAAGGCGGACGGATGGGAGGTCTGTGCCAGAGCATGGTTCAAAGTGGATCTCGGTTCTCACGACCGAGGGTATGAGCGATAGTGTCATGCAGCACATCACACAATATTCAACACCAATACATTGGGTTACAATCGTGCAAGAATACAATCATCAAAGACTTCAATTCGTGTATCGCGCCCTTGACGGCACTACCGGCACGAAGCCATGGTATAAACTACAGAATCCCACAATCCGCCACTTTCTCTATGCTTATCGCAGATTCCTTCTCGAAGAACGCCCGCGAGCATCCGATAGCAGCAGCAGCATCAACAACATCAGCCGTCATGACAACGCGAATAGATCTTTGTTATGCACAGCTCTTGCAAAGTGCGCCTATTTGACACTAACCTCAACACGACCCTCGTTACCCGGCGCACCCTTGCCCAACTCGGGGAGCAAGTAAGTGATATCGTCCCAAGGATGTCTGTAAAGGCCAGTGCGCAATCTCTTCTGGTCAAGGAAATGGGCGATCAGACCGATCGATCGGCCCAGCACGAACAGACCGTTCAAGACACCCATTTTGAGGTAATCTTCTGCTTCTTCCGGTGAGAATGCGCCGGAGTTTCGGAGCAGATCGACGAAGCACACAGCCACACATCCGTCGACGTTGAGGATGAGGTTGTCTTTCTTCGAGGTGGTGACGGTTTCGACGGCGAGCGCGTAGTCGAGGAGTTTGTGCGAGGGGAATTTGGCTTGGACGTATTCTTTGACGAGGGAGACACGGAGATCTGGGTTGTTTCGCGACTTGACACGATGACCGATACCAGGGACTGAAGCATTCTGTTAGCGTTGCGCGTTAAGTGAGTTTGAGATGCAGGGACTTACTGAGCTTGTTCTCCTTCCTCATGGTGTCCACGAATTCACGTGGCGAGAGACCCTTGTCGAACGCCCGTGTGAACTCCTCTGCTGCGCCATCAAGGGCACCTCCGAAACGAGAACCAATGGTGAGTAGACCTGCGACCAGCGCAGAGATCAAATCCTTGCCGGCACGAGTGGTGATGATAGTGTTCATGGCACCAGACACAGCTGGACCGTGGTCGGCAGTAAGCATAAGAACCATTTCCAAGAACTTGCTGGCGTGCTCAGGCAGCCTGCGACGGAACCACAGGAGCGACATGACACCACCAATACCAATGTCCTCTCGGAAAACATCCGAGATCGGTAGACCGGCGTAGAGGAGTTCTTGGCCACGGTCGTCGGAGATGGTGGAGATGAAGGCAGCTGGCTTACGGATGAGACCAAGCTCCTGTGCCCAGGAGTAGTCAATCGGGATCTTTGGAACAGCGGGCTCGGGTGCTGGCTTGATGTGGCCAGACTTGACGAGCTTCTGGTAGACCTGGCTGAGCATGCTTGGGAGCTCCTCGAAAGTCTCGGGAACGAAGAAACCAGCATCACGCATGGACTTGTTCTTGGTCGCAGCAGTCTCGAGGAGAGAGTTGGCGAGCGATCCAGCGTGACCGAACTGAACCTCCGTCTTGAGCATGCTGGCCACCGTACCGATGGCCCACGCCACAATTGGCTTTGTGATGACTCCGCTCTTGACTGCCTCGATCACACGATATTCCTCAACACCACCGACTTCACCGAGCAGCACAAGAATCTTGCACTCCGGGTCGGCTTGGTATCTGAGCATGTGGTCGATGAATGTGGTTCCAGGATATCTGTCACCACCAATGGCAACACCCTCATACACACCGTCTGTGTTTTGAGCAATGATGTTGTTCAGCTCGTTGGACATACCGCCCGACTTGGAGACATAGCCGACAGATCCCTTGCGGTAGAGCTTGGAGGCCACAATGTTGTCCATCATACCACCCGTGTTACCAATCTTGAAAGCACCTGGCTTGATACCACCGACCGTCGCCGGACCAATGATGGTGACGCCCTTCTTCTGCGCGACGTGGAGGATCTCACGTGCGCGCCTCTCCGGTACACCTTCTGCGATGATGGCAATGGCCTTGATCTGAGGGTACTCCATGAGTTCCATGGTCGAGCTGTAGACGGATCGGGAGGATGCGAAGTTGACCACGACGTCCACGTCGCTGTGCTTGGCCACGGCCGAGTCGACTGACTGGTAGACTGGAAGGAGGGTCTCGGAAGTACCCCAGTACCTGCCTTCACGTCAGTTTGCGGCCAGAACTACTTCAATGTCGCTGAACTCACATCTTGCTCACGAATTGACCGCCGAAAGTGTAAATGATACCAGCGACCGAAGGAGTCTTGCGCTTGCAGATGAAGTCGAAGTCGAGCATGCCCTGGACAGCCTTCGTCTGCATACCGCTACATGGCTGTCAGTACAGCACGTCCGACGCACCTGTGGTCGGTTTCCAATACTTACTAGACGAAACATCTTGTCTTGGGGTGGAAAAGTGCGTGTGATGGTTGCGGGCTCAGAGGTCTGCTCGGAGCTGCGAATCGCTGGATGTTGTCGTTCGCGGACAGGTTGTCGGAGCCGTTCACGCCATTGGCAGTGCCATTTGGCACCGCAGATGGAGGCATTATGGGTTGGATCTCAGCTGTTTCGGAGGTGATTGAGAAGCCTTGCCGTCCACAGACTGCGATGGTTCACAAGTCAGTTGTTGCGCGGTTCTTTGTTTCCTTGCCCACCAAGCGAATCGTGGGTGTCGCGGTGAGTTGATAGGAAAATGGAAATATGCAGGAGCACAGACGAGCTGAAGCAAGCCAAGTTTAGAGCATGTCTGACGATTGCGGGACACCAAAATCTTGGCCCAGGATGAAATTTGAGGCGGTGATGTAGGGGTCTTCCCTGGGGAGAGATGCACTTACAGTGTAGTGTAGGCGAGGTGTTTTGAGAGTTGTTGGAAGGTGAAGCTGAGGAGGTGAGAGGGACAGCGTTCGAAGTGGAAGACTCGACGAGATCAGCAGCAGCAGCAGCAGCAGGTGTGCGTTACGATTGTTGTTGACGGACAAGTTCAACGGTTGATGAGGGCCAGCTGCATTGACTGATTGAGAGTGCAGGGGCCGCCCATCCAACCTGCAGCTCTTTCAGACGCTAACAAGCGCCCTCCCCCATCGGCCTTCCATCATTCTCCCGTAGTGTCCGTGGTTGTGAGCTAACACTCGGCTCTCCGATCCGCTAAAACAGTACAGCACTACTTCGACGATGCACATATACCAAATGTCACGACCACCCTGCTGTCCTACTGCCCGTCCGGTATGTGGCTGCCGAGCGACCAGACGCTGCATTCTCCGGCGTGTATTCCGGCGGGCATTTACAGAACAATCTCATAGGAGATATTCACTAATAATAATACTACAGTGCTCGGAGTTCCATCATTGCAACACATTTGTTCTGAGTGGACACGCGAGCAGGGCATGACGGTATGGACATGGATGCATGGCTAGTTAGTAGTAGTAAGGAAGGCGTGTGGAAGCACCTTCCGGGGAGAGTGGTGGCGGTCGTTATCGCTTTCGTTCGTCCGTCCAATTCACCGCCCTGCATTGCAACACAGTACCACTTTTTTTTCTGTCTGCTACAGCGGGGGGGAAATGTCCTGTGGTTGACTTTGGGTGGGATGACTTTTGGGGCAGGCAAAGATCAATCGATTGCATTGGGAACAGCTCTCCTGGCGCCCACCTGCGCCAGGAGACATGCTGAGACAGGACAGCTGCATCTGCTCCTACCCATGCGAGCCACCCATTCATCATTATTATTCGATGAGACTGCAGCATCACTCACGCAGTGCACGCGCTTCAGTACAGTAGTTGAGCGTTCGGACTCGCTCCCCACCTGCGCTAGTGCCTTCATCGCCAGGGGTCCGGGTGAGGGAAAGCCAAGTTGTTGATGAGCTCCATCGATCAAGTCATGCCAGCCCCGAAACATTTCGCCCGATCTTTGTCTCTGCCTCTGCCATCCATTCCCTGATGTGTGAGACATTTCCCACACTTTGTCAACTCATCTCACCCACACACACATCACCATTATCGACCCGACCGGATCTGCTGTATAGCACACAACGTTCAGCTACAATTCGGAGGTAAGCAGCAGCTGCGCAGTGCGCAATCTTTTTTTGGCTTTGTGCCCGCAATCCAGGGACCCGCGCTGCTGGGGGGCCGTGCTTCCATCTGTGTGTGTGTGTGTCGGACATTATTATTATTACTATCATACCGACACGGCAGCATCGCACCATCAAGCGTTGTCCCGGACGTTACAAGCGAGGCGCACAACGATCCTTCCAAAAGAGAAAAACAAGAATTGCGATAGCGACGCCCACGGCAGCTCCCCGGGAAGGAGTTTCTCTCAACACAACAAAGCACAGTACAGCTCTGCCCTCCTTCCACGGCTCTTGTGCTGCATCATCCCATCGTTCAGCTTGTTGCTTAGCTTTCTCACCGCTCACACCAATTTCCTGAACATCCGTCTCTCAAACTTCTCGCATCTTGACAGCACTCGGCATTGAGGTTCTTCTGAGCAATCACTTACCAGAAAATACAGAATAGCTATTAGAGGAAATTCGCCATGTCGGCCAAGTCAATCCTCGAGGCAGATGGCAAAGCCATTTTAAACTACCACCTCACACGCGCGCCCGTCATCAAGCCAACTCCGCTCCCACCGCAGGCAACGCACAACCCACCAGCCAAACTTGCCACCATCACATTCGAAGACGGCGACGATGTGCAGGGTGTCCTCGACGCAGCGGAAGCGAAATTCCCATTCCTCCTCGTTCCAGGCTCAAAGTTCGTCGCGAAGCCAGATCAGCTCATCAAGCGAAGAGGAAAGTCGGGTCTGCTCAAGCTGAACGCGACGTGGGCAGAGGCAAAGGAGTGGATTGCAGCT
This sequence comes from Passalora sequoiae, assembly GCA_013248845.1. Taxonomy (NCBI): domain Eukaryota; kingdom Fungi; phylum Ascomycota; class Dothideomycetes; order Mycosphaerellales; family Mycosphaerellaceae; genus Passalora; species Passalora sequoiae. The sequence goes on along the minus strand of WSQC01000008.1, from coordinate 182,692 downwards.
CGTGCGAACAAGATCCAGAAGGTTGAGCACGTTGAGGGTGCGCTCAGGAACTTCCTTGTGGAGCCATTTGTACCACACCCGCAGGAGACTGAGTACTACATCAACATCAACTCCGTTCGTGAGGTAAGCAGAAGGAGGATTCGAGCTACCTGCACACAGCTGATCCTCAATTGCAGGGCGACTGGATTCTCTTCTACCACGAGGGTGGTGTCGATGTCGGTGATGTCGATGCCAAGGCAGAGAAGCTCTTGATCCCCGTCGACCTCACCCAATACCCAAGCAACGAGCAAATCGCCCAAGGTCTGCTCAAGAACGTGCCCAAGGGTGTCCACCCCGTCTTGATCGATTTCATCTCTCGCCTCTACGCCGTCTACGTCGATTGCCAGTTCACCTACCTCGAGATCAACCCGCTCGTCTGCATTCCAAACGCAGAGGGCACTGCCGCGGATGTTCACTTTCTGGACTTGGCAGCGAAGCTCGACCAGACCGCAGAGTTCGAGTGTGGTGTCAAGTGGGCCATTGCTCGTGCACCAGGACAGCTCGGCATTCCCACGTCGGGTGTGAAGAGCGGCAAGGTTGAGATTGATGCTGGTCCACCGATGGAGTTCCCCGCTCCTTTCGGTCGTGAGATGAGCAAAGAGGAGGCATACATTGCAGAGATGGACGCAAAGACGGGTGCTTCGCTGAAGCTCACAATTCTGAACTCGCAAGGACGCGTATGGACACTGGTCGCTGGTGGCGGTGCTTCCGTTGTGTACGCTGATGCCATTGCATCTGCGGGCTTCGCGGGCGAGCTAGCCAACTATGGAGAGTACTCTGGTGCTCCAACCGAGACTCAAACTTTCCATTACGCCCGAACTGTCCTCGACCTCATGCTGCGAGCACCACAACATCCCGATGGCAAGGTCCTGTTCATCGGTGGTGGTATCGCTAACTTTACAAACGTAAGCAGCTCCACAAGAATGCTCGTAGAAGCCTCAGACTGACAGTCACTCCCAGGTCGCAAGCACATTCAAGGGTGTGATCCGTGCCCTACGCGAAGTCGCACCTCTCCTGAACGAGCACAAGGTCCAAATTTGGGTCCGTCGTGCCGGTCCCAACTACCAGGAGGGTCTCAAGAACATCAAGGCCGTCGGCAAGGAGCTCGACCTCGACATGCACGTCTTTGGTCCAGAGATGCACGTGTCCGGTATTGTACCGCTTGCGCTCATCCCAGGCAAATACAACGATAGCATTCAAGAGTTTGAGGGATAAAAGGTGTTGAGTGGCGCAGCTGTCTTGGAAAAGACGAGGAATGGACCGCAGAGCGAGGAGGGCGTTGTTATGAGGGACCACATTGCCCACTACAGCACTGCGAGACAGTGACACGCGTGTATAGAAGGACAATGATTGCAAGGTCTTTGCAAGGTGTTTAGCGGCTGTGGCGGCAAGCAAAAGATTCGAATGTCAACGAACTCGGGAACGGCTGATGATGCGTCGTATGATAGCGATGGCTTTAAGAGCATTGGCATTTGCGATGGAGTATATAGACGATGCTTGCGAATATCCTTTGCTTCATCCAATGACGTTTTCCTTGTCTATTGTGGCATAAGCATTGAGCTTCATTTGCTGCTTGTAAGCTTGGGAGGCTCATCTGTCGTTATCCAGCATGTCACCAATAGCCGCTTCCTTGATATTGACCTAGTAGATCGTACCTTCCCTTGCTTGGTGCCCTCTCTTCTCAAAAGAGCGGGAACAGCCGCACCCGAAACTCTAAAGCTCATCAGCTATCCACGGCGCTGTCGCGATTTCCTCAAATACTCGACCACTTTGCGCCAAACACCACGACGAGGACGCAAATTTTTCGTGCATCATACTACCCAAACGCCCTACCAACCAGCACTGCCATAACTATGAGTGTACGTTAACTATCCTCTTCCCGCGCTTCACACGCATCCCACCGACAATACCTGCACATCGCTCACACCTTCGTGCAGTTCATACCTCTCAACCCGCGACCCATGCTGCAGAGTCTTGTCAACAAGGAAGTCATCATCAAGATCAAGTGGGGACAAGAGTATCACGGAAGACTGGTGTCGGTGGATAGTTATATGAACATTCAGCTCAGCAACTGTTCGGAGTGGAAGGACGACCAGGACATGGGTGTATTGGGTCAGGTACTGATTAGGTGAGTATTGAGGACAGCGAAGTTTCTTTTTGAAGATCGCTGCTATGCTTGCTTGAGATGCCGAGCTAATCACTGCGACGCGACAGGTGCAACAACGTACTTTGGATCAAGGGCAAGAACCAGAAAGAAGCAAATGGAGACTCCGAAATGGCCGACTCCGGTGACCGTTAAGGTGGAAAATCTATACGATCACGAGCACTCCGAGGTGGCCGACGTGGACGGCCCGTCGAGCAGCTACCGGAGGATGAAAGACGAGGACGAGGACGATCACGATCACGACGAACCACGACAAAAGCATCCTCAGCCGATCACCCCTTTTCGGCCATGCTTTCACACCCTCTCTTCTCCCAACTTCAGACCTCTACACAACTCCCCGCCTCTTAGCCATCAACAGCAATCGGGCTGCCAGAACCCCAATTGTGGGAGCATAACCACTTCGGGCAGAAAAGTAAAAGGCGTATTCCGTCCCAAATGGTGTACGGACCCAAAAGTACCCGAACGGGTCATATGTAATGCCTGCTATATCCACAAGAATCGTTACGGGACAGATCGTCCTATGAAATTATGCTCTCGCGCAATCAGATCAACAAACCGGGCTCCTCAGAATGCTCTTCCAGAGATGCCGATGCCGACGCCAACGCCCAAACCTCGCCTACCAAACATTGATGGACTCTTGAAGACGGTGATGATGGTCGATATCTCGAGCTCGAATGGTGGAGCTTTGGAAGACAATCGCACGCTCGAAGAAATCGTTCGGGATATGGACGACGAATCCAGCGATGAGTCTTCGCAGGAAGAAATCGTTCGAGATGTGGACGAGGAGTCCAGCGATGAGTCTTCGCACGAAGAGGAAAGTGGATCGTATCCATAAGAAAGTTCTATACGCGCAGAAACGGGTATCACAAAGCAGTATTTACAAGCAATCGGCTAACCAGTCCGTCGTGTATCATTCATCAAAGGTCATTGAGTATCGCTCTTGCTTTCCATGAAAGGAAATGATCCAGAGATCAAACCATATCCCTCGACTTCACCGGCTTCGCCCCCTCCTCCATCTCATCCGTCTCCTCCTCCCCATCCTTCACCATACTCGCCCGATGCGCACTCACATCCCCAAACCCCGGCCCAGCCTCGGCATTCTTCAACTCCCAACTCCCAACCCTCTCATGACCCCCCTTGGAACTCACCGCCCCGCCATCCACCACAACCGCCGCCCCACCTTTCGGAATCGTCAAATCCTCATCACTACGCATCTTCGCCCCACCCTTGAAACCTCCCAACCGTCCCCTTCTCCTCCCACCACCACCACCCTCCTTCCGATACATCCTCACCCCACCCAACAACATCACCGCACCAAATACCACAGCCGCCACCCCCAACGCTACCATCGCTCCTATCGTCCCTGCCACCACAGGGTCTAGTCTCTGGCTCCCATCATCATTCGAAGAAGAAGAAGCGGCGGTCCAAGAAGAAGACCTCGCGGCTTCGGAATTGTTGTAGGCCTGGCAGAAGAGATTCTCGGCGCCGCATTGCGTGCACCAGGCGCTGGGGTCTGGGATGGCCAGATTCATCATGCTGTATTGGAAGTCGGACCAGCGCATGTCGGTTGCGTCGGGGGAGCGGTCGAAGAGGGGGTAGCTGGTGAAGCCGGCGTTGGGGTCGGAATCGGTGGAGGAGGAGGTGGAGTTGTGGTGGTGGTCGAGGATGGTGCCGTTGCGGAAGTAGAAGCGGACCCAGAGGTCGGAGGGGGAGGGTGGGGAGGAGGAGGAGGAGGAGGAAGAAGAAGAAGAGTTGGTGTAGGAGAAGAGTTCGAAGACGGCGGTGGAGCCGTAGAGGGGGATGCTGGAGAAGGTGGGGTTTAGGGAGGGGAGGGCGGTGAGGGCGAAGAAGGAGAGGAGGGGTAAGAAGTCGGCGAAGAGGATGGTGAGTTTGACGGTGGTGGAGGAGGAGGAGTCTTGGGATGAGGGGATTCCGTCTTGGAGCGCGGTGAGGATGCGCGCGGCGAGGGTGTTGCCGGCGATGGTTGAGATGGAGCCGATGACGCCCGGGAGAGATCTGGAGTCTGTGAGGGCGTTGTAGGCGCTGAGGTTTCCGAGTTGGGCGTATTGTTGTTGGCTGGCGAGCCGGCCGAGGATTTCGAGATAGGTGGTGTTGGCGCCGCTGTTGACGACGTGGTAACGGCTGAGGGCTTTGGCGACGGTGCTGTTGTGGGCGTTTTCGTACAGCAGGTAGTCGTAGATTGCGTAGGCGTTCCAGTAGTCCCAGGCGCCTTGTGGGATGATTCCGTCGAGGACGGCGCTGCCGACTGCGTCGTAGAGGCCTTCGAATTCTTCTTGTGTTATGCCGAATTGTGGTGTGTCGGTGTAGGCTCGGGCTGCTTGGGCGAAGGCTGGACAGTCGTAGTTTCCTCCTAGAGAGATGAAATTGGGGTCCAGTCCTCCGGCGGTATGGACAAGTGGGTTGTCAATATTCGTGTTCAAGCTAGGATGATAAGCATTTGTTACATACCATGAACGTACTGGTAGCCATTCATTGGACCCACGACCTATCCAAGTTCGTCAGTCTTGCTGATACCAGCGGATTCTGATCAACCTACGTAGGTATTATTGGCTAACAAATCCACCCCATCCAACACCGCCGTAGATCCATTGCTGCTCGGGCTAAAGGGCGGATAGAAGCCCTGAAACCAAGCCTGCGCCGTAGCAACATTCCACTGCTGGTCCAAAGACATCGCATACGTCTGATAGGTGTTATAAATATCCGGATTCAAGCCCGCCAGAGGTGCACCACATCCTCCCGCTCCGTTGAAACAAGTCCGATTCGCGTCCAGCGAGGAGTCAATATATCGTTGGCGAAACCATCGTCCGTTGGCGTAAGCCTGGTTGGCTCCCACCGAAGTCAAGACAATGGCATCGGTGCCATCACTGATGATCTCAGGCGTGCGTTCGCCCGTACGCTGGAAGATGACGCTGGACCAGACGGTGTATTGGGACTCGGTCGAGGTATCGCGCGCGAGACTCAAAGATGCGAGGAGGGTGACAGTGGTGAGAATGACTACGAAAGCGAACATGTCGACGAGCTCAGCTCCGCCTCTCTTCTAGCAACCAGTACCGTTTCTCAACGACGACGACGACAGTAGAAAAACGACTCTGCTCTGCATCCAGTGCACGAAGATGAACGAAGAGTCTCACTCACTTACTACTAGGTAAGATTTGGGAGCTTCAGAAGCTCTTATCGTATTGTGATAGCAGCGCACACCAAGAAGCAGACCTGGCTCGGCGCCATGGATCAGAAGGCGTGGTATATGGTGCCACAGTAGTGTACGGGCGGTGCATGGTCGTATAGCAGATGCAGTCAAGTGCTTTCCTCAAGCAGTACAACGCCTGAGGCGGGGCAGAAGATAAGGTTTGAACACATGGACATGACAATGCTGGAAATATATGGAAAGTCGCGCGATCGGACGGCATGGTCATGGATTCCCATAATCGTGCATGATGACTTTTTCCTACGAAGTCGTCGGTGCACGGATGCGGATGGATCTGACGGAAGAGATACTGTTCGTGTTGGAAGGTCGTTCTTCCAGTAGTCGGGTGTTGTTCGTGACAAGGTGGGGCTATCCCAGAAACTTCCCGCCCGCCGGCTGAGCTCATATGACTTCATGCAGCGAAGAGGCTGGGAAAGCGTCGGCGGTTCGGTATTTCTCGATAATAAATCGTCCGATCGTGCATGCTGTCCTCGGATCTATGTGATATGGTACCTGAGTGATCGACAACAGCTCATTAGCTCGGCTCTTGAGAGCTCTGCCGACCACAATGGCATGTGAGAGCTTCGCATATCTCGTACGAGACTCATTGAGAGCACTTTATCTCTTCTGCATCTTCGGGTCCTCACTCGTGCACTGAATGAAAGGATAGAAGAAGTGCAGGTTCACATCCGACTCAATCCGCTACTTGCGGACAACACCACAACTGACCTTCAAAATCCGCAAACCACGACATCTCCAACCAAGACAACACCATCAACCCCAACCTCACAATGGCAACCATCTCCTTCTCCCTCCCAATCCTCTCCATCCCCCTCTACTACACCCTCGCAGTCTTCCCCCACGGCTACGCCATCCACAAAGCCAGCGCGGGCTCCCTCAAAAACCACGACAACCGCAACCCCAGAGGCACAGCGCAGCTCGAAAACATCAAAAAGCGTCTCTCACCCGCCGAATTCGCCGCCTTCGAGCGCGGAGAATCCTGCCATCGGAACCACATGGAAAACATGCCCTTGTACATCGCGACATTGTTCGCGGCGATATTGGCGGAGAATAGGGTGGGCGAGGGGGAAATTGGGTTGATCAATTTTGTGCTGGGCTGGATGGTGGTACGCGTGTTGTATACGGTGAATTATTTGGCCACGGGGACGAGTCAGGGCTGGACGCGGGTAAGGAGTTTGTTGTATTTTTTCGGGACGGGGTGGGCATTTTTGATACTGTGGCGGTCGGCTATGGCGCTGGCGTAGAAGTGCAGTGACTGCTCTTGAGAACCGGGAACGAGCTCGGAGGGCTGGGGAGACATTGCTGAGCGGTACTCGATGAAGTGGAGAATGCTGCAACTTTGAGAGTCGTTGCAGGTTCATCCAGACGCCGCGTGTTGTAGAGGGATTAGACAAGTCGCACGGTACAGCAGCTTGGGTTTCAGCGCATTGTGATCAGTCCCTGCTCCACGACGTCCCTCGCCTCATGCCACGGTCTCGCCTTCGTAAGATGTCATCGATGTAGCATGCCCCCAGCAACGTGTGCTCCACGCCGCTCAGATGCCGAATTGCATACCAGACGCCGCCAGTCCACGAAAACGAATAAAATAAGTTGCTTTATCAATGAAGATTGCGTTGCTTCCGCACATAAAAAGGCAGCAACGAGATGCGACCCTCATTATCGAGGTCTGCCGGTCGATGCGCCGGTCGATGCGGGATGATGCGTAGAAGAATTATCGTCTCATCGCTCCCGAATGACCGATTGAAGGTTGGCACACAATCTCCATGATCTCATCCCGCTCTTGTTCCTCTCATGTCCCAACCTCATGCTCTCCTCGACGGCATGAAAGGTGCCGTACCGTTGGAACGAAGGAGGATGGCTATGACGGCCTCCTTGTCCTAGCAGATCGAACTGTTCTTCCTCTTTTGTTCCACCACGCGACGCTCCTCGATATCAACTCAATGCATGTTCCGTCCACGTTCAAGCCAACACACAGCTGCTTCTATCAAGAACAACCAGCTCACCAGGCGCACTGGGCACTTTGCGCGAAAACAGGCTCTGGGAAGAACATGTCTCGGTGGCCGCTCTTTCACAATCGACCATCCTCTGGCGCCTAGCTGCCGCACGGACAGTCGTGTTGACAGTCATACTGATAGCCATTGGATTGAGTGCAAGTGCAGCTGAAGCCACCGTTCTGCACGAAGAGCTCTTTGTCAGTCGTCACGATCATCTACAGCATTTGCCAAAGGAACAATGGATCAACACATACATTGGCGCAAAGATAGGTGCATCGTGCAGTAAGGCTCTGTCTTTCTTGCAAACGGCGAAAGTGTTTTGAAAGGACATGTTTCTCCAAGTTGCACGGGCATGCTTTGCTACATGGTTCATTTGAACCGTGGCATACACAATCGAGACTGTCGTTCTGTATGGAGCTTCTTGTCAATTGTTTGATTCACATATTTCGATGCCAGTTGAGCTAAAACGTACACCGTTGCAGTAGTATGCGCATCGTTGACCTTGAGGAGTAGTTCTGCCTTCTAGGATACGTATTGCGTCCTCTGGAGATGTTGCTGTTGCGACTACAGTTGTCGCTGCAAAAAGAGTGGTGAGGACAGCGAAAAAGGATTGCATAGTAACAATTTTTATCAGTGTGAACACAAGGTACGCTCAAAGAGAGTAAAAGTATTCGTCTTGGATATTCTTGTAGGTAAATACCGGCAGAACTTTGACGAACGCTTTGAATAAGGGGTAGCTCTCACTCATAGAATGTATTCGCTACATCAAAGGTCCCGTGGCAATAATGTGAAGGATACCTATATCCGTGGCTGTGGGTAATCAAGGGCTCGTATTTTGGCTTTCGCCTTTCGTCCAGAAATGCTCGTGTTCCGATGCGAGCTTTTGCTGCTATTGAAATCTCTTTGGGACTAGAAGCTTGGTGTCTGCCATCAGCGGAGTGATATATATCGATTTGAGCAGTCCTAATTGGCTGCGGTCGTTGGGTTAGCCGAAATTAGAACGAAGCGCCCAAGGAGATGCTATCGCGCTACTGGTGTATGACCTGGGTGTACCCATGGCTATCCTCGCCCGGGACTCCTTAGCTAATTGCAAGCTACAGGGGATCCTGTAGCACTAGACCAGGCCTAACGAGTCGTTCGAAGCAGCGAAATCGGGCATCTCTTGTTGTTCACGTGCCGTGCCATCCTGGGCCAGTACTATGCACGCTTTAAAGAGTGTTACTCAGCTGGGGACAGACGTCGCAAAGGTACCACCTGAAGACTCAACCATACTTCGCCAGGTATGGCTACAAAGAACTTGGGAGTGTAGTAGAACTATTGCGGCTCCAGATGTCTTGAGCAACGGAGTTTTGAGGTGTCGAAGGGTGGCCTTCCATTGAGATTATGGAATTGGGTTTGTGTTCTTCTGACGCTGATGCTGAAGCTGTGGTAATCACGTTGGTTATATTGCGAAGCCGCACTTCCTTCGTGCTGCAATGTTGTGTTGTTTTGCGGGCCATGATCGATGCTCATGGCTGAGTCCAAGTGCTCTGCCAGCTCGAACCGCTGTGGTCAGGATTGGTGTTGCGATGATTTTGCTCCTTCGAATCGTAGCGGAATTGTCCACCCAGCAATCTAACAATCTGCAGGCGGGGCCAGGGAGATCTCGGTCTGACTTATCGTAATCACTCGTATGTTACCAGTGAGACAGGCTCCTTGCTGATATAAAAAGCAGAACGCTTCTCGTAAGTATTATGCACTTAGTATTGCATGCGCTCGACTACGCGCGCGACTCGTCAAGTGAGATCAGCGTCTCCGGTATAGAAGCAGGACTCGTACTCGCGATAGAGTGAGCTTTAGCGACAGAAGCTGTGAACGGACCTCTGTCTGTTGGGTACACCGAGTATATTCCGCTTTCTTTGTCACCCAGAAGACAGGTCTGCGGCTACATAGCGCTTCCTGAATGTATAGTTAGCAGCTCTCCTCTTCGAAAACGCTGTGTAGGAAGACTTATAAAAAAAACGAGTCATCCGCTCCCCCCTCTCTCACGAGAGAAAGAAGCGGCGACAGCGTCCCACGACGCCTCATCAGAGTCCACCTCCACCTCATGATAGCTACTACTTTCTCGGCCCACTTTCAGGTCTTCGGCCTCGAGAATGATCTCTTTCCTCGCCATGCACCTCAACGACTGCAGACCAGCATCACCTCGCCCATCGCAACAGGACACTATGCCAGCGAGCACGAAGAGCAGACAAGCCAAAGCTTTGATCCTCACTCAAGAGAGGTCCCGCTCCTCGTCCTCGAACTCTAGCACAAGGCGCCCGTCGCAGCGAAACTTGGCAGTGTCATCCTTGAACCTTTTTGCGATGCATGGCTCGAGAAGATCAGCCTGAGACAGGATATGATGACCCTTCCGTAGAACCATTCCTGCAGCGGCGACCCGAGGTCTCAGCAGAATTTTTTTCCATGTCCCACGCTCCAACGTTGCCACCTCATCCTCTCCAAGAGTCCAATATCCCTCAGGAAAACACCACACCATTTCCCCGACGACACCTCCTCCCTCATTGACATACTCTCAGATTGTCGTAAGCACTCCCGCGCAGAGACAGGTCTTTGATTCCATCCCTCAACTGTCTCCAGCTTTGAGAGGCATTTCATCTGCCACCGCAAATGCGAACGGTCAAAGTACGCCTACAAAAACCGCACGCCATCTCACTCCCACCAGAGGGCGAGCAGTGAGGTACACATCGAACGATCCTATAAGGATTGTCGATGTTGTGTAAGGTGTTCGGCGCTCATCGATCGACTCCCACTCTTCACTGTCACACGGACATGATTTGTGGAAGGAGATGATTAACGTGGCTGATCTGGATAAAACTCCTCTCGAGGTGAGGAAGAGTATCTTGCGATTGGTCGGGTGCCGTAGCATGAGCTTCGTCGGGTTCGCAGATGTGGACGAGGAGTAGAGAAGGGCTTAGCCTTCTGTCGTGGACAGCGTGGCGTGTAGAAGTCGTGCGCAGGACGTCTTCGCTGATTGTCGAGAGTGTGGTATTGGTAGAGGAGGGTTGAAAGGTCTATTTTGCGTACTGGAGCCAGATCGTCGGGGCTTGGAGAAGAGAATATGCAAGAGGTTGCGACACCTGTAGAGTGTAGGTAGAACGGATCGATTGGCTGACTGGGCAAGACGACTGGTGTGCTGGAGCTACGACATGCCGGTTCCCGTCGTGACTGCGCGAGAAGGTAAATGCCTCAGTTTGTGAGCATGATCACCTCGCTGGAAGCCGCGCATATGGCAGACTTCTTTCGGACGAGTGTGATACAGTGCCATTGAAGGAAGCATACCAGACCGCGCTGTCTGTGTGTAGGCTTCGATCTTCGTGCGAAGAAACTGTCGTGCTCTGCCAGTGCCCCTTCCATTCAGCCGCACACCACGAACGCCACGACTACCACAGACACCATTAAAGATGCTGATGAAGCTTTCTCGAACAGTCTCAACTGCAAACGATCCGGTATGCAGCATAGCAGACCACAATAGCCACACCAAGAAGCCTCACTTCCTCCCGCGGCACAGCATATGAAGATCCTAAAGACAATCTCGAGTTGGAGATCTGCCGGGCGCGACCTCATCCACTTCTCTTCTTCATACCGACACAAGCCTGGCGTCTCCCATAGAAACAAAGCTTATCCGAGTGCGTGATCAGAGCAATATAATCCAGCCAGCAACCTCGACGCGCGCCCTCAACGAGAGTCTTACCAAACCGACGCATGAGGTCACCGCATTATGTCTCCGCCTTTGCAGAAGAAGACAACCGGACATCTCCACGAGGAGACTCTAGTGACACTTTCGTCCTCCCCCGTCACGGAGTGTAGACTAATCGTAGACACCAGTTGCTGATTGGCGAGCAACCACCACGAGACTTGTGAACCGAAGAAGAAAATCGCTTAGGGTTAAGCACTTCCTGAACGCGCCATCCACTCTTACTTCCACCGCTCCCTCAGGCCCTGGTGTAAACACTGGATGCCCGAGTTCGCAGCCGAAGGGAGCGCAGACATGGGAATCTGTTGTCCTGACTTTGAGAACCAAGCGGCGAAGCGAGGAAGTCGTTGTCGAGGACGATGGGCGCAGGAAGAGACTGATGGGAGGGTATGTGCTTTTGGTATGTTCGTGGAGAGTATGTCGCAGAAGAGTGGAGGCGGATCGGGTACGTGGTGCTCGTTATGGTGCATTCGAGGTCTCGGGAGATCGAGAGTGTTCTTGATGAGTCAATCGTTGGAGTGTGAGCATGATGTTTCAAGAGGAGAACTGGTTGCCCAGGTGGACGTGTATGAAGTGGCGGGGGAGCTTCGACGCGACAGGGATTGTAGCGCGAAAGTTACGCGACATCTTGTGCATGGGTCGGCGTCATGGAGACACTGAAGAAGACTTCATAACGCTCGAATACTCTTCTTATATCACATCAACGATCGACTTGTCGAATGCCAGTCCGTCGACTCCCGTCGATGTCATATTTCGAAGCATCGGGTTGCCGCAACATGACTTCCGCATCAAGGTCGTGACTGCCGGCTGCAAATAAGCTTCAGGCGACAACGCGAAACGCGTCTTCCAAGCATCAATATCAACATTTCATGGACATCAGATCGCAGGGTGCCAATAATGCCTCGCTCCGTCGCAGACACAGACGATGAAGCTGAAATTCTGTTCGACGACGGGCCAAGTCAGCTCAGCAGTCGCATGAGTCAACATAGCACCTTCTCCTGGGTCGAAGGAATAGCGAACGATACTTTGCGTCTAGATGGTGCTGCTGACAGAGACTTGAAGAGCACATCGTCTTCTCGTATGAAATAAAGATCATGTGGATTCGCGCAAATGGTCGATCATGCTGACGTCTGGGTAGAACTGCGAAGGCAAGTCGCCGAAGCCGAGCGAGGACTACTTGCCACCCATTCTGATCAATCAAAGAGGGCAGCAGCAATGCAGTCGTCTACATCACCTGTACATGTACCGCACAAGGAGAAGCGTCGTCGTGAGACCTTCTTCGGCTCAGAATCAGCCGCTAGTCCAGGGAAAGGTCTGAAGCGAGTCAAGACGTATGGGAGCCAACGAACAGTTATGGGCGAGAATGGCAGCATTGTCCGGCCTTCGCTATCTCCTGGAAAGACGATGGACTCTTCTGGAGGTCTGCCGGCCGGCACTATTCGAAATGACTTCATCGAGCATGATCCGAACGTCATGTTCCGAGACACTGGCACAACCAATGCCTATGGGGAATCATCTCAAGAACAGCTGGTCGAGCAGGCTCGTGGCAACTTCGTTGTGAGAATTGATGCCCTGAACGTGCTGAAGACAAATGATTCCCAAAAGTCAGAAACCTCCTCATTCCCTTGGCCGGCCTCTGTCAACCACACGCAACAATCGGAATTTGCAAAGAAATATTCACCCGAGCAGCACTCGCAGGAAAAATTTGACCCACCTGCGCAGAATGATCAGCCTGGCGAAGCGGAAGATCAGGCCCTTGATGGGCGAGATGAGAACGCTATAAAGATTCCCACTATGCAACGCAGGCCGACGATTGAGCCTCTTTCTCCTGTTGCGAACAATACGAAGACCAGCCTGGCAACTAACGACAGCCCAGCGAAAGGCCATGTAGAAGATGCGCTTTCCACTCAGACTGTGGCTGTGCCGCCGAACTCCAGTCCACTCGTCCTCATCGACCACACCGGGAAGGATACAACGTCCACCTCGATTATGGACGAGACGACGGCCGCACAGATGTCGGGTCGTGGTCGGAAACGTAAATCACAAGACATTGCTCAGCCACTAGCCAAGACAGATGACAAGCTTGATTCCGATGACGAAGCTCTAATGGAAATAGGTCTGCAGAAGGAGCAATACAAGCCAAGACCGAGCCGTCGACGAGCTACTCAAATCGAAACTCCCACCAACTATTCCATAACTGTAGAGAAGGCGGTGAAGAGGAGGAAGACCGCCGGTGTGAGCACAAAAGCTCCCCAAGCAAAGCATTCGCTTGAGTCCGCTTCGCCCGTTGCCGCTCGAGACGCACTCTATGAATGCCTGTTTGGATGCGGTGAGAAGGCTCCTGAGGCTGCGATGTCCCAGCATCTGGACCAGTGCAAGAACAGAGCCAAAGCCTCGCAAATTAGTCAACCCTCGCGTGCGAATGAGCAAACCTCTATCTCACAGTCAGCTGAAACTTCCGTACACCTGTCTGCGCAGCCTTCGCCGGCAAAAGAAAGTCCATCAAGACCAGTACCAGCAGGGATCAGGGAAGAAGGTCCTTTGTCAAAGATATCAGATCACACATCTTCCGCCCAGAATCCCGATGCTGGTCTTATGCCGCCACCAACGATACCACCGTCCACCTCAAAGAGATTACGCCGCAGTAAGACCACGATCTTCGAAGATCACGTCGAATTTGGAGGATTACAGAAGTCGCCAAGCTTGAGCCAACAGCAGGCGAAGCGCAAAGCAGCACTTCTTGATGTCAAGAACAACTCCACACAGAGACAGCGCCGCAAGGTTGTGCAAGACGAAGACGACGAGGAAGATGAGCTTGCCAAGAACGAGGAGACTATTGCGGAAGAGTCTGTACTCAAGAAGCGGAGGGGTCGTCCGCCGAAAGTACCTTCTGCCAAGTCGACCGAGAGCGCCTCGAAAGTTGTCCTTGACTCTGAAGATGAGGAAGTCGAAGAGGAAGAAGGTGGTGTAGGGCAGGAACCTATCCACACAAATAGCAGAGCCCTATCGAAACGACCACAGCAGGAATCGGACGCCGGGAAAGAAGAAGTGGAAGAGCGACCACAGAAAAGATCTGCTGAACGTGCAGTCAAGTCGAAGTCCAGGAAGAGTGCCATGCGGGACTCTGACGACGATCAGGATGAGGACGTCGTGGATGACAAGCCGTCCAAGAGAAAGGGTCGAGGACGCCCTCCCAGTAGGAAGTCCAAGGAGAAAGTCTTGTCTGATTCTGATGCCGATGAGGCCGAAAGGGTCGACTTACCTGAGTCTGACGACGAACCGTCTAAGAAGAAGCGGCCTGGCAAATCTGCAAAATCCAAACCACAAGACCAGGCAGACAAAACCGACAGCATAAACCTCGAACAGACAAAAATTGACATCGCCTCAAGCGACATGTCAGAAGTCAACAAAGAGAGTAGTCCCACCAAAGTAGCGCTCCAACACAAGAACCAGAACCAGCAGTCTGCAGCACCACCAACACCTCCGCCAGAGAAAGTGAAGCCCACTCTCAAACCCAGTCCAACTACACATTCGCCCATCAAGAGCATCGCCAAGAGCGAGTTTCCCGTCTACCGTGTTGGTCTGAGCAAGACGAAGCGCATACCCTCACTATTGAAGAGCTTCCGACCACCAAAACCCGACACGCGACGCTGACCGCGTCTTACCACAACGCAACACGACGTCGACATTTGGGTCCAGGAAGTATTTGTACAGCACGCATCATGATACCCATGCTGCAAGAGCTGAGAATCCGCCATGTCTTCACCGATTTGTCCTTCGCAGCGACAAGGCACCTCAGCTCAGCTTCTTGAAAGCATGCAAAACTCAATGTGCATTTATATCAGAGATCTCTAGCTTTTATGATCGATTAAACCAACCAAAACAAAAAATAATGCATGCAATGCTCCAGCATTCCTCTGTTGTAGAGATGCGAGCAACCTCCAGCACCCCAAAATCGCTGTCGGCACGAAATCTAACGTAAATTATGCAAACCCCCCTTCCCCAAGAGAAATGATAACGCCAACGCCCTCTCATGCCACTCGCCCTCGGTACCCATATACACCCGGGAAACATAGTGGCATGTTGAATGCTAGGTTCGCTGTAAGCAGATCGGAAATTCCAAGATGCCTCTTCTCCGTTCGACCACCGCTGTATCTCACTCACGCCATACCATATCGTGATGCTCGCAATCGAGCCGCGTCTCGTCTTGAATCCGCACACATTCCAATTCCCATGCATGCATGCATGCCGCACTACATCTTCAACGTATCATGCAAATCCCTCTCCAACCTACTCACAATCTTCTCCGACGCGACAGCATCGCGCACACTCCCATTCAGCTCTTTCACCCTCCGGCCTTCATCCCTCGCTTCAGCCTCAGCTTCCGCCTCCGTAAGACCCTTCCTCACCCTGGCAACACTGTCGACAATAACGGCATCAATGCCCGCCTGCGCCTGAATATTCGCATTGTGCGGATCATTGTTCAGCGTCCCATACGAGACACAGACCAACTCACTCGACTGCACAACATTAATGAGTCTCGGACAAAGCACAAACGGCTCCGCGGCCGAAACAATCCCAAGCAGCGACCACCTGGACGCAAAGCGAATCGCCTCCTGCAACGAGCCAGCTCTGACATCGCCCACGGGAGTGACGCCGGCATCCGTAAGGAACAGGACGGGGATACTAGGCTGTTTGAAAGTAAGCAACAGACAAATATCCGGATGAAAGCTCGAAAAGACGATATTTCGTTTCTTGCGTTTATCGTAGACAAGTTGGAGGACCGTATCGACAAAAGTGTTCAGTTCCACGGCATAGCTGTCCATTTCTTCCTGGACGGTTTCGAACAACATGGGATATTTCATTTCGATGTTGAAACCTACGTCCTCGGGGATGGTTCTGAACATTTCTTCCAGAGTGGTGAAAGGCTGCTGGATGAATTCGCCGCGCATATTGCCTTTGTAGCCTTTGGTTTTGAAGTCGCGCGTGTTTTTCATACGTTCCTTTTCGCGCGATCCGTGCTCGAAGGGTGCGCCGACGGAGTAAGAGCGTTGCAGGCGGCCATTGGGCAGGTCCCGGCCGTCTCTACTGCGAGATTTAATGCCGTTGCTGGACTCGTTCGGCGAGGAAGGTCGTGTTGCTTTGGGAGTGTCGCTGAGGGAAAGAAATTGTTCGAGCGTGAGGGTGTGGACGGGGACATCGGCGCCAGTTTCGCTAACGAGGAAGTCGTGGTAGATAACGGGAACGTGGTCCTTGGTGAGCTGAACGTCGAATTCGACGTAGGAGGCGCCCAGGTTGGCTGCGGTGATAAAGGATTGGATCGTGTTCTCACCAAGCTGGAGGGTTTTGGAGTTCATGTTCTTGCCAAGACCACGATGACCAATGACCTGTGTTGAAGTCTTCGTCCAGTACGTCTTCTGTTCGTTGATACTGATATTGGGATGTTTGAAAGGTGTAATGAGGAGGAAGTTGAAGTTGATGGTGCCAATGATTTCAAAGTCCGGCCCAGCGAGAAGCGGTACTTCCAGATCTGTTTGCAACGTGGAGCGCTTTTTGCCAACACCCGGCATAATGCTCGATAGCAGCGCGACAGCACGTGCAATACGCTTGTCGGTGGCTCCAGAATATGTCGGAACGAGATCGAATATCAGACGGACCTGCGATGGGTCCTTGGCCATGAAAGTGATGGGTGAAGTGCTGATATCCTCCTGAATCGGCAGGTCGATAATCGTGGGCTCTCCACTGGCACCTTTGGCTGTTACAACGAGAGACAGAGCAGTATCAAGCTGTGTCGCGTGCGCATCCGTGATAGCAATATTGCCCAGCTTGATTGGCTGAACGTCTTTGTGCTCATCGAGTGTACCCAGCGCGACCAAGATCATGGACTCTTCTTGCAGATATCGATGACCAAAGGACTTCACTGGTTCTGGCACTCGTGCTTTCATGTCCTCTTTCGGCACACCATTCGAACGACGATCTTCCAGGGAGGAAGCAGTCGGCGGCGAGGACGATAATTTACTTTGAGCCGCGATCTCTGGACTGTGATTCAGACTAGGTGGTGGAGTAAGTGACCCCAGAAACTTGGCGAGCTCGACATGTCCTCGCAGCGCGGCATGTTCCTGTGGTGTCCACAGCGAAGAGTCGAGCTTGTTGACTTGAGCACCAGCATCGATCAACAGTTTCGCGATCGAGAGATGGCCATTAACCGATGCGATGAACAGTGGTGTCCATCCATACTCCTTCTCCGTGATTTCGAGATTGATGCGATTTTCGCCCGAGGTAGCCGCAAGCAGAGCTCTCGCACACTCTTCGTGGCCAAATCTCGCAGCCACGTGAAGCGCCGTTTCGCCAAGTGTACCGCGAAAGTTGACGTCCACGCCAGCGTCAACAAGCAGAGCAACGATCTTATGAAAGTTCGACTTCGTCGCAAGCTCCAAAGATATTCCACTTTTCTCAACATGCTTGCTAGTCAAGCGCGTATCTGTGAACCTGTGCCAGTCATCCACGAGTAGAAGTGCCTTGCACGTACGATAATGACCAGCGATGACAGCCAAATGGAGTGGCGCAAAACCATCGACATCCTGCCATTGAGCTGAATCAATGCCTTCGTGTACGTCAAATAGGTTCCACTCCTGCAATGCTTTCATGAGCATCTGACTAGCGAAGACAAGGCCATACTGGGCCGCATAGTGTAGGGGCATGCGGCCGTATACATCTTTGCTCAGAGCTGATTGGCGATGTCGCTCACTGAGGTGGTCGAGGATAAATGAAAGCAGCCGTTCAGCGTCCACATCCCTACTAAGGTCGTTGTCCGGATCTCGCTCTTCGACCTTGAATGCTCCGGGAGCACGCACCGGCGGCTGTGCCGCATTGATGAATGCTGTTGTCTTTGTGATCTCCTCATATCCACCGGCATCCTTTGAGGCTCTCGCCCGACCAATTGATATGATGAGCTTATGCAAGCAGTTCCGCTTGTTCAGATCGTTGTCCGGATCGATGCTCTGTACTTCCTCAAGTATGGCTGCAATGCTCTTGAAAGCTTTGAAGTGAGTTGCTCGCTGCAAGAGGTCCAACAACAAAGATTGTTGTGCAGCATCTTCGGGCGCAGCTTTGGACACCAACACGAACAGTCTTGCTAAATCTTCATCCTTGACCGCCGTTTCTAGCGCTTCGAGTGTCGCCGTTGGAATCTTCAGGGTCGTCCTCGAGCCCATGCGATGTATTGAGCCACTTGAGGTCCCCGAATGCGCAGAGCCAGCATCCTCGTCGATCACTTTGACATCTTTCATCTGCGACAGCCAGTCATTGATTGCTCTCATGTCTAGAGTCAGCTTATTATTGGTCGCAAAGGGCTTCGGGTCGACCTTCGTCGCCAGATACCGACTCTGTGTCGTGATGCTGGGGATTTTCTTATCCAGCTTCTTTGTAATCTTGCGAAACCCCATCCTGTTGACATCTCCGTACCAACTCAAATTCCTATATTGTCCCCTCAGCTCCAACAAGGCGCCCATCAAATCATCCATATCATCTCTGTCCATGCCATCCTTGAGCTTCGACGCCATTCCATAACGGTCGAACAGGAGTCGCAATCGTCGCGAGAATTCGGCATATTTGCGGTTGTAGAAGGTGTCGATGTCTTCCAGTTGGCGATCGAGAGTGTAGAAGAACTCTGCAGGACCGGTCAGGTTATCGAATGTGCCCAGTGGGCTCGTCTCACCGTACCAGCCAAGTCTGGCTCATCGCCACCATTACGCTCCAACTCCTTCTTTGCCGTCTTAATCAGCTTCTTCAAAGCTTTGTAGTCGATGTACTGCGATGCCCATTCCGGGACTTGGTTGCGCGGGAGCTGCTGCCCGAACTTCATCGTTTACCGATGAAGCGGGCGACGTCGACGTCTGTCCTGTGGGAGGCGGTATGGAAGAATCTGTGAAAGAAAATGAAAGAGGCTACGAGGGAAGAGTGGTTCAGATCGCGATGGTGTACAAGAGAGCGGTGCACTTGGCAACCAACTCCAATGGCGGTACTGCAGATCCGTCGAGCTCACGCGAGTCGAGCAACTGAGCACTTGGCCGATTGTTTGTTGGTGGCTTGGAGCTCCTTTGTGGTTGAGGACTCGATCTCAATCACTCGTGACAAAGAAGCTGAGGCATGTGCGGACAAGGTGAAGGCTGCACCGGGTCATTTTGAGGCATTGTTGAATACGTTGTTTGTCATGACAAGAATGTTGACTGTTTGAGTCGGTGCCACCTGTTATACCCAGGAGGTTCGCCAGGAGCTGTGCGTATAAGACGGCAAAGTGCTGGCGAGAGGAGGAACGTTAGAAGTTCGCGTGCCCGCTATGGGGCAGATCATAGGCCCGCCGGCAGCTTCGGCTCGCGGGTCGGGAGCAATGCCACCATTATTTCTAACAGGAACATTGCGGTGTGTGAGACCGCTGCCATGGTCTACATGTATGCAAGCTGAAACACGACTGCGACATCAGATTGCGATCTCCATGTCGCTTGAGCCTGTCACGTACCACAATATCCATACCGTATCTTGTGCCAGTAGCACCAGAAATCCTGTGAGACTTCGACTGCAGTTCTTGGCAAGCTTGGCTCCGACGTCAGCCATGACACGGCCCTATGCTCAAGTTTAATAATGTTCAATGTTTGTTTTGCACTAATGCTCGGGAGACATGTGGCTCCAGGAACAATTTCACGGAGCACGTGCGTTCCTGACCCGGCTTATGCCTGCTGTGCCTGACCACATCACGACGTCAATGCAGCATGTTGCTGTCCGGAATTGTGTTCAGTATCGGTATCCACGGACAAAAGACTGCGTGTACCTGCATCGGCTATATTCTGGCACTGACGAAGAGATCGTGCTGGAAGTGAAACGTCACGCTAGATTATAGACGGCTTCGTGCTGCCATCTCTGAAGGTCGTCATGTCGATGTGCATGACCTCCACTGACGTGTTTTCTTTTTCAAATTTTGATCAGATACTGTAGCAAGACACGCGAATAGTGGGTCAGGGTCGCTATTATTTTTCATATGTTTCGTCATACATCATGATCCCAAGCCTCTTTCACTGCTGAGGGGATCTACCACTTCAATCGAAGCGCCGCA
Source organism: Passalora sequoiae (assembly GCA_013248845.1). Lineage (NCBI taxonomy): Eukaryota > Fungi > Ascomycota > Dothideomycetes > Mycosphaerellales > Mycosphaerellaceae > Passalora > Passalora sequoiae. The sequence continues at coordinate 162,424 of WSQC01000008.1, read as the reverse complement.
TTATCAGCTACGTTGACCATGAAACGCAAAGAAAGGCAACCGGGTATATCGTCCAAGCTGGCGTAGAGCCAAGCTTGCAGCTATGTCCTCAACTCCGCGCTGTACTGCAGTCCACACGAAAGCATTTAGTAGTAGATCTTTTCCTCGTAAATCGGCGGCCGACCATCTTCTGCGTCCCAGCAGACCTTGTTCTTCTCGTCGAGGTATGCTCCCTCGTCAGTGATCGGAATGACTTTTGAAGTTTCTTGCACTTCTTGTTTACTGATACCAACAGGGTCGCGAGGAATCCAGAGAAGAGGTGTGGCGTTGGTGACTGCTGGATTGAAGTATGCTGACTCCTCGACGCTCGGTTCGTATCGGATCTCAATGTCCTTGGGAACAAGACGCCGCATGGTAGCATAGTCCGTATAGACGTCAGGACGAAGCCACTTGGATAGAAAGTTGGGCTTCTTGTGCGGCGCCGGACCGAGCTCGTGATCACCGCTGGCATGATGAGCTTCTTTGCTGGCAGCGACATCAGCGAATTCGTCACCTTCTGCGGCCTCTCTGTTATCGGCCTGCAGTAGACGCCGCTCCTCAGCATCTAGAGACTTGGGCAAGTAGGTGAGCAACGGATCCATGGCCGCGTTGAGGCTGAGGTGGTAGAGAGCGGTGAAGATCAGGAAGATGATCGTGATGACCAATGGACCGATTGCGCCTACGCCGGTACCAGACGCGATAGCGAAAAGACCAATCAAGCAGACGGTAGCGACGTAGATCCCCACGAACAGATGCTTGAGAGCACGAGGGTAAATCAGGCCCTTGGTATCAATCGTGGCGTTCGACACAAACAAGAGGTTGTATCTGTACGCGAAGTAGAACAGGAATAGACCAATCGCTGCAAAGCCTAGAACTAGCGGCGCAATCGCGGCATAGCAGAGCGCGATGACGAATAAGTTAGTGTAGACCGGCAGAATGGTACCCCATCCCAGAGTCGACAAGGAGATCCAGCGCTGGTACATCTTGCGAGGAGTCTTGTCCAAGATCTTGCCAAGCACCATGAAGAGGATCAATCCGACCAGTCCAAGCAACAAGCTGCTGACGATAGCCAGGCCCTGAAGGATGAAGTACGAGATGTAAAAATTGCTGGCCAGGGGAATCTTGTTGGCGAGAATGCTGGTCACACTGGATGGATCATTGATGACCTGTTGAACCACTGCGGACGCAGCCGAACCAAGGGTGGCGACCAGGAACACCTGTACAAGTTGAAACGCAAAGTATGAGTTCTGCACGGATAGCTCTACTGCGCTTGCTGTCGGGCAGCCGCTGATCTTGGCCATGGCGCGCAGGATGACGGGCAATAGCGACATGAGCACGGCTAGCAGCACGACAGGCAGTAGGCCAGTGACAACGCCCAGAATGACCTTAGGAATGCTGTTGATGAAGTCCAGCCACGGGAGACAGCTGGTCAAGTAATTGATGTTCGAGATGGCGCCAACGACGGCGACGGGAATGGACCAAAAGATGATGAGGGCGACCACGAAAGTGGTCGTGCCTATCTGGCGCACGACTCTCTCCCACCACTTGATCTTCATGTTGCTCCAGATCACCTCTTCGGGCGTCATACCGATATAGCGGGGAGACATTTGCAGAATCTGGTGATGCGTCAAGCTCTGGTAAGCAGCCTGTGCTTCCGACGTAGTCTCGAACTCGACGAATACTGAGTTGAGCTTTTGGGCGTTGCCAGCTTTGTGTTTCGCCTGTTCGGCATCGACTTCTGGGATGAGCTTTTGAAGCTCTTCGCGACACCAGTGAATAGTGTCAACCTTCTTACCGATGAGTGGCTTCAGACGATGTGTTGGTCGCTGCTTGGCCGTGAGGTATCGTTCCGCTACAGCACCCTGTTCTCCGATGGCGGCCTCCTCAGAGTCATGACCATCACCTTTCTTCTCTGCCTTGATACGGTTGCCATTGGCCAGCTTGATGAGCTTGGTCTCTGCGGCTTCGAGCTTGAAGGCTGCCTTGTTACGATTGTCGACCTTCTCCTCCAGGTCGCTGCAATCCGTCTGTAGCCAGATCCGGCGGACTCCAGGATCCAGCATGCGGCGGAGCTTGGTCTCGTCCATGTACTCTTCCGGTACTGATGTGTAAAGGACAGTCCGCGATGAGATGCGGCTAGCGTACAGCGGGGACATAAGATATGCCTGGCGAAGGTTAATGTAGTAGACACTGCACGTAGTTAGCATAACCTATGAAAAATAGAATGCGTATGCGCTTCCTCACCATTCCCGAGTGATCATATAGATGACGAAGCTGAAGAATATGACTGCGCATCCTGCGTGTGCAAAGTACTTGAAAAAGCCTCCGGTCGAGTCGTTGGAGACATTGGCGAATGTCAGGAGATCCAGCTGCGAATGTCCTCCACCACCAGTGGCATTGATTGGGAACAGGACTGGCCAGGTGATCAGGCAACCCACCAAGCACATGATCACGCATATCTTGAGGAAGCGTAGGAACAGATAGCCGTCCAGCGTGTGGTGGTTGAGCACGTAGGTGTCCGGCATGGACCAGAACTCGCCGATCCAATTGACGAAGCCATCTTTGAGGCGAGGTGTCTTTGTCTCTTCTCGCAAGCTACCGACAAATGTTCTCGGTCTATAGTATCGTGGAAATTTGTTTCTGAGCACGAGAAAGAGGACGAAATAGACGGCTGCGTAGAGGGCGACCGGTGCTAGTGTTGATAATAGCTGCGATGCTGAGCTGGAGTCGCCGTCGGAGCCTGTGGCCGAACCGACGTTGGCATCGTTGTTCTGATTCTGTGGGATCCAAGTGGTCAGCAATTTGAAGTGTCGCGTGTTGGACGGGCGCACAGTATTATTGAGTTCAAACTTACGACGGAAACACTACACGAGTTTCCCATGCTGCCACTAGTGTGTTGCTCCGAGGAGCTGCTTTCGTCTATGGTCTACGCACGTATGGTCGCAAATGCTTCGAGATGTGGTTGTTTTTCGTAGGTGAGGGATCCCAGCTCGCAGTCGCGAGTTTGGTTGTGAAAAGGTGGTCGCAACGCTCGCTCCTCACCTTTTTACTGTGGAAGTTGCGCGCCTGCAGGGTAGGTACCAGATAGCAAAGCCGATCTAAACAAAGCACAAGCAAGGTTCAAATGCGGATCTGCACCTTGCCCGATCGGGCTCCCACTGTGCTGTGTGTTGTCGATGAGCCAAGATAGCTATGATGTAGCCGTGAAGAGATCGGCCGCGTTGCTGACGAGTCGCTCTGGTGTGCCGACGCGGTTGGCACGCGATGAGATCCTGTCAATACCGGTCTACAGCCAAGTGCACGAAAGCGGCGGCGACGCTGCGTGTTATAGCTTCGCCTTGCTGGCATGTCGCACAGGACGGGAGGTTTGACGGACTTCGACGACTGCACTGTGCGCTGCAATGGCTCTCGATAGCTTAACCCGAAACGATGCAGCATACACGAAGGACGCGCAGTGCGCCCATAGCTGAGACCACGACGACCAGGTTCTAGCCACTGGGACAGCTCTTCACGGCCCCCCAGCCACAGCGTTGCATCCTTCAATCAGGATTCACCTGTGATCTGGTTTCACACTACACGTTCCTGGCACCATCCTAGCAAATAGTGGAGGTCCTCAAGCCGACATGACGAGAGCGCCTTTCAGATGCTGAGGCAAGCTGGAATCTTGTAGGGGTCGTCGCATACTGTTGAGAGAGTAAACATGGTCTATAAGGAATTTACATGCCTTGTGTGGTCCGACTACGACGAATGCGAGTTCATCCTCCGATACCATGATTTTCCCAGGGGCCGTACGGCAGCGGTGGGGCCTTGGATCAAAAGCCGCCAAGGGCCTGGAACAGTCGACGCAAGCAACTTCACCTCAAATTGCAACACTCATCATAGTGCCTCTTCGGCTGCAGCGCAGTTCTCGATGTTCTGAGGCTATGCGAACGCTACACTGTCGAATTCTGCAAGGCTTCCTTTCAACAGTCAAAAATGAGCACATTTGGCCTTGTTATGTATCGAAGGGTGCCAGCGAGACGGCGCTTATTGAAACAGCGGTAGCTGGCGCCTCGTTCAGTCGATCATCATTGCACAGCGGCATCACTAGCCACAGCTCGTCTTGGTGCAACGCAACAATCAATTCCAGTCTGCGATACCTGCCTACTACAGACTTGCGTGCACGAAGAGCTCAAGCATGCCGAACCCAAACATCATGCACAACACTGCGACATGTGCGGGTTGTGCGGCACACATCCTCCGTAGTCCACGACATCGTATACGTCATCCCTGTCTGGGGTAAGTAGAGAGGATGCACGATGCGATTGCAGCACCATGTAACTGGAAAGATGAGATTCGATTCACACGCGGCACGGGACAATTTCGTGCTCTAATGTTCTTGGCGAGGCGACTAGCTGACTCGTACAGACTTCTTGCGGTTCAAAAGCACAGCATGGCACTGTACGGAGTGACTGCCGACACCCGATGCCACATGAGTCCATCGTGAAAAAACATTGCTTACCCGGGATACGCTGCGTGCAGCTCAATCGCTGAGATCATAGTGCTCAACAAGGTGCTTTCTGTTAGAGACCAGCACCAGCATGGGCTATGCCACGTGGATGAGCACGCGCTACCGACATACATCATCTTATCTACAGGTTTGAACAGAGCCCACCTGCCCAGCTGACATAGCTACCTTCCTGACTGAACGCTCACCTCTCACACGGTGACATGTCACGGAGAAAGCCATCTTATCGCGCCATCATGGCTTGCTGAGACACATATCGAGCCTTGTCATAGCAGTTGGAACTCCAGCCAGCCTAACGGCATGCATGACTGATGTACGGACAGATGCTGACTTCTAGTCATCAGCCATGCGAAACCTCCACCGCACTTGATCCAGTCCGCTCGGACAGAACTTGTCATCACGTGCGACGTCCGTTGCGCTGTATCATGTGGTTAGTCTATACACAAGACCATCTCAAGCAGTGTGCCCAAACACTCCTACTACATGTTCTTGACAACACAAATCTCTGCATATAGCAAAATGACCAGCCAAGTCAACAAGCTTCAACAACTACTCGAGAAACTTCCACAAGAGCTCTACGATGAGATCTACGACCTCACTTTCACCGCAGAACCGGGTGTAAAAGCCATCGAGTACACCAGCAAAAGTGTACAGTCAATCAACAGTTCCACTGCGATCATAGAATCCAGTACACGATTCCACGGCCATGATTCCATGAACTTGTTCCTGGTCGACCGCGCGTCGAGTAAGAAGTTCGCCACCACTTACTTCGGCTGCACCTTCCTTCTTCGCGGATATCGCAGCTGTTCGCAGTGGCTCCTGAGGTTGACAGACGAGCATCGCGCCATGCTTCAAGATGTACGCTGCTGGTCTGCGCCGTTCACATCTGCTCAAGCTATATCGTTCCGAGATCAATTTGGTGGGACCTTACTCGGCAAAGCAGTCGTGGGTCGAAGTCTTCATGGTATCGTGTCGATTGATTAGCTCTTGCTCGAAGCCAGAGTATTATGCTGACTGTGCTTACCAGGATTGGGACCGGAAGAGCTTCTGCGGGAAGATGAGTTCTGCGGTGGATATACATGGCGAACGTGAGCTTTAGAAGTGGATGAGGACTACAAAGTGTCCCAAGCTACGGCTATCGTCATAGCTAGGCCCAGCCATACAATGACGAAGCCGTCTCCTGACGGCTTATGCACCGGAAGACCATCAGCCAGTCGTGGACATAGATGTGATAAATATGCGTGCACTGCTGCTCTGCCGTAGCCAGGCGACTCAGCCTGGACAAAGGCCGTCCGAATGTAACTAGATTCACTATTGCGAAGCAAACGACGCGCCCGCACCTACTCTCCCCAGTCTTCGCAAAAGTCCTCGACGAACCCACAACTTCACTTCTTCTTCATCGGCGGCGGCGGCAAAAACACATTCAACACCCTCCTCGGAATCTTCTTAAACCTCACTCCCTCCCAAACACCCACAATCTCCCCATCCTGCAGAACAAACACATCCCCACAAAGCACAGTCTTATCATTCGCCAACGTCTGCATCCTAACATAATTCCTCAAAACAGCCCCCTCCGCAGCGGGATCGAACCGCGGACTCAATTTCATCGCCCCAACCCCATTCGCAATGAACGCGTTCCTCCCAATATCCTTCTCCACCGCATTAGCGACAAATCCCGAAATGTGGCAGCTCCCATCGAGGTAATACGGTCCGGTGCAGTCGCGCTCGGGATGCGGCAGAAACTCTAACAGGGATGTCGCTTCCAAAGTCTCGTGGTCGAAGACGACTTCGGACATGGTTTGGTATTTTCCGGTGTAATGTACGAAAGATTGGAACATTTTGTAGGCGGTGTTGCGGTGGACGAGTTGGACGGTGGAGGCGTTTTCTTTGGTGGCGCGGACGTGGAGGGTGGCGATGCGGGCTAGGATCGGTGGGGTGAGGGGGGACCATTGGGAGAGCCAGGTGGTGTAGGGTTCGTATTTGATGGTGCAGTGGCCGTTTTCTTGGAGGCGGGTGCCGGTGGGAGTGATGGTGTGGAACGCACATTTTAGGATGAGGTTTGATACGTCGTTGTGGGATTGTTCTGGAGAAAGGGTGGCGGTCGTTTCCATTTCAAGCCAGTGGTCAGTGATTTTGGAGGGGTCTTTAATTATGGTCGGTTTGTGGACTTCTAGGCCGAAGATGTTGAGACCGGGCAATTCGGCATCTGGGCCGCGGTATCGGTGCCAAATGTGTTTGGTGACATCTGTGGCCATAGAGGCGTAGAGACCCGCCGGGGTAAGGACGGTGCCATTACACTTGTGATCGAGAATTGTGGGCGCGAGGGAGGGATCTCCCATACACGAGCGAATGAGGACATGGGTTTCTTGAGGTGAGGAGAAAGTCGAGGAGATGATATGTTGGCAAGTTGTGGAGAGCTCGATGGAGGTCGTTGTGGTCATGGCGCACATGGTGAAATGGATGCTATACTTGATGGAAATGTTGTTCAATCGAAAATGGGTCCTCATTCTTGTCGTGCTGTCTACAATGAATATATACTTGCCTTCTGGCCTACCACGATGGAGGAGCGTTACATTTCGGAAATAATTCTTCTGACCGGCGACCTACTTGAGGAGCAGCACGCCGCATCGTGCAGGCGGCTTGGACTTCGTCGCCGGCACGTCTGATAGCGTTACATGGCAAAAATTCTTCTAGAGCAACGCAGTGACCAGATGCTGAGTTGTGAGAAGTGAAAGAGGAACGTGTCGCGGCATCGGAGCTTCGTTCGGCGCCGAGCCGAGCGTCAGGGTTGCATCGAACTTTCGAAGTAGGCGTGCTCCTTACGCTCAACATCAACGATTCACGAAGGACGATTGATCAGTGAGCACATGCGGAAGCTGTCTTTGTGTTTGGAATCTTGCGGGTCGCCTCAATGACTTTGCTCTCGAAGCCAGCCTTACTGGTGGTTTATCGGTCATTGCATTGCTACAGCAACCATGCTCTCGATGCTGACGAACAGACTGTTCACAGCGAAGAAGACAGCATCAGCTTCTCGCGTTTGGACTTGTGCAGCGAATATGGCGCGAGGTGCTCGAATTCATAGCCAGGTTGGCAAACGACGTCGTGTCGTGCGTCACCGCAGTTCCGTACGCTACAGATGGGATGCAGAGGAACTGGAGCGATTGCAAAACTTGAGGAGTGAAGATTTGCCTGTATGGGATATCGTGGCGCACTTTCCGGGACGCAGTTTCAATGCAGTGCAGCAGCAGATTAAGCGACTTTCGCTGTCACGCGTAGCACGACGCACCTCCAGAGCTTGGTCTTCTGACGAAGACGAAAAGCTGTGCGCATTATGCGAACAGAACCTTCCGTGGCGCCAAATTGCTTCTCAGCTGCCAGGACGCTCGCAACCGGCAACAGAGCTGCGAGCAGCGCTTTTGGCGCACGATAAGAAGTCACTCAAGCATTCCAAAAACTTGGGCAAACCCTGGACCAACAAGGAGCTCGCCGACATAAGGCACCTGCGACTTGTCGAGGGGCTTACCTTCCAGAAAATAGCCACTAAGTTGTCTAGGAGAGTCAACACCGTCCGTACTGTGTGGAATAAAACGGTGTTCAAGTCGGGACAGATGTGCAAAAGAGCACGGTCGAAATTCTGGACGCCTACCGAGGTTCATACTCTGGTCAATCGCAGATTACAGGGTCACTCCATCACTGATATCTCACGAGATCTTCAGCGCAATCCTTCATCCGTGACGGAAAAGATTGGAAGCCTTGTGGCTGAATTCCCTGAGCTATTACGCAAGAAGCCATGGACGAGGGAACAAGATGAAGCTCTCGTTGTGGCCTGTAATGCAGGCAACAACTATGATCAATTGCAGGCTCTGTTTTCGAGCAGGTCTAAGCAGGCTATCGCTATGCGCATTTTCATTCTTCGAAAACAGGGTCACGACATGCATCCTCCTGGAGCTACGCAACTTAGTCGTCGTTCGAGCAAATAAAGTCAACAGGAGGATGCTATGCAACGCCAACCTTCTTCAACGACCTCCGGACACATCAACAATAGTGCCCGTCACGTACGAGGCAGCTGGCGAGAGCAGCCAAACGATCGCCTCAGCTACCTCATCGGCCTCTCCCGCTCTGCCTAACGGAGTCGCCTGGCCCAGTCGGTCTGCTCGATTTGTATCGCCTGACGCTGCGTGGATCTCAGTCCTGATTAAGCCCGGCCTCACGCCATTGACACGAACTCCTTGTGGCCCAAGCTCCTTGGCAAGACCAACTGTGAGTGTGTCCATGGCGCCCTTCGAACCCGCATAATCTACATACTCATTCGGAGCGCCTAGCTTCGCCGCCATCGAGGAGACGATCACTATGCTGCCTCCATGCCCACCTCTCGAGCTGGGCATACGGCGGGCAGCCTCCCGAGCACAAAGGTAGGCACCGAAGATGTTGGTGTCGAAAATCTTGCGCAGCCTGTCCGCGGATATGTCTGCCAACTGCATGGTTTGGGCTGTGATGCCAGCATTGATCACCAGGCCGCTGATCGGTCCGTAAGCTCTTTCCATGCTGTCGAAGAGATGAATGATATCGTCTTCTTTGGACATATCGGCTTGCATTGCCATTGCATTTCCACCAGCATGCTGCACCTCTTTCACTGTCGTCTCTGCAGCCTCTGCATTGTTGACATAATTGACGCCGACGTTCCATCCTCGCTTCCCGGTTAAGCAGGCCGTTGCTCTCCCTATGCCTCTCGAAGCGCCAGTGATCAACACGTTCATCTGAGCCATTGAGCCAGTCTTGTGGTCACCCGGAATTTACCGCAAGGAACTGTCTGCTTCCGTGATGCGCACGCTGCCGCAGTGAGAGGGTCCTCGGTGATGGAACATCATGAAGCGGAGTGCATGACTCAGCGGCTTGAACCTTCTACGCTGGAAAGCTTACTAGATCCACCACTGCCCGGACCTTGTGCAACGTACCAAAGGCAGCTCCTACTCGCTGAATTGTCCACTTCGATGCCATGCTTCCAGGACTTTGACACGAAATACACTTGTCGCATCACGCGGTACTCGCCTTCGCTCGTGATTGGCAGATTACCCGAGCTCTTTAGCCGCGGAAGCCGATAGTGCTGATTCCTGCTTGCAAATCAACCGCGAATCGCATGGACATGGGCGATTAGAAAAAGGATCGACTTGGCATTGATGTCAGATCCGATCACGCATAAGACTTTCCTTCGGGCTCAAATGTTCCGTCGACAATACCTGTCAAATCGTTCTCTCATAGCTGAAAACCCGTGGCGGCTCACGATCCCAACTTCTCAACCCACCATCCAGGCCATCAAATATGTCTTCAACTCCACAAAATACCCCAGCACCAGGCATACCGTACTTCACTCCACAACACAAAATCTCCCCAGGCACACCTTCAGACCCCAATGCCAAAGTCCCAACATTATTCCAACCTCTCAAAATCCGCGGCGCAACCCTCCGGAACCGCATCATCGTATCCCCAATGTGCCAATACTCCAGCGCTCCCTCAGGTCCCCAAATTGGCTGTCTCACTCCCTACCATATCGCGACTCTAGGCCACTACGCCCTCAAAGGTGCTGGCCTCGTCTTCATCGAAGCTACAGGAGTCCAACCTCACGGTCGCGATACGCCCAATGGCGCGGGACTCTGGAACGATGCGCAGATCGAGGGAAACCGAGCCGTGGCGGATTTTGTCCATTCTCAAGGCGCGCTTTGCGGATTGCAGTTGGGGCATACGGGGCGGAAGGGGAGTACGCAGCCGCCTTTTATTGCGGCGCTGGCCGGAAAAGTGGGTTTGAAAGCAGGCGAGGAAATTGGTGGGTGGCCGCATGATGTTGTTGCACCGAGTGGTGGGGAGGACTTTGCGTGGGATGGGACTGGGGAGAGGTATTTTCCGCCTAGGGAGCTGACGATTCAGGAGATTGAGGAGGTGGTCAGGGATTGGGCGGCGGCGGCGGAGCGTGCGGTCAGGGCTGGGGTGGATGTGGTGGAGATTCATGGGGCGCATGGGTATTTGATTCATGAGTTTCTGAGTCCGGTGACGAACCGGAGGAGGGATCGGTATGGAGGGAGTTGGGAGAATCGGATTAGGTTGTGTGTGGAGATCGTGAAGGCTGTTAGGGCCGTCATTCCGGAGACGATGCCGTTGTTCTTGAGGTTGAGTGCGACGGAGTGGTTGGAGGAGACGGAGATTGGGAAAGAATTTGGAACCTGGACTGTGGAAGATACCATCAGACTCGCGAAAATTGTGTCAGATCTTGGTGTGGATCTGTTAGACGTGAGTAGTGGTGGCAATCATCCTGAGCAAAGGATTCACACACTCAAATCGAGCGATTATCAGGTAAAATTCGCGGCACAGCTACGAAGAGAGCTCCGAGCTGCTGGAAAGCCGATGCTCGTTGGTGCTGTGGGTCTTATCACAGAGGCCGTGCAGGCCCGAGATATTGTGGAGGAAGGATCAAGCAGTATCAAGCAAGAAGCAGAGACGGCGAAAGCTATGACGGAATCGAATGGCAGTACAGAGCCAAAGGCAGATGTCGTTTTTGTGGCGAGGCAGTTCATGCGTGAGCCAGAGTGGGTTTTGAAGGTGGCGCAGCAACTTGGCGTTGATATTGCATGGCCGATCCAATTCTTCAGGGTCAGATTCCCGGATGTGAAATTATAGACCGTGGCTACAACTCTGTCTGGATGGAGAGACCGGGGACTGGCTGGGAATCAACTCGATGTCCGTTTTGCTCGTTATCCCGGCCGACAATCGGTTAAAAGCTAGGTCATTGCCAGAGCATGACCGTAAAGTATTCAGCCAAGAAAATGCCAACTGCTATGGCCACAACGACTCCGAGGCCCTACTGCCCCTTCATGACATTTCATTCTGTCGGCTTACCCTGCCGTCTGATCTTCTTCTCACTTCCAGTGTGAACCATTCGTACCCCAGAGAGGCTTTCGCGTACTCGACTCGCACACAAATGGTCAAAAGGGCAGCACTTCTCAACCCGGCAACTTGTCTCGTGGCCAGCTGTCGGAGCATTGACCGCTTCTCCGCCAGTCGGCGTATGTCATCTTTCTGATGCATGTTGAGACAGATGCCGCGCAACATGCTTAGGCGATGCTGACCCCGGGACTCAAGAGCACCCGTGAAGTCGCGTACACCCACCGGATGAGCGGTCTAAAAGTACCGCGATCAGCGCTCGAGATGAATTTGGGAAGCTATGGGAATGACCTTTGCTCCGTAGAAGATGGGAAGTGCTTCGCTGCGTATCTGGAGGTTGGTGCCGATCAGCGCAGGCTCCTTGATGGAGCATCTACATGCATGGTAGAATTGTGTTGTTGGCTCGTCGATGTCGAGCGTGAGTCGTCGAGGGCGAGCTCGTAGATGTGGTTGCGTAGCTCAGCTGCTAAGACCGTGAAGCGGGTCTTGCGCTTCTCGCTTGGTGTCGCCATGCTCGATGAGTCGTCGTTCGATGGTTGGACTGGAGAAAAGTGGAAGAAAGGAAAGTCGGCATGTAAACACAAATCATCTCGAAGCAGCTCAGACTCGGAAGCACGGAGACATAAGATGCTCTTAGGAGTCACCGCAGAGCCACGTGATGTGTGTCTGCCGTCTTAGCTCACGGGAATTGTATGCAAGTGCGTGATCTCCAGCTAGCAGAGATGATCTCGTGTAGTCGATCTTCGGAGCATTCAGGATCTCGATGTCGTCAACCGCTACCCATTTCGAATGTCGCACTTTAACCGTGTCAGCTGTTCAAGTCAATGACCCCCATATCAAGTCTTGGCCGCTTGATCTCCAAGCAGATTTCACAGGAACGTGCAATACTACAGATTCCTGCCCGGTCTCTCCTCCGGTCTGAGGCCTTGCCACCTCATTATCACCTGGCGAATGAGAGAAAGATATGGTATTGAGTTAGCTTCTCATGAGCGCTTTTCTTTGCTTTATAGATCTATCAAGTTTTGCTCGATTGTATCATGCCACAGGCAACATGACAGGACAGGAGCTTCCTCATATTTCGTCTCTTGGCCGAGTCTCTTTGCTAGAGAGCTGCCACATGGAGCGACCCTCAAGCATCGCTTTGCTTGCGCGCACCGGTCTGAAGCGGCCATCTCTCTTCCCAAATGTAACCATTGTGCTATCAAGGCTTGGTGACTTTGCAATTATGCCCGAGACGCTGGTTACAGGGCTGCCAGTGCTGGCCTGCATCCTCACTGAAGCCTTGTCTGTCACATATCGCTCAATGAAGCCCAGGCTTATTTCTGCGCGGCCTTCCTGACTATGCCATCTTCACGTGAATAATCGCTCTTATACTCTCCAAACGTGTCCTCAGTGATCAAAGTGGAGCCGCGCTCGCCCACAACCACAACCTGAATGGCAAACGAGCAACGGTTGAGCTCGCCAAGGTGTCGCTGATAGCACTCGTTGCGCCACTGCTGCAAAAGTTGAACCGCGTTTCCGAATTCGCGTCGTGGACCATACAACCGAATAGAGCGGAGCATCTTACGCCTGTTGCTATCGAGGCTGCTGACGAAGTCTGTTATATCTCCTCGCAAGAAAGTTGTGAAGATCTGGGACAAGTCAGCGATGAGTGCTCGCCACCGCTGAAATTCTGCCAGAGGGTAACACTACGTTCTGGCCGTAATATATTGCGATGGCCTCACTGCGTACTTGGCGTTTGACGGCGAGTAGCGCAGGCTCCTCGTCAAAGTTCTTCTTGGCCTTACCCCAATTCCAAGTACTCCCGTGAAGTGACACACCCGCACGACGGACTAATGCCATGCTGTAGATGCGATTGCGCAGTTCCGCCGGAAGGTCGAGGAACGTGGTACTGCCCGTCTTGCTGGTCGACGGCATAGCTAAAGGCTTGTTGTGGTGTTGTTGTGTAGTCATGCTGTTGTTGTTAGAGTCTTGAGGTCAATGCGGTGTGCGTGTGACGTCGGAAGTGGAAAGACTTTCGGGTCTGTGATGTGTGGGAAGTGAAGGGTGAAATATGCATTGTCCTGAGGTGCAGCGGTCGCACCTACCATGTTGATACTCGCCATACGGGCATGACCAAGATTCTCGGGTCGCACGCACCAGTGGCCTGTCCACGAACCGCGCTATGGTGAGCCACGCACAAGCATATCAAGCATCAAGGCGCGCACACAGCTGCTACTTCTTGTATAATATAAGTCTCTCACCAGAGGTTGTCCGCCAGCAGCCCAAAATCGACTCTCCTTTCAAGAAGATCAAGTCTGCCCGCGTAACCCACTCCTCCTTTGCAAGCTCCAAATCTCCTTCGTCGTGCGAGCCAGTAGCGACCAAGAGCGGTCTTCTGGCTTCACTGCGCAGAACAGGACTGGTCGAATTACCTACGCTTTCTGGGGTCTTGATCGAGTGATGCAGCAGTTCTGCTCTTTCTGGTCCCAATCCACGTAGAAGGCGGCAGACACGAGCGAACGAAACACATGCGAAGGTCTACAAGATGTCACTAGCCTTGCGCAGGGCTGGGCGTGGCGGAGACACGTACAACACGATGATAGAAGATGGCCAGAGTCTCGGCACGCATTCATCGAGTCGTTTTGGCTACGCATGGCTCATACACGAGCGAGTCGGTCCATGCCGATGATAGCCCTATTTCTCGGAAGGATCGATCGCTAGGTCGCACATGGTATCGCCAGTCTCGCCGGGGACGTCAAGGACGCTGGCTGGCAGCTTTTTCGTGCGACCGAGCGCTCCGATAGGACCGTTGTTGGCAAGTTTTCAGTATACCATGATGACAATGTTCGCGTTCTGATATTGAGTCGAGGCCGTGAGAAAGCGAACCTGCACTTTGCGATCGCGTCGTTACATCAGTTCGAAAGCACCGGTCGTGGAAGAACATCCAAATCTCGCTGCATACAAGTTGATCCGAGGCGCGTCGAGCTGATCTCATCTGCTTCATGGACCTTTCATCGGAGGCAAAGGGATGTTATCAATCAGCCTCACAGCCACTTTGTCCTCACCGAGGCCCAGCGTTTCACCTTCTTTCACCTCTTCTAGAGGCAACATCTTCACAGCACCACTCAGCACAGCTCCCTTCTCACGGTCCACGACTTCTACTTCTTCCAGGCTATCCGGATCCGCCAAAGATATGTAGTCCACCTCGAAGACCACCTTATCATTCTTGCCCAGTGAATCCTGCTCCAGCTGCTTTTGATTTACCACGTCCCAGCTGAACGCTAGTATCTCGTCTCTCTTCGTACGTCCCAGCATGTACGCCTTCTCCGCTGCTCGTAGTGCCTTGTTCAAAACGATTCCTTCTTTCCTCCTCCTCTCTCCCAAATACACGTTTCTACTACTCATCGCTAAGCCATCTTTTTCACGCTCGGTCGGGATGATGCGGACGTTGACAGGCAAATGGAAGTCCTTTACCATCCTCTTGATTATCACAGTCTGTTGCACGTCCTTCTGTCCGAAATATACGTTGTCGGCTTCCACGATGTTGAAGAGCTTCATACAGATTGTTGCGACGCCGCGGAAGAAAACAGGACGACTCTTTCCTTCAAGTAACCTCGCAAGTGGTGTGACTGTGACGAAACTGCCTACGCCATCGACTCTGCTGTCTGGTGGGAGAGTAGGGTACATTGTCTTTGTTGTGGGGGCGAAGATAGCCTCGATCCTGCCGAGTCCCTCTCTCCCCAATTCTGCATCCAAGCCTTTGAGCATTTCGATATCTCTGTCCCACGTCTTCGGGTACGAATCTAGATCTTCGGTGACGCCAAATTGAGTTGGGTTTACGTAGATTGAGACGAAGACTTTACTGTTCTCCGAGGCTGCAGCACGGACTAAGGATAGATGGCCTTTGTGAAGAGCACCCATTGTAGGCACGAGACCGACCGGTTCGTCATTGAGCAGGAGTTTTCGTCGGTGTTGGCGCAAAGGAGGAACTTCGCGGAAGACGTGAAACAGGCGAAAGGAGTGGACATGGTTGCTTGATCGCGAGCGAATGCTGTAGACATGGCTCAGAGACCTGCTGCGATATGCTATGCTAGCCATTGCAATGGTCTATAGCTTCGTGTGCTTGCTTTGGTGGTGTGATGAGCTATGTTTCGCTCGTTTGTCCGTTATGCTATCGTGGTTGCAATTCCATTGTGACTCAGGACGTTACAGCCGACCAGCGGCTCGCCTTAGGAGGATGAAGATGTCTACGCTGCAGTGTTGAGTACAGAGCCCATCGATTTGAGCTGCAAGGAACGAAAGAACACCTGGGCGTGGCCAGAGCTTCCCGTCCCCAGAAAAAGCACGCTAGTAACGGCGGCCGCAAAGTATCAAACTTTCTCCGGGTTCATGAAATTTCTCCGGCACAGCGCGACTGCAGCGCCACATTGAGTGCGTCTAGCATCTACAATAGGATCTGGAAATTATGGCCGACGATGGATTGCTACTCAACTTCGCATTGCCAGTTGACGCTTTCGCCGCACCAAATCCGAGAAAGCTCAAAGGCGGCAGCTGGAAAGACAGACTGACGGCGAGGAAGTCGGCCGAGTATGGACGCCAGAAAGCTCAGGACCGAGTGTCGAGACCAGAGGAGAGTGCGCCAGGACAAGATAACAGCAGCCTATCAGATCGACATGAAGCAAGTGTCAATCACGATGACAGGCCTTTGAAGCGAGCGAAAGTATCTGGAGACTTCAAGCCTAGGACAGAGGGCCAGGTGCGGCCACGGAAACATGTCGATACCCTCCCGAAGCTGAACAATGGGGAGGTTGTCTCTTCGCTGTTCTCGTACAATCCTTCCTCGAAAGTGCCTCTGGCAACGAACAAGCCGCAATCTGAACTGGACGAGCAAGTGCAGCCCTCGAACGCGCCTTTACTGGATGACGAGACTGCTCAGTTTACGTCGCTTGGTCTATCAGCGAACCTCGCTGCCCACCTACTACGTAAATTGGAGATCAAGGCGCCCACTGCTATTCAGCGCAAGGCTGTTAACCAACTATGCAAGAACGATACAGACGCCTTCATCCAAGCTCAGACAGGATCTGGAAAGACCTTGGCCTACCTTCTTCCGATCGTGGAGCGCATTACTGCCATATCGAAGAGCATGAAGGATGCCGGAGATAAGTTTGATAGGCACACTGGATTGCTTGCAGTCATTCTCGCGCCAACCCGCGAACTGGCGCGTCAGATCGAGTCTGTCCTCGAATCACTTCTAAATCACTGTCACTGGGTCGTTGCTGGTCTCATCATTGGTGGCGAGAACAAGAAGTCTGAGAAGGCGCGGTTGAGAAAAGGCATCAACATATTGGTGGCAACGCCAGGAAGGTTGGCTGACCATATCAACAACACGGAAGTGCTAGATGTGTCGACCGTCAGGTGGCTTGTGCTAGACGAAGGTGATCGACTTATGGAGCAGGGATTCGAAGAGGATATCCAACGCATCATTGGCTTCATGAACAACGCCAACAAAGTGCCTTTGCCTCGCCCAATACCAGGACTACCCGTTCGCAGGACGACCGTCTTGTGTTCAGCGACTATCAAGTCTACTGTTGAGCAGCTTCGCAGTATAGCACTAAAAGATCCTGTATCAATATCCGCTGAAGCAGAAGGCGACAATGGAGAGGGTGATGCTACAATTGAGAACAACTTCTCTGCGCCAGCTCAGCTCAAGCAAGGTTATGCAATCGTCCCTCCCAAGCAGAGACTGGTGACGCTAGTCGGTGTGCTCAAGTCAACTTTCAAGAAGAGAGGCAATGTCATGAAGTGCATCGTATTCATGAGTTGTGCGGATAGTGTTGATTTCCATTTCGAGCTTCTTTCCCGTGGGAGCGCGAACGACAAAAGGGCTACAGACACTGCTGATACCACAGAACAAGATATGTCGCCTGCAAAAGTGAAAGCCAATACCAAAGTGGCGCGGAAGTCTGGCAGCATTCCACAGGGCAACACGATAGCAGAGTCACGGACAGAAGCCACGGGAACAGCTTTCAGCTCGAAGGACAACGCGGTGAAGACGTACCGGCTTCATGGCTCACTTCAACAAGCCACCCGAACAAGCACGCTCAAGTCGTTTACTCAATGCGAGGATCCTGCAATCTTGATATGTACTGACGTCGCAGCCAGAGGTCTCGATTTGCCAAACGTCGATCTTGTCATCGAGTATGACCCGCCGTTCAGCAAAGATGACCATCTGCACAGGATAGGACGTACAGCGAGAGCTGGCAGGGATGGCAGAGCAATGATTTTCTTGCAACCCGGTGCTGAAGAGGGCTATGTCGACATCTTGAAGGAAGCCAAGCCGCGTAATCTTACAAGGCACGATGCCGATGAGTTACTGAGAAAGGGCTTTAGTGCCACATCTGGCGTTGGCAACATGGAGCGAGGCTGGGAAGAACGTGCCACGGAGTATCAGCTTGATGTTGAGCGATGGATTTCAGAATCTCCAAAACATCTTGAGCAAGCTCGACGAGCATACCAAAGCTATATCCGAGCCTACGCTACGCATGTCGCAGCGGAACGAAGTATCTTCAATATGCAACAATTGCATCTTGGTCACCTCGCGAAGGCATTCGCATTGCGAGATAAGCCTGGCAGCATAAAGGTACCGGGGCTGCGACCTGGTGCAAAAGATGTGAGCAAGAACAAGGAGGCGCGGAAAAAGATCGCAGGCAAGATTGGTGGTTCCAGCAAGCTCGATGAGGATGATATTGCTGCGGAAACTAACGCGACTGAGGCCAAGTACAAGATGCAACGCATGAGCAGGAAGATGGGAGGCGTGAGCGAATTCAATCTTGGCTAAAGCGTGAGCGCTGAATAGCCTGCTAAAGTGCAGCATGCATCAGGAAGAAGTCCACTGCATTGCCATGGTCTGACGCACCAATGCAGAGTGGATGGTACCAAGCACCTGGAACTTGTACACATTTTGCTGCAAATGGTAAGCACTTATCGCGAAAAGCTGATTCATTCTCGCGCACATCATGATTTCCAACAAGTGCAGTTTCTTTCCTTGCATTTTTATTTCTAGACTTCGCGTCGCGTCACAATATTCGAATATGAAAGCCGATCACGAGACGTTCAACCCTGGAGCCAAATTATGCAATATCACTGAGCTATTGGAATTCATCCTCATTCAACTCGACACCTCCACAGTCCCCGGTAGCAAAGCTCTGTTACGATGCCAGCTCGTCAACAGACACTTCCGCGCCGTCATCTCCGGCTCAAATAAGCTACAGCGAGCTCTTTCCTTCAGCCTGAGCGATGAAGACGAAAATCCAGGATGCAACCCTTTGGCCCAAGCCCCTTTACGCATCTGCTCACAACCCAGGTGTTGCGTTTTTCTACTTACAATGCGGTTTTCAGGCATCTATTTAGTAGTGCAGACCAGGAAGTGGCACACTTTGAGTAGCGCGCCCACGCCGGACCACAGCTGGCGACGCATGTGTTTGGGAACGGACGCGGTCAAGTCGTTGCGAGTGGTTGATCTTGGATCTGTGGTGCCGGGGGAGCACTTTGACCTTGAAGTTGGAGCTGCGGATACTCTGGGAGGTATTTGGGAACGAGCTTTGGAGGGTCTTGTTGCGAGGAATGCCAATTTCTGTGCAGATTGAGGAGGAGCGAGAGCGTGAGGGAAGTCGCAACGTTTGATGGTTCTTGATGCTGGCAGATGTTGGCGAGACTTGACGTAGAGGAGTCTAACCTTGCTCTCGACCTGACTGCACTTCTTTGAACACGCGTGGCGAGCCCCACAGATTCGGCTGTCCTATAATAGCTACTCGAAATACACTAAAGCGATGTCGGACTTGATGCCAGCCTTTGACCTGTTGCGGCGATAGCGCAAGACCCAGAGGAAACAGCATACTATTGGGAATATCAATCAGATGATGACATAACCATTTCCCGACGCAAATGAATTAGATTAAGGCTCGACAGCCTGAGACAGCCAGATCTTCTCAGCGTACCTCAGCCACAGACGATTCCAGCATCAATCCATTAGATAATATTCGCCTTCAAAGCACTGCCACTCGCCTTTAAAGCCGTCACAAAGGCCTGCGCAACAGCCCGGGCTCCTGCAGGACTCGTATGCGTGTGATCGTGCGGATAGAAAGCTTTCACAGCAGAGGCGCCGAGACTCTTGTACAGATCCGCAGTCGCAGCCTGATGGTCTACAAAATCCGATCCGGACGCCCTCGCAGCATCTCTGGCGTAAGCCACGAAGCGACTCGGGGTGTAAGCGAAGCTGTTAGTCTCCCATAGGTTGTCTGGTGTACTGCTAGAGATGATGACCTTGGCGCCTTTGGATTGGAAGAGTTTCGCGGCGTTGACGAGATAAGTGTAGTATGTTAAGACGCCGCTGTTACAGGTGTGTCAGCAGGAGTGTATAGGTGCATTCGGTCGCTGTATGTATTCGTCAATGACTTACTTGCACGTCGTAGCATAGCCAGTCTTAGGCGCGGGATTACAGTCTGCGCCTCCACCGTCGTTGTGGCCAAATTCCATTACAACCCAGTCGCCCTGCACAACCTTCCCTGCTACCACCTTGAATCGACCCGAATTCGTATAGCTGCGTGCCGAAGAACCCGCGACGGCATAATTCACAATGTTTCCCTTGAGGACGAGGTGTAGATATTGACCCCAGCCTTCTGTGCCATCATGGTGACCTCCCGCTGCCATCGTGCTGTCACCAGTAAGATGAATGGTTTGAGCCAGGACTGTGGCAGCCATCGCCAGGATGGCAATAATGTTGCGCCACATAATGATTCGTGTAAATAATGAAACCTGGTTGGAAAGCTTGTGATATGTGATATCGATCCTGTGTTGATGCGGCGACGGTCAGGCTTAAGGTTATAAGGGGAAATTATATACTTTCGCAATCGTACCGTTTGACACCACCTCTTTCAGGACCTCGCTATACCTAATCATTGGCAAGACAGCGCTTGCCGGTGGGCGCAAGACAGATCTTCGCGTTTCTGCAAGTCCGAGAGGTGCCGGAAGACACTACTTTGAAGAGTCGTTGAAATATCCCGGCTATACTTAGGATTGCAGCCAATAAACAAGCAGCATGTGTCGTACCGGTGGCACTACCTACAAGAGTGATACTCGAATGCTGACAAACTGCTATACTGAGGACGTGATTCCAGCTCTTTTATGGTGGACCCGAGTAAAAGCCAGCTAGCATAGCATCCTTAGTCCAAAGAATGCCCAATCCCGCGTGGCATTTAGCGCAGATTGGTCCATTGCAAGCACTCTTGATTAGTGCGGAGCCGCCTCCATAGGTTCGCGATCCTTACTGCTGATCTGTATCGATCACTGGGGCGCATGAGAAAGTGTGGTACCACTGTGGACTATGGGCTGGCGAAAGAATTGCAGAGGTTGTTGCGACGAACCCACTAACGCTCCGGTACGCCAGCAGTCGATTTTCGCTTCAAAGTCATTGGTGATCGTGGCATTCATCATCGGACATGTCAAAGCCATCATCGACCGTTTTACCCGGCATTTCCTCGCCATTTCAGAAGGTATCAGTGAATACATGTTAGCCATGTGCAAGCTTTTCGAAGTTGATCTTGTGCTCCGGGGTATATTCTTGGCCAAAGCTTCTTCAATGCTGCTGTCATTGAGATCGGAGGCAGCGCTGCAAGAAGAATTGAGTTCGTCGGCCAAATGACGCTGGGTTAGTTGAAGCTGCAAAAGCAGACGCGCACGACATAAGACAGGATGTCGACAGGCTATAGCACATCTTGCGGCGCATATATCCGTGGCAGAGCTGAGGTGGTTGATGTCGAGCTGATAGAAGAAGCGCCATGCGCCTTCATGTCACATGCCGTGTACGATGTGCATGGATCCGCAAGCTCGAGACATAAGCCGGGTCGGTGCCGCGTGCTTGTTCTCGAGGTTCTTATTAGCTGCCCAAATGAAGGTCGAGGTGCCGTGGCTGAGTAACGGCGGCATCGCATGGAGTGGTTCACGACATGAGCAGTCAATGCATGTTAACCATTCGAACGCAATGATCGTAAGTTCCGATCTAAATTGGGTCGTAAACGAGGGTTGTCATTCGGGAGACGTGGCTGGATTACTACCGTAATGAGCGAGCAGCGGTTTCGATGAGGTCGAGCAACTTCGAGGATACTCGCTCTGCGCGCCTGCAACGCGGATTCGCTTAACGAATATGTCGTATCGGATGCTGCAGCGAGAGCACCGTTGTCGTAGGCGGTATTGCGGCAGTTCGAGGTGGTGTGCTGGAAGACCAGGTGGTGTCACTTCTGCCCGCGTCCAGAGCGGGGGAAACTTTAGCCGATTACCGCACTACTGCCCACGTGGTGACGTTCCACATTCTCCGGGCTGCTGGGACTGCCTTACTCTTGGCATGTTTGAGCATTGCCACGATGAGTAACGTGCTCACCATCGATGAAGATGTGATGAAGATCAGCCGCATCGGCGCGCGGCCATCAACGACGCTCGTCTAGTCTCCTGATAGCGACGCAGTGCGTACTGTATGTACGAACGGCGAATGGCAGCGCGGTTGCGGAAAGACGGCCGGTCCTTTTGCATCAACACTGCTTAGACGAAACAGCTCTGTATTTTGGAACAACGCACAGTTTTGGTGACTTTGAGCAGTAGATCTGACAAATTTCGTTACCTGGTCACAGGCTAACCATCATGAATTCAAACGAGCATCCCAAACGCGAAAAAGGCAGCGGCGGACAGCGCGAACACGATGTCAATGGACAGGTCCAGAAATATATCAGGAACCTTTCTGTGCACTAATTGCGGCAAGCTCTGTGCGCTTCTTGCAGAACTCTTGCGCTTGTGGTAGGAGGTTGTAGCTGGCGCAGAGTTGGGATTGCTTGCATTGCTTGCTATGTGCATCAATGGAACATTGAAAATGACAGTGGCAGTGTCTCAGGCTTCATCCTCGACCTTTCTTGGTGTAACTGAAAAAATGGCCTACGATACTGAGGACAACATGCTGCTTATGCTGCGATAAAGCCACGTGCATACCAGCAAAGTCACGACCACGGCTGGCACACTGTAAAGAATCTGCAAAGCTTCGCTCCAGCTTCGAAGCTGAAGATGGGCTGAGCAGTAGCCGTCCGCCGCTGGGAAACGACCGTGCCGCTGGAACACATCTAGCAACTCGTCCTTCTCAATCCAACGTTCCAGCACCCACTGCTGAAGAGCCTCATCATCTTTGTAAGGCACATCCTTGATAGCGAAGCGGCGCCAGTACATGTGAGCGCGGGGTGCTTTGCGGCCGTCAATGTATAGCTTCTTGAGGCTGTGTACCTCCTGGCCATATTGTCCGGTCCTAGTCGTGGTCAGTCAAAGCTGCGGAGCGCCTAAGGCTGCAACTTACGGAATATCCTCATATGCGATGGTGCAGTCATACATCCAATCCACATTGGATGCAAGTCCTTGCAGGCAGCACTGCAGGCCGCGGCTTCTGGGCAGAATGAGGTGCTTCAAGTCCGCAAGCCCGCTCTTTGTGGCCCATTTTGCGCTAGCAGCACGAGCGTTCTTTGACATATTGGTGCCTTCGGGGAAGATCAACAGCCACATAGGAGTGCTAGTGCAGGTCGCCAATTTATCGATACCATCCTGAAAGTGCACCTTATCCGCATCCCAGCGCCGAGATAAGAAAATGAACGAGAAGAATTGCATCCCAGGACCCAGAATAGGGATCTTCTTGATAGCGGCTTTGAGAATGACGAAGAAATGGCCATGCTTTCTAGCTGCGTAGGCCGTCCACCAGAAGAAAATCCAGTCTGTGTATATCTGGAGGCGTTAGTAATGATCTGACGAATTCGATATAGCTACGTGACATACCTGATGATTCGCGATCAAGATGATTCGATCCGGAAAGCTACACTTCGGACTCTCACCGCCATGAAACTGCCCTACGACGCTCGAGTCACCACTGATCTCGGCAGAGACAGGTACCCATAAGTGATTGAGACCAATCAGAAGAATTGCAGCCGATGCCTTTACGACTACTTGCCAAGCATGGTACCATCGACGATGCAAGTAGATCAAAGGCGCTCCAAGCCATTGTTGCAGATGTAGACTGAGGGCCCGAATCAGTCTGTCGGAACAACTCCGAACTACGAGATACACACATACCACATGCAAGTCGTAAGGAATGACACCACGAGCAAGGCAGCCCGACATCTCTGAGCGATCGCAGTCTTCATGGATAGTGGTGGCTCTCTGCGACTCTTGACGCCATCAGATTCTGGTAGTATCTGCGACAGCTGAGGTCCCGCCGCTTGGAGGCCTTCTGCTCCCACTTCGGCCATAGTAGGCCTAAGTTTCGAAAATCAACACCTCTTCACCTTCAAGCCATATCCATATACTTTAAGAACCTCAACGGCTCACACGGAAGCTGAAAGTTTTTTTGGGACTAGGTGAAGACCGGGTTCAGTGTCCCCAGGAACCCCAGGAATGGTGGTGCCAGCGGAATTCGGACGAGCTTAATCCGATGAAAACAATGCACCTGAGTAACGCTGACGAGACTTTCGAGATTTATAGACGGGCTCCGGAATTTCAATGGCGAATCTGATAGCTGGACCGTCTAGCGTACCTGGCACTCGAGAGGCGAATGTTGTTGCGAGGCGCAGTAGTGCATACGTCTCCAAGTCTTCATGCGGCCTAGCCTTGCGCTAAGCGCTAGCTCTGTCCCGTCGTTCTGCCGAGTATCATCAACATTGAAACATCTGGAACGACATCATGAGTCGAACTTTGCTCAGCCTTTGGCGACACTCAAATGCATGACATACTGCACCCAATAAGAGACATCTTCAGATACTCGGCTCTACGGTTGGGCATATGCTGAGCAACTGGTACCTAATAGTACCGTGGTGGTATCGCCGACCTGTTTCGCACAAAGGTCAACGTCAGATTTGCGAAACCTGATCTTAGCCCATCTTGACGGCGTATTGTTTTGAGAGCACACATGGGCGGCTGAGTATCAACTGGGCATGTATGAAGCGCGCGACGGCTGCTGATACTCGGCATATGGAAAAGCAAGCTAAGAAGATCTGCTAATTTATCGGCTCTTCTCCCTGGCACAGGACAGCTACTCGACTTGACACAGCATCGAATCCATTTCCCTAGTTATACTCACCGGGCTCACTGGGCTCACTCGGGTCATCTGGCTCACTGCTACGAGTTCGCCTAAAAGTTGTCTCAGAAACTTTCTCTGGCTCAGGTGGTACTCGTGCATCCAGATCATACTCTGATTTTGTCGGACTGTTCGGCTTCGCCAATACATTGGACTCAACGCGCTCCATGAACAGTGTCCGGAGCTGCGCCTTTGGCAGCAGCCGCATCGACAGCGGCGAGATTGCGACCTCCCCAGTCACAATTCCAGAACGTGAACAAAGCATACAGCTTGATCAAGCTGTGCCAGTAAGCAAAGCCAAGATACACCGGAATGAGGAACAGATCGGCGGGACACCTGGCGAAGTGAGGAATCAGCTTGATCATCTTGCTGAAGAAGATCCAAACACCAAGCCAGATCAGAGGAGTCCAGCCATGCGCATCGATATTGCCGAATGTCGTTTTAGCGAATGTGTAGACCAATGCGGCATCATAGAACAGTGCAAAATTGAAGAAGCTGGTGATATAGACCGCATAGACACACCATGGCTGACTTTTCCAAACAGTGCGGTCCGTGAATAACGAGCATGAATTACTCCTCCAAGTCGTCCGGACCCACCGAAGACACTGGCCGCTCCACTTATGAGCTTCGCCAAGGTCAGTCTCGATCCTCGCATCGTCGCAGTACTGGATCTTGAGTTTCCATCCTTTCGTAACCTCCCACCTGGTGATGAAGTTATCATCATCGGGTTTGATAGGCCCATATTTCCCGAAGAAGAACATCTCGTTCGTGAACCCGCGCAGAAAGTCCTTATCGTTGAGGATACTGGTCCGATGAGCAGAGGTTCTCCCGCTAAGGACAAAGACTCCTCCGTCAATGGCGTTGGTTGCGGCAATCTCGAAATTGTGACGCTCCAGGTAGACGCAGCCCAGGAAGTTGTAGATGCTGCTGGACGAGAATATATCCCACGGTTTGCGCCAGTACAGGTGGTGACGACGACGGACTTCTTTCACGGTGCCGACGCCACCTACTTTGGGATCTTCAAAAGGAGCAAGGATCGTGGGAAGGAAGCGCTTGGATGGCCAGTACACGTGATCGTCGACGAGGATTGTGATTGCGGTCTTGATCTGAGGAACGGCGAAGGCTAGCTGGCGGCGTTTGTTAGCAACCTCCGTTTGGAGGACATGGATCTCGGTGGCGCCTTTGTCGAATTCTGCGATAACACTTTCGACATTGTGTTTCTTCTCGGATCCGACTGTGACGATTAAAATGGCGGCGGGAGAATTTGCGAGGACTGTCGCAATGCATTCGCGGAAACCAGCGTTATCAGGCTCGATGGTTGGAATGATAATAGTGCAGTCGTGAGGGTGCAGAGTTGGTTCCGCGAGGACTGGGGCTGGTTTGTAAATTAGGTAGAAGCTGATGGTGTTGACGATTAGTCGAAGGTAGCGAAAGATGAAGAGGAAGGTGAAGATTGCGTTGGCGCGAGTGCTGATCAGGTGTGGTAAGTAGCCGAGAGCTGCGTGAAAGCCGTCATAAAGTCTACTGAACCAGACAGTATGACGACTCTGCGCCTCGTGGTGCGTGAATGGCTCCGATACGAAGTCGAAGAAGCGTTTGATGTGGGCGAAGATGTCGTGATACACACCATAGGCACTGTCAAGTACGCGGTCGTATGCATTGTGGCTGCTTTGGACGACTCCACTGGCGATCTGAGCTGGTCTCTGGTTCTTCAGCTCTTCAGCGAGCTCTTCCACCTCTTCCCAGAGCTGAGCAGGGACAGGACTATCTCCGTGGAAAACTCGATCAATATACCCCTCTCGAAAGACTCCAACCACGAACGAGACGCCAATGGCTACAAGTAAAGTCGTATCCATGGTGCCGTGGGGTGTGGTCTGCAATGCAGGTAGGACGAAGCATGGCACAGAGACATGATGGCTGCTCATGGACGACAAGGAGTTTCGGGCTCCATTGTCCAGTCTGTGAGACGAGGCTGTGGCAGCCGTAAACGGACAAAGGAAGCTCGATAAGGAGCATCCTCTAAATCGCTTGTAAAGGCAGATCGAGCATACAAACAAAGAGATATTCTAGTACTATGCCCTTACCGGCCTTCCTGCAGAAGCATGACGTTTCGAGCGACGATAAAGCGTACCAATATGATCTCGCGGTAACCGGGTCTCAGTGCTCTAGTGCAGGAGCATGAGCGTACGCCTCGTCCATAGTGCCGTAATCTTCGTCGTATTCGCCTTCGTCGATTTCGTCGCTATCTTCTGTATCTCCTTCCTCGCTCTCGATATCTTCGTCGCTGACGTCGAAGTCCTCATCAATGTCGTTCTCGGAGTCAATTTCACAGGCATCGTCCCCGTCCGAGTCGGCTTCGCCTGAGCCCACTCCGGTGTCATCGTAAGCATTGCTTTTAACGGAGCTATCGTTACTGGCTCCCCCTTCCTTATCAGCTCCCTGTCCGTGACTTACCTCGACAATACTCCTTTCATATCCTGTTCTCCGTTCCTGATCTTCGATTTCTTCATCTTCGTCCATGGTCTCCTCACCCTCTGTACTACCCACATCTGCCCAAGCATGAAGTCTGAGAGTTTTGGAAGGGATCGTCGATCTGCGAAAGCATGTTTGTCGCGAAGCAACATTGCGCATGCCATGTCGATCTCGTCCTTGACGCCAGGAATGGCAAGCAACGGGCTGAGGTCTTGTGGCCTCTGCACCTTCTCCTTATATTTTCCCAACACCAGCTGCTGCGCCACGAGGTTTCGAAGCGGCGATCCTGGTGGCAGGTCTTGGAACGCATATTGTGCCATATCCACGTTGGTGAGAGCCTCGTCGAAAAGTTCCAGTATCATCTGCATGACTTCTTTCTGGAATTGCTCCACATCCTACTTGTGGCCGAGGTACCATGCTTTAACGAGAATTTCCAGGTATCGCGCTCGGTCCTTGTCCTCAACTTGTCCGTCTTCGCTGTAGCATGACCAGAGCCCGAAATGATGGGTCAAGTCTTCATTCTCGTGATCTAGAAGCAGGTAGCATGTCAACAGTGTACTAGCATCCGGATCCTCGTTGGTGAGGTCGAAGTCGAAACACTGTCGCGAGCCATTCAGCCACGATGCTTGTGTAAAGTGTTTGTGGACGTTTGGGGCGACTCCGTCGACTGTGCTCATTGACAAGATGTAGCGACGGCTGTCTGGAGATCTGACGTTGACGCAAGACTTGTGATGCACATCGCTATACAAATGTCAGTATCTTGATCACATGTACGCAGCATTGATTTCGACATACTCAGCGGGCATGCTGCCAACGCTGGCCATGATATCTTCGCCCTGTAGGCGATCACCCATGGTTGACAACATGGTCGTGTGGTGGTTACGGGCTTATCGCAGATGCTAATGATGGTATGGAAGGTGGTCTGGTGTGTGTTGACGGGAGTGTTGAGAGGTCTGTTATGTTAGCTGCTGAAGGGCCTTCTAGGGTGCTCTTTGCATGTAATAATTTCAAAAGGGGGCGGTGAAGCTGCTGCAAAAGAAATATGAATCGTGAGTCTTCGATCACATGTCCACGCAGCCAACAATGATAGAGAGATATATGGGTACGCCCCAGGACTCAATAATCATCACCAGTCCTTTGCCCTTGTACGCGGCAAGTATAAAGCGCCACACCGCCTGCCTTTCGCTTGCTTCATAATGTGACCGCAATTGTCTTGTTCTCCTTCCCAGGTCCTCGAGAGGATCCGCATCAGCCAGAAAGCATATACTGGTGCTCGTCATACATATTCCCCTCGAACGCAGCTGGGTCATCCTGGAGCTCCTTGAATCGCTCGCCAAGCTCGGTCCAGACCTCAGGAATGCAGGCAAGACGACCAAGCGCACTGGCTTCATCGGTGATTCCAAAGTCGTGAAAGAGTGCTAGCCGTCTGGTCATGACGTGCCGCATCGGGTGTGCTACTTGCGTTCGCTCGAGAGTCGCAATGATGAGCTCGGTTTTGATGCCTGCGGTACCGCCCATTGTACCTTAAAGCTCATGCATGACGGCGTCCTGGAACACGAGGAGCCCAAGCCTATCGCCGAGAAGCTAAGACGTGATGAGTAACTCGTGATACCCAGCGATTTTATCAGATTCACAACACTCAGGAATCTCGCCATGGCGGACATTGCGTTGGTGTCCTCGCTATAGAGCTCTATAGTGCTGTCCGCGTTAAGCGGATAGGTGAGGGAGGGTGCCTGTCTGATCAGATCGGCGTAAGAGAGTACGTAACGCTCGTTGTCAGGCTCGATGAAGATGGTGACTACCTGCCCGGTATATCGCAGCCGCCTATCATATGTTAGGCGATGATTGAAATCCGTTTCATTTGAGCCATACGCGATTCTCTCTTCGACTAATGACATATCCATTCTAAGGCTGGCCCCTAATGGGCTGGTCGCTGCAGTCGTTTCGATATTTTGGTCGAAGGCGGTGATGGCGTTGGCACGACGATGGTGGTGGTTGTGTCCCAGGGTCAAAGTGTTTGTGGTATGTTCGAAGGATCTGCCAACGGTATCAAGAAGTTACAAGCAGTCGAGTGGCAGCTTGCACGCATGGGCTTCGTGCGTTTACAGCTGCCACTCCCAAGGAGCTTCCAAGCCCACATGCGCGTTGACACACTCAGCCAGAGTGCTCGACATCGACATGTGTAGCCGCACGAGATGCTCCAACTTGTGCTTCACTTCTGCCGCTCACACTCCACGTATCACGTGGTCACTGCAGTGTCGCGTCGCCTCTCTTCCATCTACTTCGTCACCTGCTTGCTAGCGCCACCACTAGCGCCCTTTTTGTATTGAATATATAATAAAGTAGCAGATTCTGCTTACCAATCCGGAACACAGTTGCTGGTCCAGTTGGGAGCGCACGCCAAAACGAGAATTTGCACTATCATTGATCCGCTCAGTTCGATCCTCCGGGAAACTGATGTTCTTGTATGATATGTTGCACTTGATCAAAAAGTGCCGAGAAACTGTGTTCCGGATCGGAAAGGTCATCGTGATCCTTAAAGTGACCCTACCCGGCTGGTTCACTTTTTGATGTTTTGAAGGATGTTAGTGCTGGTGGTGTGTACCTGGTTTGGTACCGCAACGAGACTGAATCTTTTGTCCTTTCTTTTAAGTGCCACCAGCCGTCGAGGCCATCGAGGCTCAAGTCTTCTCATTCAGTTCCCTATCATCGTAATGTCGCAATTATCCTCATGTCCCCTTATCAGTAGTCAGCATGTATCAGTCATCCTCGCGCGTCCGTTCTCAGGGGTCGTCGCAGACATAGGTGCGATGCTCCTCAGACGCCCCGCTGACTTCCTTCCACACTTCTGGAATGCTCGTAACGCTGCCCAGTATGTCACAGCTAGACGACCACTGGCCACTGGTATGGAGAACTAAGCACTTAGCCATAGACATGCACACGGGCGACCGTGCTCGAAGATACTGAACGCTGAACACGATGAGATCGAGTCCTTCCTTGGCCATCAACGGAGACACGGGCTTCCATGACAACCATCTCACAAGAGCGCCCATGAGCTCGTTCTGAAATGTCGGGAGCTTCAGTCGATGGCCTAAAGCCCTCGCCATTACCAGCAGCTTCCGATGTTCATATTGATCCGCTTCCTTCTCGCAGCTGACAGAAGGATCTCAGCCCTCAACAAGAAAGTAAATAAGCATTCCGCAGGCTACGGTCTCCTCGTCGAAAAGGTCAGGCAACTGCATTCGTTGAGCGCGCAGAGGACGCCAGTCTCATGTCCAGCCAGCTTCTCTCTGACAAACCCGTATGGCAAATATCCGGACTCGAGTTAGATGCACGCTGTGTTTGGATCGTGCTGGACTGGACTGACAGATATCAGCTCCAAAAGCTGAAATTGGCCTTTACACTTTCAACCTAGGCCATTGTCTCCTCAATGATGATAAGATCGAGAGGCATATTGTCAATGAGCTGTCGGCGATGTCGTGCTTCGAAAGTATGCTATCCGGTCTTAGACTGTGCTTTAATTTGTTGATCGTAGGATAGTGTTTCGTGTAGGCACACAGACTCAGGATATGATAAGCTTTGTAGTATACTGCATCTGGTGCTCTGCAAGCATGTGAAAGACTCAGGAGAGTATCTTGTGCGAAAGCTGTGTGCTCATCAGGACGCTGCCACTATAAATACATACCAAATTTGCTATGCGCGCTCAGAATATCACGTCTTCATCGCCTTCATCACCGAGTATGTTTTTGCTCTCGCCTTGTTCTTCTTCGGCATCATTCTCCTTATCGCTATCTTGCGCCTTAGCAAGGCGTGCCTTTAATGCCTTCTGTCTTTCTGCCTCCTCCTCGGCAGCTGCACGCTCTTTCACGCCCTTGACTTTCTTCAACCTGAAGAACTCTTCTCGATCCAGCTCGTCCAGTTCAGAGTTAATGTACTTGATCGTGTTCTCTGCCCAACAAGTTAGCTCTTCTGTAAACCATCCAAGGCTGACCGATCAAGTTACTTACCGGCCCTTGGTATAATAACATGTTCCAACGCATTGACTCTTCGATTCACCATCTTAATAACCTCGTCCAAGATCACAAACGCAGTCTGCAAACTTGCCAACTCCACAAGTGTCTCCACCGCCCTGGTATAAGTCTCCCTACACTTGGCCACCTGTTGACCTCCCTTGCCCAGTCCCGTCATGCCGAACTCACTCGCGCCCTCTGTCTGAAAACTCTCGAATTGCGGCAAGAATACACCACTGACATTCTCCTGCTTCGTCTTCACTCTCATCTTGGCAGATTTGACACCCTCGGTGATTTGATAGGATATGGAGTTGTTGCCGACGGCATAAGTGACTTCGGCGAGGGAGAAGGCAGCGATCTGCATTACGCGACCCATTTTGCGCTTTGCTTCGTCGATGCGGCGGGTGATTTCGCGAAATCGTTTAGTGAGGGCTTCGGATTTGCGTTTGAGTAGATCATGTCCAGTCTGAGCACCCTTCAACTTCGACTTCATACCAGCCAAAGCCTGGCGGGTCGGGAAGATGTTGGGTTCTATGTCCTGTGGGACTCATTGTTAGGTGGTGCTTGAGGTGGAGCTGGGCTGGTGCATCATGTATTCACCTTGCCAGACATGTTGGGCGGACACTAAGAAGACTGGGCGCGGTCGCAAGTGTCTTTCACAGCTTCTGGAGGGCCAGTCAAGGTTTGCCAAGGTGTGCAGGCGGTGATATGATATGACCAGATCGTTGTCCGTAAGTAGTTCGATTGACGTCGGTTGATACCAAGCTCAAGCTACTACGGCGTACTAAATATATCGCCCCTCCCCGAACCCTGCAGCCCTGTAAATGCGCGCTAAAATGTAAAACAACCATCGCGACTCCCTTGCATCGTCTGTTACGCCGTCGCCAATCATTTCCTGGACTAATACTCGAAGAAGTCGAGGTGTAGCACGTGCGCTGCAGCATTTAGTTATGCCCAGCGGCCTCAGTCTACCTCTGCCCTTCAGTCTCGTCACCGGTCGTCGCAAATCCACCGAGAACACAACCCCGTCTATGGCTGCCAGCGGCCATCAGCAGAGCTACCTCTACCTCATATCGCAAAATGACGAAGTCTACGAAAATGATATCTTACGCGACCCGGGCAACGTGAAGGCATGGCTGGACTATTCGCATTATAAGAGGCAGTATGGTACCAAGTTGGAGCAGAGCTTCGTGCTGGAGCGGGCATGTGTCGCGTTGCCCAGGTCGTACAAGCTGTGGAAGATGTACCTCGACATGAGAGTTCAGCACCTGAAGGGCAAAAGTCCTGCAAGGTCGAAGAGCGAGTTCCAGAAAGTAAATGCGCTCTTCGAGAGAGCTCTGGTGCTGCTGAACAAGATGCCCAAGATTTGGGAGATGTACCTGTCCTTCCTCTGCCAGCAACCGCTTCTCACCTTCACACGCCGCACGTTCGATCGCGCTCTTCGCGCATTGCCAATCACGCAACATAACCGAGTTTGGGCGCTGTACAGACCTTGGGCAAACTCTGTGGGTGGAGAGACCGCGGTGAAGGTGTGGAGGAGGTACATTCAGCTTCATCCGGAGAACGTGGAGGAGTTCGTTGAATTGCTAGTCAACGAGGGCAAATACACTGAAGCGGTTAAGCAGTACATCGAAATCCTGAATAATCCACGGTTCAAGAGCAAGGAAGCGAAGGGACCTTTTCAGCACTGGACCGAAATGCTAGAGATTCTGATCGATCATGCCAGGCACGTACCGAACCCTATTCCTTTGGCGAATGGCTCGACTTTGAGCGTGGAGATCATCATAAGAAGCGGCCTGGAGAGATTTGCGGATCAGCGAGGAATCTTATGGGTTGGATTGGCACGGTACTACATCAACCTTGGCGCTTACGAGCGTGCGCGAGACATCTTTGAAGAGGGCATCACGACTGTCATGACAGTCCGCGATTTCTCTGTTGTCTTCGACACATACGCAGAAGCAGAAGAGGCGCTAATCTCCATCAAGCTGGAAGATTCGGCCGCTCGGCAGCAGAAAGGCAGAGTAGACGAGGATGCAGACCTGGACCTGGACATACGGATGCTTCGCTTCGAACAGCTCATGGATCGGCGACCTTTCCTGGTCAACGATGTTCTCCTGCGTCAGAATCCACACAACGTCGGCGAGTGGCAGAAGCGCGTACATTTGTGGGGTGACAACAAGCAGATGGTTGTACAAACATAT
Source organism: Passalora sequoiae (assembly GCA_013248845.1). Classification (NCBI taxonomy): domain Eukaryota; kingdom Fungi; phylum Ascomycota; class Dothideomycetes; order Mycosphaerellales; family Mycosphaerellaceae; genus Passalora; species Passalora sequoiae. The sequence continues at coordinate 129,148 of WSQC01000008.1, read as the reverse complement.
GCTGATGCTATTGCTGCCATCAGCCCCAAGAAAGCCGTCGGACGCTTCCACGAGCTCTGGGCCAATTACGCCAAGTTCTACGAAGAGGGTGGTGACTTGCAGAACGCGCGCATCATTATGGAAAAGGCAGTCAAGGTTCCATACAAGTCTGTTTCGGAGCTCGCAGAGATGTGGACAGAATGGGCTGAGATGGAGCTGCGGAATCAGAACTTCGACCAAGCCGTCAATATCATGGCAACTGCCACGAAAGCACCAAAACGCAGCGCCGTGGACTACTTTGACGAAACACTTTCGCCGCAACAGAGAGTGCATAAGTCATGGAAGTTGTGGTCGTTCTATGTCGATCTAGTCGAATCAGTATCGTCACTCGATGAGACCAAGAAGGTATACGAGCGTATCTTCGAGCTTCGCATCGCAACGCCGCAGACCGTCGTCAATTATGCCAACCTGCTGGAAGAGCACGGCTATCATGAAGAGTCCTTCAAAGTGTACGAGCGAGGTCTGGACCTCTTTTCTTACCCTGTCGCGTTTGAGCTTTGGAATCTGTACCTCACAAAGGCAGTTGACCGGCGCATCTCTATTGAGAGACTACGGGACCTCTTCGAGCAAGCGGTGGAAGGATGCCCACCGCGCTTCGCCAAGACGCTTTATCTCATGTACGGCGCACTTGAGGAAGAGAGAGGGCTCGCAAGACATGCGATGCGCATATACGAGCGTGCTACGCGAGCAGTGGCAGATGAAGACAGAATAGAGATGTTCGAGTTCTACATCACCAAATCGGCTTCGAACTTTGGTCTTACCTCTACGCGGCCCATATACGAGCGCGCGATTGCTGCGCTACCAGACAAGGAGGCTGCCGTCATGTGTATCAAGTTTGCCGAGATGGAACGAAGATTAGGAGAGATCGATCGCGCTCGTGCCATCTATGGTCACGCATCACAGTTCTGTGATCCTCGTGTCGACGCAGAGTTTTGGAAGAAGTGGGAGAGCTTCGAAGTCCAACATGGTAATGAGGATACTTTCAAGGAGATGTTGCGCATCAAACGCTCGGTACAGGCGCAGTTCAACACTGATGTCAACTTGATCGCATCTCAGGCAGTGGCAAGACAGCAAGCAGCGGCGGCTGGCGCCGATGAGGACATTGTAGATGCCGAGGAGATTGGTCAGGAGAAGGCCGATGCTATGAGAAATCTTGAAAGGCAGGCACGAGCGCCAATGGGCTTCGTAGCCGCGAGCTCAGGTCCTGAAGGAGGGAACAGGCCGAAGGCGCAGGAGAATGGTGATGCTGTGCAGACGAAAGTGACCAATCAGGACGAGATCGACTTGGATGAAGACCTATGAAGTGAGCCTAAGTGAAGTGAGTCAATGCTCTTTGACTTTGCTTCAACCACTTCGCTATACTCACCTACCCTGAGGCATTACCGAGTCGATCGGCGCCCGCACTACCGCGTCGCCCGCTTTGCATCAACTCAGCTCTGCACTCTCAGCAAGGTTGCCCAGCACTGACTGCGCGCTTACAACACCAAATCGAGAGGCGCGCGTGATGTCGTGGTCTCTTGAGATGATCGCCATCGGTGTGCACATTTCCCAAGACAGTCTGCATGACATGTCCAGAACTGATGCTTTGGCAGTGAATTAAGAGAAGACTCCCCAATTCGCATTAAAGTCCATGATCGAGCCGAACCATATTTTATCCAGGCGAGCACTATCAAAGCAAAAGCACCGAAGCTCGCACAAAAGGCTGAAGTCAAAGATGGACTGTCACAACACAAGAACGCAGTGCTCGACCTAAGGGCTGATCCGTCAGACGTGGTCCGGCTGGTGCTCCTCCCCGTTCTGCGAGACAGGATCCCTGTCGATATCACCCAATGGACAGCGGACGCGCCGGTCTAAATATTTGGTGATAAACTGCAGCACTGTCTCTATGATTGCTGGTGCTTCGGCGACAAATACAAAATGCCAGCATTTCAGAGTGCAGTCATGTCCCTTGTTCTTAGCTTTACCACGGATGCACCACTGAACACAGAAGCGGCACAACTTGCGCTGCGCAGCTCGACAAAATACTGCTTGTTGCACGAGTACATCGCGGAAGCTATGGTCGATGCCATTTGCGCAGAGAGTACGCTGACCTTCGGCGATCTCTCGACACTCGAAGGCACTCCGGGTTCTTGACAGCGTACGAGGAGGCTAGGGATCGGTACGTTGAATCTTCGCGGAGCCACCGGCAATAGAGGCATCATGATGAGACAGTTACATGCTGGAAATAGTGGAGCTGGAAGAGGCAGAACACGAGCGTCCGAACGGTATATGCAGTCAGCCTCGCCGAGCATACAATGCCGGGTCATACTGTTGCAATTCATTCACTCGTGGCACGTACAGCTAGTACATAGCCGAAGGACGAACCACGACTCATGCCTAGGGAGAGTCTCACATTTGACATGTCAGCTTCCGTGTTTTACGATGTTTCGCGAAATCTCAGAAATGCCCAGGTGCAGTGCTACATATTACCATGGTCGATGTTTCGTGCGGGCGTGGTAGCAGCGGAATGCCGCCTACTGATGACTGTCGCGAAGTACTAAGCACACTTCGAATGTCACTCTCCACACGTTAGCACAGATCTAATATATGGAGCACGCTCTACTTCTTCTGCAGCATCTCAAGTCAGAACTGTTTCAAGCCCGACTGTCCACACTCTAGAATTCGCGAAATAACCCCTTTTCCAGCACGCACCTTCTCCAACAAACTTCCAGCCGAGCTGCGACTGATGATTTATGAACTGATGCTAGTGCCCACGAACGACGATTGTGACATTCTATTGATCGATGCCGAACCACGCTCCAAGGATGTGCGGCTCTATGTCGCCAAGCGAATCGGAAGGCCAGGGGTTACTTAGTACAACCTACATATATAGGCTTTGCACGCCATCGCGAGATCCCTGAGAATCTTGCCAATCCACAAGAGTTATCGAACTTCCTCGATGAGGCAGCCAAGGAGACACTGCAACGCTCGACACTCAGCAACTTTTGTAGCGCTCAAATGGAGTCGACCATACAGCCTGACACGCTTATGCAACAGATCGAGGGTATCCTCTCGTGGTTTTGGTGAGTCGATGGAACCTCAGGGCACGGTCGTTATCTCCCTGCAAACTGGAATAGTCTCGCCATGCTGACTATGCTATTTTTCTTCCGCTCTTAGTCCATACTCCAGATAGCGACAGTCAGTGCGACGAGCAAATTTGTGGGTGCGAACATCCTATAGGGCGTACGATGCATAATACCGAAGCGAGATCCCGCGAGTCTTGCTTCTTCTGTTTTCCTGGCTGAGCTAAACGCCGTTGAAGCACACTGCACATCAACTCCTTCAAGGCGACCAGAATCTCCCAGAAAAATGTCTGCTCTTCGACGATCTATCAGCCGATGCGTCTGGAGGTCGACCAGTCAGTCCTCGCAGCTCACTCCGATTAGCATACCTCAGGTGGTATCAACTTGTCAGAGTATCAATCCCCGAGCAAGACTATCCGTTGGTCGTGAAGGGCACTTTGACGCAAACATGTCAGCTTGTCTGGTTGTAGAGGGTACGAAGAAGCTGGCACGCCTCTTGTTGAGGCCAGAGCAAGTCGAGCTGATGCTTGACCTTCGAAGGGAACTTTATTGAGGCGAGCAGCACGGCTAGTCGATGACAGTTCCACGATGATCCAGTATCGCAACACTTTGTGTCTGGAAGAGCTGCGTCAGGCTACAGAGCACTAGCGTAACGCACGTGCACTAGCGTCTATCTGTCAGTTTACGAAGGACTTTCTACATAATACTTCCAAAGTCCACCGGACAATTTCTTCAACAAGATCCAACCCGACTTTTTGGCCTCGCATCATCTCAACAACACTCTAACACGACGCAGATCGCGTCGTCGATCGGATAACCGATTGCTTGGTGTAGGTCTGCCGCGTCGGCTTCCGATCACCACAAGCGATGCTGATATCAAGAACAGTACCGGTTGCACTTCAGCGCTGCTCAAGATGGCGGCCACCCTTGCAAGCTATCGCCCTTTCCTCGAAAAACTGCCGACTGAGATCCGGCTCGACATCTACGACCTATGCTTCACCATCGGCACTGAGTTAAGTAATTTCGGCACCCAGTCTGTCGACCTGACAGAAACTCGACCACCAAGTAAGGCGATCCTGTTCACTTGCCGCAAGGTCAATGCTAAGGCTCGTAAGGGCCACACCAAGGCACACCTGAGATACTGGACCGAGAACACGTTTCTGCTCGATTCCGGTAGCGGTGATCGCTATGACGCCAAGCGCTCGACCATCTTTGCTAAGGTAGACAGATTGATGCCGAAAGAGCTCAACCTCATTTCAAAGTTTCAATATGATGGGCTCTTTCATGCTTGGACGAGGCTCGATCGGCGTGGAGGATGGACAGGGCAATGCTGGGATGTGGATTAGGAGTCCTTCGTTGTACTCAGACGCAGTAAGAAGACTGGTCTCGTGCTTTACGAGTCTGCTCCGACAGAGGCAGAGATGCACGATCTTCTGGACAAAGCCGAGAGGAGTCGCAATCCTTCGCTGTCCGTGAAAGCTCAATTGGGTGCACTTCTCCAGGCGTACTAGCTAGCACTTTGGACCTCTGTAGGGAGGTCGGCGTGCCACGAAGCATATGAGCCTGCAAGGTTACAAAGCAGAGGGTAACTGAAGCTCGCGGAGGAAACGCAGTTACCTTGGCTCGCACCATTGAACAAGCGTATAAACTGGGAAGAAGTACAGCATGGGTATCTAGGATCACTATGCCCGTGATGATACGTGTGGAGAGTCCATACATTTCGATACAAGCCATCACGATCATTCTCACGTTTCTGCTACTCTGCTCCCTCATCCTCCGAGCGAGCGTCGTCTTCGTGCATGAATTGTTCGTCATCACCATCGATTATGTGAGCTGGTGTTCGACCTCGCAACTCGCAGACATTGCGCCGCCGTACTGAGGTCCTGAGTCCGTTTCACTTTGCTGCTTCACGCGAGTATATGCCACAGGAACTCAAAAAGTAAGGAAGTGCGTAAAGGCATATTTGGTGAGGTTGTAGAGTTCCGGGGCTGATCATATACGCTAATCCACTCTAGTGCCCGCTACAGCCGACTGCCGATCGCTTGGCAAGAAGCATGGACGCGTAAAGTGGTTACTACGCGTCTTCCGAGTGTCTTGAGTCGAGAAACATCGATACCGTCCTCGTAATGGCACAAGACTACGGTACATACTTGGCCACGAATGTGCTGAACGAACAGCAACATGTAAGCGCTAGGGTAAGCGTACGTTACGAGCCATACTAACGTTAACCAGGTCAGCTACCGCAATTTGAGCAGAGCATTGAAAGTGCATAGCAACCTTGCGAAGCAGTATGTGATTTTACATCCGAGTCGCATTCGATCTTGCTGACTGATCAGAATGCTGTATGAGTTCCACCGCAAGCAAAACAGCAAAAAGCCTGGAAGCGTACATGCAACGTATATTGTCACCGGCACGAAACGGTCAACGCAGTCGAATGGCGTGCACAGCCAGGATGATGGCGACGATACTGTCATGCGAAGCAGTCCACCTTTGCCGGGGAGCTCGATGCCTCAAGAAGACGACGCAGCACCAGAAGCCGTACCTACGCGATCGATCATGTTGGTGAAGGAAGAGCATTTGGAGAAAGCGAAAGAGCTGTTTGAGTCAATATCAGGGATGCACATATACAGTCTGCAGGCCGGTGGACTGAGTGACGTGCAGGTCTTGACGGAGTGTAACAGAAAGGTGCAGGCCAGCTATGCTTCAGAAGACCCACTCAAAGAGTGGAAACAATACGGGGTAATACAGAACCCAAATGTGAAGAGAAGGACGAGGAAGAATGGACCTCCGCCTGCTGCAGCACCCAATCCGGAAGCTGCCAAAGCCAAAGCAGCTGTTGCAGCCGCTACAAAGTCAAGCGCAGCGGAAGTGAAGGAGGCAGTAAAGTCAACGCTAAAGACCGAGACCTCGAATGATGCAAAAGGTGCCCACAGCAAGCCCATAGGCAGTACCAAGGCTCAGTCCTCCAGCATATTCAAGTCTTTCGCAAAAGGCGCTGCGAAGCCAAAACCAAAGAAGACAGACAGCCAAGACAGCACGGCAGCAGCATCAGCTGCAGCAATTCCATCGCCCGCAGAACCTGCAGAAGATGGTACCGAGGACGTACCCATGACCGGCTTCTCAGATAATGAAATGGACGATGACACCGGCACAAACCTGCTCGGCGAAGACCCAGAGGAATCCAAAGCACCAACAGGGCCTTCTCGAAAGCAACGCAAAGCCCAGCTCGAAGCCCTCATGGACGAAGAAGATGACGAAGATGAACCAATGAACGACGCCGACTCACCAGTAACAGCAGCAGCCGAAGGAGAATCACAGGAACAGCACGACGAAGGCGCTCTCGACAAAGCTGAAGCGAAGGAAGAGCCGAAAAAATCTGTGACGGTGGAGAATGGTCGTAGACGCGGTAGAAGAAGAGTCATGAAGAAGAAGACTGTCAAAGACGAAGAAGGGTACCTTGTGACGCGCGAAGAAGCTGCTTGGGAAAGTTTCTCGGAAGAGGAGCCTGCGGCGAAGAGGCCTAAGGTCAGTGTGCCTGCTAAGCCTGCGCCGGCGGCGGCGAAGAAGGGTGCGAAGGCGGGTGGTGGTGGGAACATTATGAGTTTCTTTAAGAAGAAGTGAGACGTTCGCAGAGGAGACGTAGAGAGGTATTGAAATTTGTTCACAGGTGCAATCAGCAGTCGGTGATCTTATTAGACTTATTGCTCTCCTCTGAGCGATGCTACCGCTGCTTCTGGCGGTGCATTCATTCATTCCTGTCGTGTTATCATGGGTATCGTTCTTGTGTAGCGATCTTTCCGCCCTTTTCCTAGCCGCTCGTACGCCCTCGCCTCTCTCCCCGAGACCTTGGCGCGCTACTCTTCGCCCTCGGACACTGCGCATCTACTCCATTACGCCACTAGATCCAAGACCCGCGGCGTCCCCCTTCTGGAAATCACATCCCATATGCTTGCTTTACAGCATAGCCCCAGCGAGGACCATATCTCGACCACGCCCGCGCTCCAATACATCCGTCCGAAAATTCCCGAACCCCACACCGCGCCTGCTCGGCCCATGTCCGCTCTCTTCGCGGTTCTATTGCGCTTTGTCCTTGGATTGACAGGCCACAATTTTCAGCTTCTCAGCATCCACTTGCTGGACATTATCCATTTTGAATTTAACGTCTTTGATCACGAAGGTCCAGACTTCGTCGCAGAAGCGGTAGGTATCGAGGTGGGCCTGTTCAAGAAAGAGTGTGTTAGCGGGCAGGTGTATGTGTTCTGTCTCACATGTCCGAGCGCTTGGAACAGGGCGCATCGTCGCCATCCCATTCCGTCTATACGAGATGCTCACATAAAGCAAACCTATGCTATGCCGCCAGAGTCCTTGTTACGAAGCCGGGCTGGGCTCGACTTACCTTGAATGACATTCTGGCTTTGACTTTCTCGCCCAGGACCGTTGAGATTTTCTCGTCAAAGTTGGCCATGATTTTCATCGCTAATTGAGGCTCGATCCTTCGTGAGGAGATCAGATCGTCGAGGGTGTCTGCTAGGGCGAGGCCGATTGAGGTGCCGCGGTAGAGTTCGTAAAATGTGCCGGGTTGGACGGGGGCTTGGGCCATGGTGGAAGACCTATAGTCTAGATTCGAGAACCCGGAGGAGGGGTATCGGGATATCTAGGTGTGATTCGGAGGGTTTGCGACGACCTCTGAGTGTGCGGCTTGCGAGGTGTGCGTGAACAAGTAGTAGAAGGTAGTAGGTGGACGACTAGTAGTGGAGGTGCAGTCACCGGCTCGCTAACGACGGATCTATCCGGGCCGTCGCCGCAGCTGCCCTGTCTCTCCGTCATGAGCTGGTGGACCGGACTGCATGTTTGAGGCATCGAGGAGCGAGCACTTTCACGATCATATACCGCCATGGGAGGCCTTACATACGGCAGCTATGGCGCCGGTAGCGCCCTCATCATCATCGGGCTATGTATGCGATCAAGTTGCCGGAGATCTTACGAGCAGAGGAAGCTAACATGGCCACTTCACAGATATGCTCTTCCAAGGCGAAGGAGAAGCCTTCAACGTCGGCGCCTTCCTCGAATCGATATCACCCTACGCATGGGCTTCGACGGGCATAGGACTTTGCATAGGGTTGTCTGTGGTGGGAGCAGCATGGTATGTGGACACATGAATCACAAGAGCAGCAACACAAGCGGCATGAACCACATGAGACAGCGTATACTAAGAACACGACCCAGGGGCATTTTCATAACCGGCACCTCGATCCTCGGCGGCGGTGTCAAAGCACCACGAATCCGAACGAAAAACTTGATCTCCATCATCTTCTGCGAAGTCGTAGCTATCTACGGCGTCATCATGTCCATTGTTTTCAGCGCGAAGCTCGAGACTGTTTCAGACGAGGGGATCTACAGCGCGAACAACTACTTTACCGGATACGCGCTGTTCTGGTCAGGGATCCTGGTTGGGGCGTGCAACTTGATCTGTGGGATCAGTGTGGGAATCAATGGATCGAGCGCGGCGTTGGCTGATGCTGCGGACCCGAGTCTGTGAGTATGACAGAATAACGGGGAGGTCGTGATGGAAGCTGATATTGGACAGGTTCGTCAAGGTCTTGGTCATCGAGATTTTCTCGTCTGTGCTGGGACTCTTCGGATTGATTATTGGGCTTCTGCTCAGTGGGAATGCCAATAACTTTGAGAGCGCTGCTAAGGGGGCGTCGTTACTATCATGAGGATCATACGGAAATATTGTATCTCGTCAACGATATTATAGTGGGCAAGAGCGACTTTATGCATGGCCCGGCGTTGACAAGGGAATCAGCTAAAATGGAAGGTGTGATTCAGATTACGGTATTGTATGTATTGTATGCAACAGAGCACAATCTCGCTAAGCCGCGACGCATTTTCGAAGCCAGGAAGCATTGCATGCGTGCGGATCAACCTCCCAAAGTTCGTGCAACATTGAAACTATCAATTGCTGAAGCATAATCTATGGGTTCGCACCACATTGCCAGGCAGTCAAGTCGTCAGGAGCTCCTTGTCGATTCGTTTCTCAGATAACGAATGCTGAAAACGATACTCGATTGTGCTTCTAGACCGCCCTGATGTCAAATATCATTGATCTCATGGCAGTGGCCAGAAGCCGGGCATCGCCACGCCTCTTACTGGGCTGCGCGAGTTGATCTGCGACGAAGTCCTCCGGTAAACACCAGGAAGGACATGCCTGGCTCGAGGAAGTACAGATCTCACGTAGATAGCCGGCCTCAGGCTTTGGCCACAGGACAATTTCACGGCTTCAAGGGTGAGAAAACTTTTTCATAGGTTAAGCACTACCCACGTAAACCTACACAACGCGTCACCGATCAACCTTCACGACCTCGCTAGACCACATATTCCCAATCACATGATTCTTCGGCCATTTTGGACGCACACGTCCACGCTCCTTGATCCACGTCTGGCAATACCTGCGATGCTTTCTGATCTTGCTCTCGACATCGCCAAGAGTGTCCCCTTCCTCTACCGCGACGCGGACCCAACCTGAGACGCATTTGCAATGGAAGCGGAGCACACACTCTTCCTTGGAATCCTGCTGTATAGACGGGCCGATCTGGATCCGTCGCCAGGTCTGCCATCCGAGATCTTGGGCTAGTTCGCATTCTCGGTTGAAGTGGTAGGTGATATGGCCGTTGAAGTCGCTTGAGAAGTGAATGTAGCAGCAGGGATTGCCTTTTGTGGTGAGGCGGCTGCATGCCGGAAGGCGGATGGCGTTGTAGAGGTCGGGGAATCGCCAATGATGGCCTAGGACGGTTTTGCCACGGATGGCTCTTCGAGGGCTTAGGATTAGTGCATTTTTTACCCATTTTGAGTCTGTGATGAAGGCGCGGAAAGATTGGTTCACTCGCAATAGCGGGAGGAGCGTTGCGATGTTGTCGTGATTGCGGCCTTGGGTGATGAGGTTCGAGATGATAATCTCCATAAGCTCAGTTATGCCAAATACTCTGTCTGCCGCACTCTGGCCTTCGTGCTGGGACGACAGTTTCGTGAGCGCGGACGTTCGAAGTTGTAGTGATAGTGTGCGTATTGGGAGCGCTATCTCAGATGGAACACGTTCGTCTTGAGCATCAAAGCTGACAGGCACGAATGCTATTTTGTGCTTCTCCTTGGGGAGCATGGTGGTCTGCTGCCACACATCTGGGGCCCAATAGTTGTCGTATCCAGCATCAGCCAGGTCGAAGGGCACATATTTGGTTTTCTTGGGCATGACTACCCGTGCATGGATATTCTCGGCAGATCCTTTCTCAGGAGGTGAAGCTGCTGTATGAGTGTGATGCTGCAGAGTCTGAAATGAGAATACACCTTATGCTTAGTAGGTAGATTGGTGGTCCCTGAACTTTCCTGACATATGCCTGCCCCCTGCACCTTCCTGACATGTGCCGACCACGAGTATTCCTGCAGCGAGTCAATGACCCACCTTGGCCAAAATGGGAACGTATGGCAGTCAATATCCGCGTTACCTAAGAGCCAATTCATATTTTGCTCACTTATATCACAGTACCGCCTGTTTGATGCGAGATTGAATCATGTCACATGCGCCGTTGCTTCATTTTTTCAGCACCACATCTTGATTCCAGAGTTGCTTCTTGGCATCCCGCGCGGCAAAGTTTCTGCCTCAAAGTACGTCGCTTGAATACACTTCAGCATGTACGAATGTAAAATCCAGCTTTGAAGTTCTACAGCACGAACCCAGATACCTCTTCGGCTTGATGAGCAGCGGCGAGAAACCTACGGCACAGTGTATAGGTTTGTTATTGTTTTCGTAAGATTCATCGAGGCTCCTGGGTGACAGAAACAGCAGTACATATCTGGCGATATTGGCTTAATCCAGAGTTGCGTCCGCCGTCTCTGTTGCTAAAGGCCAGTCTTTAGCGATCACGAGTCCTGGATCTATTCCAAAGATGCCCGCGTCAATTTGCGAGCGAGGCGCGCGAGAGATCATGCGTCTGCAATTGAACAGTATACTCATGAGAAGCGTTCCGATTACTCGGTCGTCTTGAATCGAGGCTCCATGTCCGGTTTCAGTATCTCATCGTTCTTTGCCACGTGTGTTTCTTCGATCTTCAGTCCAACTTCAGGATCAATGACTGAATGGCCTCTGCTAGCTGCAGTCACGAGATCCGGATTCTCATCCTTCAACCTCTTGAAGTTCCTCTCTGCATCCCAAACCCAAGGTGTGTCAGCTGCGAAGACCAGATCCATCTCCTCGAGGGTCCGCTGATTCGTCTCTGGATACAACGCCCACACCATGGGGATGGTGATGATGTTACAGGCGCCAAATATATAGAGTGTCTTTTCACTGATGGCGTTGAACATGACCGGACAAAGCAATGTTAGCCAGCCATTGCCGATCGACCACCCGACCACGCCCCAAGCATTTCCTTTGGCCCTTATTTCCAGTGGGAAGATCTCAGCCGGATAGAGCCATGGTACCGTGAGCCAAGTAGCGCCGAAGATCGACGTAAAGATGAAGACGAACGATGCCGCTGCTGCTCCATAGGCGCTGGCAGCTGAAGTATTGCCTGCTGCAGATGCATTGAGGCCTGCGCGACTCATACCTCCCGCCAAGAACATGGCAATAGCCATACCAGCAGATCCCCAGTACATTGTCCATCGGCGACCAATCCGGTCGAGCGTGAAAACGCATACAAGGGTGCTGAACATGTAGAAGATATTATTGAGACCAGATATCCACTGGCTCTTTTCCGAGCTGAAGCCTGCGATTCGGAAGATCGTTGGTGCATAGATAGTAACTCCTGCAATGCCAATCCATTCTTGCATAATCTGCAACCATATCACGAGCTGCACTCTACGGGCAGTGTGGAGTTTCCCAGCTCCAACGCCGAACAGCATGGAGAAGTAGCTGTTTCGCTTAGCAGTCTTCCTCTCGTGAATTACAATGTTCTTGATGTCGTGAAACTCAGCGTCGGCTTTTGCAGTACCTTCTTGGTCTTGGCCACGGAGTCGCCCAAGGATATATCGAGCTTCTCCGTCCCGACCAACCTTGACTAGCCACCGAGGAGACTCTGGAAAGAACCACACTATCGATACGAGGACCAGGAGCGGAATGATCTGAAACGCGATGGGAAATCTGCAGGGTCTTAGCGCAGTCTTCTCGTTCTTGAATTCACTCACCTCCAGCGGATAGGGCTGGCTCCACCGTCCACAAAGCTCAACCCAAATTCCAGCCAATAGGCAACGACGACGCCGAAGATGTTGAGCGTGAACTCAATGGCAATGAACTGACCTCTGCTCGTATGCTCAGCAGTCTCGGTGGCCCACACTGGCACAATGGCATTCAGAATCCCGGTCCCAATGCCATTAACCGCACGTGAGCAGATCATCCAATTAGCATTCTGAGCACTACACTGCAATGAAGCGCCCAAGATCGCCCAAGCCGCACCCAAGGCAATCGTCCTGATTCTGCCAACTCTGTCGCCGACCCAGCCGCCAAGCAGACAGCCGAAGAGCGTACCGAGATAATAGACGCTGACGATCCCTCCCTGGAGCAAGGAATCTGTTACGACGGGATCGCCAGCTTCATCGACGTATCCGAACTTCATCAGATCGATGTAGTTCTTGGCGTTATTCACACCACCCATCATTCCTTGATCGTACCCGAAGAAGAAGATGGATAGAGCCGCCACCGAGTTGATTGCAAAGAGTAAGGATTTCTTCTCGTATTTGGCGGCGATGCGCCATCCTGAGAGTTGATCCATATCGAAGATAACTAGCCTTTTGTGTCAATGCCCATATCATCAGTATAAACTCGACAGCACTGCTGGCAAGAAAGGAGGTCTGGTCTACGTGTGAGATTCTGCAGACCACAAGACGCAGTACGACACGGGTCATAGATCAGACATTTTGGCACGTCGCACTGCAGGAGCGGATGCCGTAAGAGGTCTGCATGTCACTCCATTCATTCTCCGCAAGACTCGAGACCGAGACAGGTAATCCGAAGTGCCAAGAGTGTGGTTCACACTGTGGGATCCCCATATTATCCCCACCTTTGACTCACGAATGGACAAGATCTTCATGACGGGGAGTGTCGGCATCTGATCTCGGAACCACTGTATGAATACCATCGCGTGCAGGTAGCACAGCTCCGCACAAGCAAGTATCCCATACAAATCAATGCATAAGACAACCAATAGCAAGGACGCATGAGTACAGAGTCCGTAGTCGAGAGCGCCGCGAGACGAGCAGCGTTTGTGTGCGTTCTATGTCTGTGCCACTCGTTAGCGAAAGCTCCACAAGCATATCAATATCTGCCATACAAAATCTATAGTCGCATCGCTCCTCTCACAATCTCTTAAAGCCGTACGCCTGGCCGTCAGGCTCCAGCACGCCCGCATGCAGTAACTCCACGCCTCCTAGTGGTCGAGGTGGTGGTGGTGATTGGCGCGAGGGCGTTGGCTCCAGGCCACTCAGTTGTTCTTCGGCATCTGGTGCCAGCAGGCCGATCTCGTCTGGCGCGAGGAATATCAGTAATTGTGGTATAGCGTGTCGTCGCGAAAAGTATTACCGTGCTTCTTCTGCTTCTTGCCCCTCTGCTTCTTCTCCTTCTTGCTGCTGCTGCTGCCGCCGCCGCCGCCGATCTTCTCGAAAAACCTCTTTACGCTCGCGATGATGTTCATTTTGCTGTTGTCGTGGTGGTTCCGAACTGTTGCGAAGTGATGTGTGTGCTGATCGCGTGATGTGGTTGATCTGGTAATGAAGCAGGTGTATTTGCTGCGTTGCTCTTCTCCGTTGCCCGACCCAGCAAATGCTGAAGCCGCAGCAACGGTGAGAAGCCGATAGCCGTGCTCAAATTCTGGAGGCATGAGTCGTCGAGCCTGCAGAACTCCATAACACTTCACCTATCCCCTTTTAAGGATTCAGACCTGGCGGAGGAGTCAGCGATATGTCTGATGATGCTTTGCTGAATTTCTTGTAATTTTTGTAACGATACTGGACGTGTTGCGGCCGTCATATGCTAAGTCCACCGATGCAGCACGTGCTTCGGAGGTGATGCGGCGATGCCGAAAGCAAAGTCCTTTTGCTCTCACACCACGACATCTCTTCCACCCACTGGAAAAATGTAAAAATCGCTGATGGGCCAGTGATATAGACCATGATGCCTCGCTGAAGTTTGTGTCGCCATTGGACCGATGTTGAGCGTGTTATGGCTGTGGCATGCTGGGCTCGAACGCAAGCTGCATGTTAGCGGGCAAAGCGGGCAGCCAGCCTCGAACACAAGCCGGCTTTGCGCATCTGCAAATGCCTAAGCAATGTAGCGATATCTTCAGCAGAGCAAAACCTTGCTCCTCGTACATGTTAGACTTTCAGTTTCCTCGCACAGCATCAATGCTATCTCGCGGGAAAGGGCACCAGAACGAGAGCTCTCGCCTGATCCGACGATCGTTCCCGTACCAAAGCACTATGCCAGGACGCTCTCCGTCATGGCTGTGATTTGTCAGTGGCACATTCTGTTGCATCCTCAAATATTTGCCCTCTGCTCCAGATAGGAGCAAAGGGCAAAAAGAGGCCTCCTGCAATGAAGCATAAGGCAGTGCGTATACCATAAGTGTAGGTAGCTCAAAAGTGCAAAACAATTCCCCCCGAAGGAGGCCTTGAAATCTCGGCGGGAGATTTTTTGCTGTGGTTCGATTCGACCTGTCTGAGAGAATGAGTTAGCGAGGGTTCTGGTATTGGTTTGTTGGTGAGACTGAGACTGGAGAACTACAGGTTTGGAACACAGTGACTATCTAATTATCTAACAGCGTGACGAGCAGAGCAGAGCAGAATGGAGTTGCGCAGTGTCGGTTGAGCCAAGATAACCTAAGAGAAGAATTTGTTAGCGAGTCCCGAAGGACAAGAGCAATGCTTTTGGGGTCATTATATATACCTAACAAGCCCGCGCTTCCTGTTTGGGTCCACAACTTACCATGGCCGCAATACTCAACCTTTCATAGTCCAAACACTCGGAGATTGGAGATCATGTTGCTTGCAGGCTCCTTATCGAGTTTCGTGTTATTCGAATGTGGCGTTGTTGAGATATCGTCGGGGAGTGCAACGTCGTCGTTGTGTTGGTGTTCAGCTGATCGCGGAAGGCGGAGGTGCCTGAGGCTGGAGTTGCGACCAGCGTCCGATACACTGCTGCAGCAACATGCAACATCATGAGTGCATGAGGAGCCTGGGCCTTGCGAAGACACAAACAGCATACTCGCAACACGCTGCATCAGGCGCAGCGAAGCCACAGCGACATCGTAGAGCTGTATACCCTCCGGAATCGATAAAGCGACCAACAATAGCGGAGCCATCACCCAGCCCGCTGCAACGCGACCCGCCTTGGCACGCCTGCGAATCTGCGTCCGCCCAATCTCTCGCTGCATAGCAAACCAACACCACAAAGCGAACAGCAATTGCCATCAGCAAGCAAGCTATGGCAGACAAGAGACTAGGCAAGAGGCGCGCACGCGAAGTTGAGCATTCGGACGAGGAGGATAGAGCACCGGAGCAGCAACAGCATCAGCAACATGCTACGCTGACTCCGGCTCCAGCAGCAGAGACGCCCTCGGGCAGCGGACCAAGGCGTGACGAGCCAGCTCCGCCGGACACCACAAACACTGAGCCAGATGATGGGTCGTCACGCCCTCATGGCAATCAGGATAGCAGCAGTGGCACGTCGAAGAGGAAGCGTGATGATGGGACAGATACATCATCCTCCCGCCCGAAGAAGAAGGTGACCTTCGCTACCAAGAGAAAGGTCCTGATCGCCGACAACCATGATCGCGAACCAGAGCTGGGATCTTGGAGCAGCAAACAAATCAGTGAGACCAGCGCCTTCACAGACTTCGAGGACATAGGCATAGCCCAAAAGAACCCAACCCTCGCAGACGATATCTCGACACTCGATCTCAGAATCCGCAACCTGGCTGCTGCGTACAACACAACGCGCAATGAGGCAGCTGAAAGGCGACCAGAACGGTCATCGACAGCCATAACACTATCGCGACCGACGCCGTTTACGCCAGCGCAAGAACACGAGGTTGGACGTATCCGACAGATGATCAACCACATCAACTTAATGTGGCGTTACAGGGCGCCGCAGAGCTCCCAACAGCAGGCGGCCACTTCCGATCCAGACAGCGCAGGATCGGTCGAATCCGATGAGGAGTCGGAGGCTGAGCATCCTGATAGCTTCGAGGACGATGATCTTTAGAGCAAGCAAGAGAAAGCCAGTGAGCCTAGCCACAGATGAAGAAGAGGACTCGCATAAAGGCCACAACCACAACAGGATGCTGATACGGGAAGCGCCTGGTCATACGATCACGAAAAGTTATCTCTGGCTTGCGAAGTCCCGCAATCGTTGCCGGTTAGCAAGATGATCCAGGGGCAAGACCATACCGTTCGAATTGATGCAGGTGGTGTTCAGAGCAACAGGCAAGGAGGCAGGAGCCACCATGTCGGATGTCTGGAATACTAGGGGCACTGCAATTGGTACACAGAATGCAATCCTCGTCCGAGTCCACGCCATTGTCCAAATGACAGTCCTGGTCCTGTCAATTCCAGCAAGTCATGCAAGCAGCATCAGTGATCCAAGAATGTACAAAAGCCTTGGACCTTTGCGTCCTGAGCCCGTTGAAGGAGGTAGACGACTTCCATATCCTGGGTCGATCGACAGACGAAGACTGCTTCAGAAGATGTCCAATTATATCCAGATCCGACAATGGAATGCTGAGGCATGGCAAATGATCATGCTAGCGAGGTGTTTCTGCATATTCCAGAGCCAGGAAAGCATTCCGGTCACGCACGGCATTCCACACGATATAAGCTATGCAAAGTTCCAAGCTCTTCAACCAGGTTTGTTCCACTTTCACGCAATTATAAGGCCCACGAAATCAGGGAGAGACTCCTGAGCGTCCCCTTCGATTTTCCTGCGGCCGTCCACTTTGCCTCTCGATTTCTCGAGCTCAGTTATACTGCGCCATACTTGACAGGTGAGTACGACGAATGGGCAGCTCCATCTTCGACTTTCTGGAGTATGGAATTCGTCTTCTCGCCAGTATTGTCTTGGCATTCGCCTGATACCTCCGTGATGAACAGAGCTTGTCCACGACTTGCTCGGCCAGTATTCTAACATTGCTGGCAAAAGTACAACTGCAATCTTCGGGAGGTCGATGAACATGCTTCTGGCCAATCGCCGCATCGTACACTCGTTTTCGCCATGACGCGTGAGGTCGCTCCTCACATGCGTACTCGTGGTACAACGGACTCTTGCAAACCAGGCTAGGCTTCTCATCCCATCGCCAGCCTCGGTTGGGCATGATTTGTGCGTCTCAGACCTATTGCCACGGACATATCGTCGTATGGGTCGTTATATTGTCTGTGGTCATTGTGGATCTATGTCGCGCAGTCCTACTCGCAGGCGGTGGTTGTGCTGCACCCTTCTTCGCAGATGAGCACGACATCTCCGGCAGAGCTCGACTCCCAGATCTGCTCATCGAACGGCAGTCCCTGAAGTGTAGGCATTATGCTCTTTTGATGGCGGCCTCTTGTCTACTTCTTGCGGCATCGTTGTATGCTCGAGATCTGCGCTCTCGGAGCGCATCGTATATCGTCCTGCGCTCCGCCGACACACTGGAGGCTAGCCGCAAAGGATCGGCGACTCCAGCTGCTTGTGTTCAGATATTCGATCGATTCGCCGTAATTTTGCTCGCCTTGATGTTACGGAGAGAGAGTTCTGATATCGCACCTCCGCAGGATCGACGTGCGGAAGAGGCTCTTTCCCGAGCCGCCTTGTTTCTGCCATGTCGGCCCCGGTTGCCAACCTCTCATCAGCTCTTGCTTCCTGCTCTGTTGTCTCTTTTGGGTATCGTTTCTTTCCTCTTGTCGTTTCGTTGTGGTTCGAGCTCGTCGTCGAGGATCGGCTCCTCTGGGTGGAGCGGTTTGTGACGTTCGTCGTGACGGTCGCATCTGTCTGGACCACGTCCGCCTGATGGCAGTGGACGAAGATGATTAGTATTCCTATGATCTGTGAGTCGACCAGCTGGTCGTGACCGTCATGGTTCGGCTTAGCGGTCATTGCTGTGCCTTGCTCTAATGCCAATGAGTTGGGTGAGAAGGATGTCGGCGGAGAGGGTTCGCGACCGCCTCTGCCTGATGATAGTGGGACAAGCCGATCACCTCTATGGTTCGCGAGACGAGCATCTAGCAGTGGCGGTCATGCTGCAGCGTGCTCGTTGTCGCTGGCCCGTGAGCTGATGTTGAAGAGCTGAGAGGGTTGCCGGCGAAGTTGCGCGACAGTGTTCGTGGCTAGGAGCCTCGAGGCAGGATGGCGGTTACCAAGAAGGTAAACCTCGCCTCGAGCACGGTCGCACACCACCTGTCTGTACAACATTGGTCTGAATGCGTGTGCGAGGTATAGTAGGGGTGGATGCGTAGCAGAAGCCAAGATGTGGTAGCGGAACGTGGCACGGAAAAGCAGGCGGTAACGATAACCATAAACAGACACTCAACGCCAGCGAGCCTAATAAACCAGTGGAGACTCTGCTCAGAACAGCGTACATATCCTTTCTCACGGGCGTCTATCGGAGACGCGGATCTGTGGCATAACAATGCACAGCAGGTACTGTTGAACCATTCGCAATCCTACTGACGACAGGCTCGCTACACGTGCTGCAGACACGCCTCTACACGTAATCGAGCCCATCGCGAAGACGCAGCGCTTTTGATCTGTTCTGGCTGCTTGGCCGAGAAACTGCTGCGCTACTTCGAGAGGACGAGCCAATGGGACAGTGTGCGGTATGGCAGCAATAGCCCGAATGGCAGGCAACGATCTAGACAACTAAGGGAAGTTCGAGACTACCACGGTACGTTATACAACAACCACGCCTGCGCACCAACCTTGTCATGAAAACAACATATACATGAGGAAAAGCGCGGCCCTGCATCATGTATGCAGCACAGGTAGCATCGGGTGCGAGTGCTGGATGGACAAGCAATCATTGAATACAGTCTATATTCCGTCACGCCAGACACTGTGAGTCCATTCATTGCACTCGTGCGGTCTAATGCAGCCATTTCTTGGCTATACTGCCTCACAATCTGAGTTTTTGTATTCCGCCATTGAGCAGAGCTGTATTTCGTCAGGCTTCACCGCAGCGTAAACCCCTCGCAATGCGACAGCCGGCTAGTTCAGACGCAAGAACTGCTTCTCACAGTCAACACCATACTCCATCCTCGTGGTCAGTCACGTTGCTCAGAGAAGTGAACAAAGAACGATCCGCTTGCAGCTACACTTGACACTCGAAACAACGTATATGAAAGCGGCAGACGAATCGCGCGTTATTAGTCTTAGCAGATATTCTATTCATACACCGTATCGCCGCAATGAGGGCGCTGCTGCCCACTGTCGGACTTGCGCTTGGGTTTCGCGCTTCGCTACGATGTCTATGCTCAACACAATAAATCATTCGTTGGCTTTCTGAAAGTCAGTCACGAACCATATCGTCTACAGACTACTATACTGCTCAATCTCGGGAGCCTCGCCCGAACAGTTTCTTATCGCTGGCGATACAAGAACAAAAGCTGCGCCAATGGGAAGTGCTCACTTTTTCTGAACGGCGACATTCTGTTTTGATCTATGGCAGCTGATTCATGGATGTAAGTGATCCTCAAGGCGAGCAGACTGAAACACCTCATGGCGAACAACACGTAGCTCCGAGCCGGGATTTCAGCAGTGACGACAAACCAGGCTGCTGGACTATTTTCCATGGTCTCTCAGGTCTACATCAACAGAAGCCACTATTCGGTAGAACGCAATGGCCGCAGCAAAGCGCGCCGTCGCTGTCTGCAGAGAATCTCGCGAGAGGAAAAGCACAATGCTTAGGTGCATAAACAGCGAGCAGAGCATGATCGAGATCGTTGCATTTCCCGAGACGACTACGAAGCGTAACTATGTCAGCAAGCTCAATAATCTTGAGAAGAAGAGCGCGCATCGAGGAAGCCAATAAAGCCAAGATCTGACAAGCCGGCCAGATTGTACACCATGATAGTGACAATGCGGCAGTGGTCGTCCTGAGCACAAAACCGACTAAAGCTCATAGTAGCAAGAGGAAACCTTCTGGCACCAAGCCTCAGACGAAATGTCTGCGAGCATCGAGGGAGAGTCTCCGATACTGATGAAGATATTGGATACACAGATAACGATGATGCAGACAACAAAGAGGATATGGCAGAGCTGCCTGCTGAAAAGCGTGGCCACTGAATTCCTCGCCCAGTGAATCTAATCGTGCGACCTGATCAGCTTGGCTTCCCTGAACAGTGAGTAAAGCTTGAGACAAGCGTACAGCTTGCGACATCTGGAGTACGAAAGTACGCGCATTGAATCTTATACAACTGATGAAAAGGGAGAGATACTCATATGGCCAGGTCATGACGGACGTAGCACGGCCTGCTCAGCACGAGCATGAGCCAACATATCGTCCACAGAATCCACTACTGTCAAAATGCACGGAGGCGAGCAAGCACTCCTTCCTCTCAGGACCTTGAAGCGCCCTGAAATAGGCCTAGTGGCGACTCCATTCCACGCTGAATTTCAATACACGTATCATCTCCTCTATCGCAAGCACTGGACCGTGTAATCAGTGCTGCAGAGAGTGACCATAGCTGGACCACGTTCAACATTGCGGTACTGCTAAAGACATGGTCTACAGACTCCGCCCTCATATTTCTCTTCAAGCCAGGCGCCCATGCCATGAATAACATTTGTGGCTTGCCCTTCAGTTGTGCATTGCTGCTGAGCTGTCGAGTACCACTTTGACCATACCGTCAAGCAAGGATCAACCACTGCTTCGAACGTCTGAATGAGGAACTATCGTGCTGCGACGTCTCGGCAGTGAGGTGAGCTGGAGCGTTCACGTTGGCCACATGGTCATGTCTGTGATGTTGTTGTACTCAGCGTTGAAGTCGGGACGAACAAGTACATCACACCACCATTCCAGGAAATCACAGCATCGGACTTCATATTCATGCCACGACATAAATGAGACATGCATCAAGCTTTGAAAAGCAGTATCTACATCCCAACTCATAACTCATAACTCATCACCCCATCACGACCATCAAGCCCCTACTGCGGCACATCCTTCTGCGCATAAGCCTTAATCGGCGGCTCCTGAGCCACCTTAGTAGGATAAGCCAAAAACGCCACAAGAGCCTCCACAATCGTCGCCTCCGTAGCCAACACATCGGCCAAACTCATCCCCGGGATGGCAAACTGCTCACACTGAAACGCGGCATTCACACGGTCCAAACGACCAGGCCCCTCGTGCTGGATGGCATCCACGGCCAACGCGTACCCCAGCGCATTATACAAAACGCCCTCATGCGTATTATAAAAAGTGCCCCCGGGCAAAAGCGCAGTACAGACAGCCTGGAGCTCGACATTCGTCACGCCCACACCACGAGCATCGTTCAAAGACCCGGACGCATTAGGGTCCTGCTGGGGCTCGACAATCTCATCAAAGATCGAATAGACATTCGTACTCGGGACGTAGGCAGAATCGCCACCGTTGTTGCGGAGCGTACGGATGAAGGTACTGTTGTAATTTTGTTGACAGACGGCCGGGTCGGAGCCCGGAGTGGCGAATCCGGGACAGAGGATTTGGGCGAGGATCGTGCCGTGGTAGTCGGGGGCGAGGGAGATTTTGTCACTGTATTTTGGGCGGATGGAGGGCCAGTATTTTAGGGCCCATTGGGCGTCGACGGAGCCGGCGGACCAGGATATGGTTGTTACCTGGTGATTTGCTAGTTAGCTACTGCTGAAGGGGCGTTGGAAGGGAATTGGATGGATGAATGGATAGATGAATGGATGGCCGGGACTTACGTTGGTGTATTTACCGCCGCGCTGGGTGTTGAGGCCGTGGATGTAGTTCACAGCGTATGCGGCGTACTCGGCAGCACCCTGGATGTCTGCCAAATTCTCGCCGGGGAGATTCAGGTAGACGGGGTCAGCGATTTTGTCTTGCTTAAGCAGTTTGCCATAGTTAGCGCCGAAGTTTTCGCCTGCTAGCACACCGGTGCCTGGGAGGAAGATGACGGGAGGCGACTGTCCGTAGGTGTAGTCCGGTGGGATGTAGATGATCTGACGAAGTTGATTCTCGGGAATATCGTATGGTGCATCTCCCGGGATGTTGTAGATGCCTGGCACTACGGGATTATTGTTCATGGCATTGTTCTCGGTTGCGAACGATTTCGCGATAGTTTCCAAGTCGCCGCCTGCCAGACCATTGAGTAGAATCTCAGCACCTGACTTGAAGATGTCTGACGGATTGGCTTGGAAAATAGCCTGCAGTTCATTCTGCAATTGTGCGACGGCCGTTGGTCCTGGAGCTGGAACGATGTTGGTGAAGATGGCCTCCAAGACACTGATACCAGCAGAAAGCGAGGCAGCGTCGGCAGGAAGGCTGCTGAACGCCTGATCGAGCTGGTTCTGGTTGGAAATGGCGCTGCTGCCGGCACTTGGAGTGGCTCGCCCAAGGATCGCGGCCGGTGTGATCGCCTCACGCTCGACTGGCGTTGGCGATGCAACGGCAGAGGCGATCAAGCATGCCCCGAAGGCTGCTCGCACTAAGCGAGACTGTTGGCCAGGCATTTTGCTTCAAACACCAATGTTTGTGGCTGTACTGTCGATGAGGGAATACAGGAAAAACGAGCACCAAACTGATTGAAGGGACATGCCAGGCCGCCGCAGATCATATACCTTCGACAAGAATCTCCGCACATCCTGTGCAAGAGGCGTCGGTATACCATAGTTACGCACTAAGCGCGGTGGCGAATGGAATTAGTGGCCACGGGATTCGGAGCATGGTAGACCAGACAAAGGATGTTGCGAATGAATTGCAATACCTGCATTGAGAACGACCATCGTGTCTGCAGCTCATCACACGCAGCGTGGTATAGTGTCCAGCCACTGACGACCGTCTTTGGCATCGACACGGGCATTGGAGGCCTGGCTGGTGAAGCTAAGGAATGTTGCCTGTCAGTATTCAGAGATACTTCGCGTAGACAGCACCGGTGTTGACAAGTCTCGAAATTCATCACCTAGTCTGCCCGTCGATCGCAGCACGTCCGCCAACCGCTGTGACCTTGAACAGAGCATCTGGAAAAAGGCCGGCAAGTACCTTCTATCTTGACAGAAAAGCTCTCACCTTTGAAGGCCGAGACTCGTGGTGCGAACGCGCTGGCAGCGAAGAGCGTCAGTAGCTACCATATGAGGAAGGACTACCACACTCGTGGCTGTAGTACGAAGTATAATCGGTCGTTCACATCTCATTACAGTTGAGGTTGACATCTGTCGTAGGAGAAGGCTACCTATAAGACCCCGACCGAGGCTTGCCGTGGTGCGTTATGCCGTTCCTGTCGATCGGTTGCGGGGATGCTTCACAAGTGGATTCAAGTGCGGTGGAGGTCCGAACGTACGTACCTCCGTAGCTGCTCGATCCAGAATACTTGAGCATTCCTTCCATCAAACAAATCCTCGATGACAAACAATTGTGAGGGTTTGGCCTCCCTACATGTAGCCGATAAGCTGCAGTTAACTGAAATCAAGCATAGGTAGGATCCAAGCCACACCGTATTATTTGATTTGTAGAAGGAACGAGTTTGGGTCAATGGCTCGAACCTTGGTAAAAGGTCTCCAAGAGGCCTATATTCCTCTATGCTCTATGTGCATTATGTCGTGGCGTCGTTCATGAATTCGACCTCTTCTTCTTATGTCCTCGCGGACTCTGCTCAAGGAGGTCCTGTAGCTGCGCCCTGCTCTTGCGTTCTGGTTTATCGAAGCCTCCATTGTAGATATTGGGCAAAACACGGACAGAATCTGCAATCCGGTCAGTATTTCCCTGTGTGCGCACATCTCTGCTTGACACTCACTGGCATGATCGTCCGCGAACTCGAGACCTTCAGCGCCTTTAGTCTTCGCCGCCTTTACAGCTTCCTCTAATAGCGCCGAGCCGACGCCCTTCTTACGATATCGCAGCTTGACAGTCCACGCTCTTATCAAACCTCGCCATGCCTTTTTGTTCTTCTTTCTGCTTTCGCCGGAAATCCACTCTATCAACAATGCGCCAATCACTTCATCACCAAATTTCGTGATGAGAATATCCACATCACCAGCCCATTCCCAATTGATCGCCTCAGCCTCGCGAATATATTGCGCCGTCGCATACCGACAAAATATCAATCCAGTCATGACACCGCCGAAGCAGGTACTTCCAGCCGCGAAGCGATCATATCCACGATCCAACATGAAGCGCGCGATCAGAGCGAGGACTCCAATCACGACTGCTATGTTCAAAGGGTGAAATATGAGCGCACGGTTGGCGGCATTCCGCTGCTGTGCGACGCTGTCGGCGACAAGTTTCAGCGCATCCGTACGCTCTGATTCGTTCGTGGTCAAATACGACTTCAGCTCGGGAACACCGGCCAGAGGATCTTCGGGTACTGGCGCGTCGGGAATGTCGTTTTCCATGACGGGTACAGACAGTGGCGATGGTGGCGGCAAGGATGCTGCAGACGCGCGCATAGAATTCGGGGTCGATAGTGGGCTCGAAGGCGGCGATGCGGCGATGCGCAAGTTTGTGCGGAGCGAGGCGAAGAAAGCTGCAATACCAGATATAGCATTAGCTATACCTGGATTCATACTGTAGGGAGAACATGTTTGTGCTGCAAGTCGCGTTGCCGCCCAAACAGAGGACAGTTCAGAACGCCTCATTTCTGGGCGATCCTTCGGACGCCGCGTAGCTGCATACTCACCAGCCGAGGTCTTGATACCAGGAATCGTGGTGCTCACGATCTGCTTCGCATGCTGTTCCCTTAATCGTTGTCTTTGCAATTGCACTCTGGTTGACTCTTCGCGGGGTGGTGCAAGACGTAGGGGCGTGATGTCGGTATTGAAGACGGGCGGAAAGTAAGTGCCTAGTGCGCCAGCGGTCGTGGTAGAGCTCGAGGGTCCATTATTGTTATTGGCAAGATGAACGTCGAGGAAGTGCTTGGAATAAAAACGAGCCATGGCTTGGAGCTCTAGTGGCATCGCATCACATGACCGTATACGCTGCCTAGGTAGCCAAGCGGGAAAAGTCAAGGGCGGTCTTATTAGGAGGGCGATTAGCCAACAACGTGGTCTCGAGGGCCTTTTTGAGTGGTGGCAGCGCAGGCTCTCGACCCTTCAGAAAATGGCAACACTAGTGCACTTTCTACCCGCCGCTCTGCGCCGCTTTCCACTGGTACTGCAGGTCAATGGAAAAAGCAGGAAAAGCAGCCGACGCTGGGCTGGCTCTGCAAGTGTAAGGCAAGTATAACTAGTTATACGAGCGTCAAAGCGAGAAAAACAGCAGCTTTGTAGGCAGGGTGGCTAGCATAATAGGTGCTGGGCCCTTTCGCATGTTCATGGCTCTGAGCCAGGCCCAGCCCGCAGCTATGCGCTGACGACTGACGTACCACGATTGATTGTGTTATCCGATAAGCTGCCCAGCAGTTGGGGAATAGTGCTGCAGTGGGAGTCGAAGCGGCACGGCTCTAGCCTTTCGATGCATGTGCAAGTCACGTCGTGCGACCAGATTCGTCGCCGTCAGCCAATGCCATGCAGTGGGTGGGCAGAGGGCGAGAGGAGGGTACACAGCAGAAGCTTTTCGCCGTGGCTCGCTACTACGCCCTGACCATCCACAATGGATACCGAGTCGGGAGTCATGACAACGGGGCAGCACCAGCATGCATGCACCATTCTTTCTAGGCGCATCGCTGCTGGACCCAGGAGAGGGAGGACAGAGCTCGCTGTCTTTTTTTTCGCGCGCGCGCCTCCATGTCGCCGCTCCGTGAGGTGGCACGTACGCGTACACACGTCAGAATGTGAGGGGCGGCGTTACGAATGCACGAACGGAGTTCTCCTGTCCCTGCAGACTTCAAAGTCAACATTGGAAGCCTGAGTCTGCTGGCCACTCCACTGTTGAAACTGTTGAAACGGACGACCAAGCTGAAACACACGATCGCCGGCCCAGGATAATGGATTGGGGGTTCATGGTGTCATGCACAAGCGGGGCGGGAACGTCGGGACAGAGCTTTGCAGGTCTGCACCTCCCACTAACGACTTCCACCTTCGACGCGTCGCAGCCTCCACGACGGGGATCGCAAAGATAACACCACTGGCCGTGCTGCTATTCTAAATTATATACATACGCTGTGGTACTGCGCCGGGAACAATGACTGGTTCAAGATACTTCGAGATGTTAATGCCCATATGCCATCACAATTCCTTATCATACGTTCATGCCAAGACTGGAAAGATGCACATGTCAGCTGCACGTTGCAGATTGGGCTATGTTGATCTGTTGCTAGCGAGACGCCGTCGCGGCTGCTCAAGATCAGCATTGATCATTGTGATTGAACGACGCTTGGAAGTGTCCACAGCGTAGCGCCGAAGTGTCCGACTACTGTAGACCGACATTGAAGCGAAAAGGAGCCGTGAACATAACGTCACCGCTGTCTCAGCGACATGCCAAACAGAAAGAACGAGGGAACGAAAGACACAACACTATGCCTCGTTGTAGCACGAACTCCGACACCCTGCCGATGCCATACGAAGCCGACAAAGCTCGGGTCTACGGTTTGGCACCAGATTCAGAACACTTCAAAGTCAGCTTCAACCTGGACGAAACAAATAGGCGTCATCGTTGAGCGACACGTGTAGTGAATGCGTATACACATCTCTGTAACACCGGGCGCGGCGGCTCTCAAAACATCCCTTCAGGTATGCCCAGCGTAAGCAACATTACCCGTCAAGCCAGGAGCAACCTGGCAACGCATACGGCTGCTCGTACGGACGAGTGCTTGCGCTCGACATGCGATGAGAATTGTATTGATTTGAAGAACCAATGCTCATCTCACCGACAAAATATTCAATCCTTCCTGCTATGGATAGGAATGGTTGCTATAAACCAAGGAACTCGCCGAACAGCCGACTTTATGCGACACTCCCCAGGACCAACATGTGACATGGACCACCGTGGCTGCCAAGTACGCAGCACAATTTGCACTCCGTGCTCCGTCACCAACGACAATAGCTGGACTATGCCGACAAGCTTCCTTCATTGTTAAGCTCAGCATGCAAAGTCAACTACAATTAGACTCACGTCGCTGACTGCCGTACACGAGTAAGCACAGTGCAAGGTACCTCGTATGCACCCTCGGCCATAAGATCAATTCACAGCTTCTCGCGCGATCACGAAGCCCACTGTTATCAAGCAATCCCGCCTGAGCATTTTCACGTCATGCCACTCGGGAAGCACTGGGCTCTTGTTACAAGGCTTGTTGACGGAACGCGCTGCAGGACATCTGGCACCACGTTCACTGCATCAGGTCAGAGGGATCAATTCGCCCCCGACCGTCCTGAAGCGGATGACATTGCATTCTACAGAAGAGTGGCAGATGGAGTCTGATACACGCCCAAGTCGCTGTCCCTCTTCAAGCCGTGCTCGGATCAAACAACAATGATGCAATGATCCGATAACGCACAAGCTCGAGTTTTGGTCTCTGCCGCACGACGTCTGCAACGAACGAAGCGGGACAAGTTCAGTCGGATGATCGGAACGAACGACACGACCACGCTCTTCGCCCCATACTGGGACACCTGTGCTTCTTTCCAAGCCCGAAGATCACGTCAGCAACGCCTTGCTTGCGAGCATCACTGCCAATGAGCGGAAGATGTCTTGTTTCGTCGATATCCCCAAAGGAGCACCACAAGTTCTTGATAAGCAAAAGTGAGTTCTCGCTCTCCTGGCCGACGTGGCATACTGCGAAAAAGACTGTGCCGTCAGGCCATATCTACTTCTTCCCACCGCCCTGATTGAAGTTCATACTATACCCACCACTCTTCTCATCTTTCACAAACTGAAAGTTCTCCGTACTCAAACCAAAAGGCTTTAATATGCTATTACCAAGTCCTTTCAACTTATCCATCATCTCTGCCATCTCTTTATCCTTGGCCTCATTGAGTCTAGGCGCCAGCTTCTTCGCAGCATCGGTCACCTGTCTCCTGTCCGTCGCACTCAGACAAGGGAGCATCGTTGGACTGAGCAGCGTTTGGTAATCCTCATCCGCACCTTGTAGACTTGCCCAACCACCGAGCTCGGTCTTGCCTCTCGCCCGCCGCATGAGGAGTTTGATCTGTAATTTGCGGACTTCGTCTAGGGTTCTGCCGCTTTTGCGCAGATTCTCGATCCGTTCCTCTAGATCGTCGTCCACTTCTTCGATGCCGTCTTCTGGCTCGGGCTCTTCTATAGATTTCCCATCCTTCGTTTCCTTCTTTGCCTTGGGCTTTTTCACGACTGGGAGCGGTTCTAGCCGCTCTAAGCAATCTACGCCTTTTTCTGCGCTCTCCACTGCTTCCTTCCATTCTTCGAGTTTCAGGTGACAGGCTGCTATGTTTGATCGTAGCACGGCTAGTTCGTAGTCTAGGTAGTTGGGACATGATGCGAGAGCTCGATCGTAGGTCTGGACGGCATTTTCGTAGGAGCCCTTGCCGAAGAGGATGTTGCCTTCGCCTTTTATTGAGTTGGATTCGCCGAGCAGAGTTGCCTCTTCTTCTGGGCTGAAGCGTTCTATCCTTGGCTTTGGTGCGGCGGCTTTCTGCTCAGAAGGTGCTGGTCTTCGTGCGGCGCTTGAGGGTTGTGCGGGTGGTGATGGTTCGGTTGGGGACTCGGCAGATTCTTCGCCTTCATTGTGGAATGAATGAAAGCTGTCATCACTGTCAGATTCAAAATCAGCCGTGTTAATGTGGTACGTCGGCTTAGGAGGCATGTTGGTGTTTCTGAATAATCTTGGTCGATTGTGAGAATGATGTAAAGAAGTGGCACTCGGATGCGCGGAGACAGTTCCGCTCGAGCTTTCTCTCAGATCTCCCATCGCGACCTTCTTGATCTGATGAACTTCTTTTGCGACACAGACGTTAATTTCATGATGGATGCTTCAGATTCTGGCGCATCGACGCCAAACGACTCGCGATTCACGTCACAAGCTGTCAGTGTTGAGGATCGCCTCAAAGCTGATACCGTCGGATTGGTCACTCTCGATGACTTTCGCAAGCGGCGCGCTGAAGCACTGGAAGCAGCAGATGGCAGTTCTGCTAGTGGTACGACCACGCCTGATGTTGGGTAAGGACAATCTGCCCTCCGTTGTTTGACAGGCACTGACAGCCAAAGTACAGTAAGGCGAAAGCAAAATCGGCATTCAAGAAGCGCAAGAAGATTGCAAAGAAAGGTGGATTATCGTTTGGTGGTGACGACGAGGAAGACGTAGACGCAGCCAGCAATGTCGCAACGCCAGGCGACTCGCGATCCCAGACTCCAAACGTCGGTCAAGATGGCACAGACTCGGAAGCGCCATCAGAAGGCTCTGCGCCATCCTTCAAGAAGAAGAGCTTGCGGCCAAGCGCGGGCATCAGTCTACAACCCAAGGCCATGACCAAGTCGGCCATGCTCAAAGAGGCGCAGCTGAAGGAACAGCTTCGAAAGGAGTATATTCAGATGCAGGAAGCTGTCAAGGCGACCGAGTTTGTGTTACCCTTTGTGTTCTATGACGGCAAGAACGTGCCTGGTGGCATGGTTAGACTGAAGAAGGGCGATAAGGTCTGGCTGTTCCTTGAACGGGCTCGTAAGGTGGGTGCCAACTTGGCAGGGAAAGGTGACAAGAGTAGAAGAGATTGGGCAAGGATATCGGTCGATGATCTCATGGTCGTGAAGGGTGATTTGATCATACCACATGTGAGTAGCCACACGATGGTAATGTTTATTACGACGGGATGGCTGACTCCTCGCGCAGCACCAGGATTTCCATTACTTTATTCTCAACAAGACTGTTGGCTACGTTGGCGGGCAGCTTTTCAACTACTCTGCGGAACCGACATCCGCGACACCCAAGGATGTTCTACCATGCTCGAAACCTGCATCGAAAAACGCGACACCGGAACCGTCAGCGAAAGATGACGGCAATACTTATCTTCAAACTGCTGCTCAGAGGAAGCAACAAGCCACTGAACAGACTGGACCTCCTGATTCTGAGCTCGAGGGATACGATGACGATCCGAACGCAACGAAAGTCGTTGACCGAAGATGGTACGAGAGGAATAAGCACATCTACCCCGCCAGCACCTGGGAAGAGTTTGATCCGACTAGAGAATATTCATCTGGTGTGAGGAAGGACCGCGACGGAAACGCCATGTTTTTCTCGCGATAGCAAAGCTCGATTGGTTAGAGCTGTAAGTGCACGACCAATGCGTACACCACAACGTCGCGTGGCAGCTGAATTCCAGGCACTCGCACTTGGTGTCCGCTCCTAACGTGACATCACAAGTCACATACAGCCAGGGGTCTCAACAGACGTGCCAGTCAAAAGCGTTTTTGAGCGACAAGGTATGCGGTTCATCCGATCACTCTTTATACCCTGGTACTGGCGATGCTCAGATGTCGCTTTGCGAACAAACTTTGGCATCGTCTTGCTGAACGCAGACGTCACAGCCAACTTACATGGGCTCTTCCGGGAGCATATTCGAGTCTAGCGATGGGGAACACGCCGAACAGCGCCAGGAGTTGGAACAACCATGCCTCCTAGAACAAGGGACAAGCGATGAAGGTTGCCGTACTACTATGATGCTTACAATCACACGGCATCTAATCCTCCTTACAGCATCTTACTGCACGACATGATATCTGCACGTTCACGCTTGAGTGGTTACACAAAAGTCTGGGCTATATCCGCATACAGCGTTACGTTGCTCTCCACAGCCAATCATTGTGCGCCATGACGCATGTGTCGAATCTATGCGATCGTGGGGAATACCGAACAAGCACCGACTCTGCACAATGATTCCGTTGCCGACATGGCCGCGATTGACGACCTCACCTTGTCCTGCCTTGTCATGTCGTATCTATCTCTATCGACGTCCCCTCGATCTGCCGGATAGATGATATACAATACAGCACCGTAGGTCTTGACCCCTTTCGATCTCACTCTCTTTCTTTCGGGACACCGTTTGCTATCATCGAGCTTCGAGGCACTAAACAGCTCAAGTCCCGCTTCCTTGCAATCGCCCCACACACAGACAACCAACGACAGTGTAGCCGAAGAAATAGAACACGGTCGAAACAGCAAGTCACCACGATCCTCGCACACGCCTCCGATCAGAAACGGAAAGAAGTGGGTCCATACCACATCACATCAGCTCCACAGCCCAGCGCACGAGGCAACTGCCCTCGTGCCCAGACTGCCGCCAATATGAATACCCTCTCCCTCGTCATGAATGGCAAGACAGCCACCGACATCTCTCTCCTACCCGAAAAACAAGGATCCAGCATCACAGTCCTCCCCTCTCGAAGAAGTCTCTCACGAACCTTCAGCGATTTTTTCCCAATAACAACAACATCAACAGCACGCAAACCACTCTCCAGAATTCGCACCGACTTCCCCTCCTCCGCCCAACCCACGCCTCACCGACCGCCCCGCTCCACCTCAACCACCATGTCCTCATCCCCGCCATCATCCGCCTCTGCACCACCCCGACCGGACTCTTCACGACTCCGTCTCATCAGCAGCAAAAGCAGCACCCCTCGTCGTGAGAGCCCCGCATGGTACAATACGGAAACTTACATCACGCTGGACGATTTCGCCCGACGTCTTAATACCCGAGCGAAGAGGTTCGAGATTTGGATGGGCCGGTGTATGCAGAATGTTGTTATGGCGCTTTTGAGGCCGATGGTTTTGGTGTTGGTGTTGTTGAATCCGGTTTGTTTGGTTTTTTATGCGCTTTTGGTGGTGTGGTGGGTTTTGGGCGGTGGGTGACGGGGGCGTTGGGGAGGGGAGGGGTATGATTTTTTTTTTGAATGACGAAAGGAAATATTTTGGGCTTGGGTGTGGAGGGATGGGATGGGGATGGGGATGGGGATGGGGTTTGTGCAGAGGAAGGAGGAATGGATGCGCGAGGTGTTGGGGCAGTGGAACCACCTGGCGATGGGTTTCGTTGATGCGTGGAATGGCTGAAGTGGGTTGTCTGGTTAGATCATGTCAATTGAACGTGTGCTGGGCTATGCATTTCGTCATCGGCGTTGGGCAGGCCGAACAACGGCCAGTGGAAGTAGAGATGCTCGATGAGCAAAGTCGTAAATTGCGATTGATCTGCGGATCCCGCATGATGGCATGAACACTCGATGCATGGCACAAAGGACGAAATCTGACGAGGCCGGCGTTGGGAATGGACAACAATCTCGACGATAGCTGAAAGGTCGTCGACGAAGAACCATAAAGTAGCCATGACTATACAAGATGATACGAAACTATGAACACCAAAAGAACTTCCCGGGTATCTCCCTGTTCCCTGACGTATTCCCCGCTTCCTCATTCCATACATCCATTCCCTTTCAAAAATAATCCTATCAACGCCTTCTCCCAAGACCACTGTTTCGTCTCATCCCACTGTCGTCTCTGCTGTCTCTGCCGTCTCTGCATCCCAATCCCAAAACCCCGCCCCCTCCCCGTCCCTATCCAATAAATACCCAAACCTCTCCCCACTCTCCACCACAAACCCGGGCACATCCAAATTATCCTCCACCCTCTCATACCTCTCCCCCTTCCTCCCAAACAAATCCCTCCCACCACGCACCCGCTCCACCATCGTCCTCACATCCCGATTCTCCGGCGTATTCCACGGCGTATGCGAAAAAGATTCCATTTTCTGCCGCATTTCCCGTAGGCTGGCAAAACAACTCGAGCAATGCCACGCGGCGTTTGGGAGGTCTTGGCGCTGCCACCAGCGGGTTAGGAGTGTTCGGAAGGGGATCCAGCTCCCGAGGCCGCCGATTCCGTTCCGGAGTTCGGTGGGTGTGAGGGTGGATGAGAGGCCGTGGAAGACGGTGGCTTGGGGGTGAGGCCATTGCGGTCCGATGTGAAGCCATTGGAAAGAGTAGTAGTAGAAGTGGCTGAGTAATGTTAGACGATCGGGAATGGCGCAGTGGCGGAGGATTTTCATTGTTGAGGGTTTGGGGATTTCGTCGACGTCGCTGACGATTATTACGTCCCCTTTGTGGGCTTCTTTGTCGGTGTAGAGGAGGTTTGGGAAGGTTAGGTGGAAGAGGGAGTCGCGGAAGTAGTCTTCGTGGCTCCAGGTGCTGAGGCCTATGCTTGGGCCTGGGTCGTGGACGATTTTGTGGATTATTTTGCCGTGAAACTTTGTGAAGTTGGACCAGTTTTCTTGGAGGTAGAGGGGCTTGCTGTGGCCTGTGAAGGTTGTGGAGCTTTCGATTATGATGAAATAGTCGACATGAGGAGCCAAAGTGTTTAGCCGAATCTCAAGCCAGTCTAGTTCGTTGGAGAAGAGAAAGGCATCATAGATTCTGCGGTGGTAGTGGCCGGTGTCCTTGTTCACGTACGGCCTGAAATCATGCTTCTTGCAGAATTCCCGGATTTGTCCTTCAGGGTCTCCGTCTTTGTCTGGCTCTAGAGATGGTGCCTTGACGGCTTCATCTCGGTAGCTAACGCCTGTGTTTGAGCTGACGTGATTTTCGTCATGTTGGCTGAAGGCGTAAAACAGACAAATGGTGGTGAGGACTACGAACGCGACCAGCGCGTTGCGTCTGGTCAGGCTGGGGTTCCAAAGCATATCTCAAAGTCCTTCTGGGATGGTTGTCGCACGTGCCACTCCAATGTGCTAGGAATCCATATGCAATATCGTCGCCGCAGGCTTCTGCCGGGATCTTGCTTGCAGTTTCCTCGTTACTGCCAAGCATTCGGACTATCGACTACTATTGAAATTATATGTTTTCCAAGATGCTAGACATGGGTGTAGTGGTATTTCGTCAAGCTAATAAGATGAAGAAAAGGAGCTTCAGACCTACCATCGGTTCCTACCGTCCAGGGCCAAAGAAATCGTCGGCAACTAGATGGCACGTGGACGCGCATACGCAGCGCGCAAGTCGGCAGTTCTTGCGCAGAACGAATAGGCAATGACGACTGGGCGGAGGAAGATTTGAGCCATGCCGGATGGAGTCGGTTTCCAGCCGTAGAGGCGGATGTGGCGTCAAAGGGGCGCGTAGATACTCGTGCCGTGACTGCTGTGAAGCAAGTCGGTGGCAATGCCTTCACACTTTTTCCATTCGCCGTCGCACAGTGTCATCAAAGGCGTTAGTCGGTGTGAGGGATGTTGATGGGAAGAAGAGAAGTGTACAGACTGGCAGGTGTTGAAGAAGTGTCTCAGAAGGACCGGCGCCAAGACGGCTGCCGACCTTGAATATTCTCTCGGTCTCCCTCGATATACTATCCTAGTACTGCGAGCCTGCGTGTTTTGGTATAACCAACAGACACATTATCACAAGTCATAGCTCGCTGAACAGATTAGCGCTATGTCAAAGCGCGCAGCCATAACAGCTCAAGGACTTTGCTGGGAGACGAAGAATCACCTTTGAGCGTGCTACACTCCAACTTCAGCACTCTCTCCACCTCCTCTCTCTCAACACACCTTCGACTCACCTTCCCATTCACGTACGCGTCTTTAACAACAAATAGAGCGCACCATAGCACTACAAAGCCCTCAAGCAGCACACCTCAGAAGCGTATCTTGCCCAGGGCTGGTCGTGGTCGAGGTGTCGAGTGATGTTGCAGATGTCGATGTTGGAGATGTCGAGGTCAACTGTGGTAGTTTATCTCAAGCTGCTGTTGGCGTGATGCCTGGATTGTAGTCGTGACAGCTGATTCGGCATTGAGTATTGTCGCTGTTGCATGAAGAGTTGTGGTGACGACCATGGCAATGGCAGTGGCGCCTTTGTAGAAGAGCATTTCGATACTGGCGATCTATGGTGTCTACGGACGTGTATCGTCGAGCGTGCTGCAGAGTGCCGCAGACGCAACATCAGTGACAGCAAGCCCTCAACATTGCTGTCCAGTTGAATGATACCAGCTACATGATTAACTTTGTAAGCTGCAACCAGCGATTTCCTGTGGTCATGTTGCTTAGGTTTAAGCGAAACATCCGCATTGTACTATTGGGTCTCTGAAGTGCAATGGTTGAGCATACCTACCACAAGCTATGGGTACCATTTACGGACCGCAGTACCGATGGGTCGCTTGCTTATATCATGAGGTCAATGGGGCAGTGCGTCTGATTCGTAGAGTTACCGCCTTTCGGTTTTTCAATAGGTATTGACATGTCGCAATGGTTCAATGTGCTATTCCAAGAGCCCGCGGCCCCCTCCATGCTCTGCTTCTGCTTCGTACCATGAGCTACACGTACAAAAGGACGTCCGCTACGTCCGAAAAGGTACCATAGTGTTGTGGCAGCGCGCCCATTGCGATTAAGACTGTACGGTTGACTCCAAGCGCGCACGCTTGATCACAACGCTGTTGTCTGCAGTCTCGTCGAAATATCAACCTTGCGCCGATATCGAGCTCATGGCTGGGAAATGGCTTTCGGTTGTGGAAGTTTTCATCAGCTGTATCAGCGTCATGTACTTGTTGGCGGCTTGTTGTCGCGAACAACTTGATCTTCCTTTGCAGCATGGCGTGCTAAGGTCAAGTTCTCAATGCTATGGCTTCCATTACTCTGGCCACTGCCTTGCTTCATCTTCCACCGAGCATATTAATCGCCCATTGATAGCTTCCCAAAAATACGGCGCCACCAATGCTGATCCACATAGTGCGTGGCCCGATCCCACTGAAGTATACGCGTCCGCCTTCTTCACGCCATATCTTGCTCGTCATAGCGAAGATGTTCTGCTTGCCAGTGCTCAACATCATCCTCGTCTTCAGCACGTCCAACGGCGTAGTCAGACCAGCAGCGACGGCTCCACTCACAGCTCCATACACCGCACTCTCCGCTGCCGTGACTTCAGCTGGCCGAGGTGGCTCTCTCTGCTGCAAGGACCACTTCTTCAGACCTTCCCACAATGGAAATTGTATGATCGTGAAAGGCACTTCTCTCAGCACAGTTATGCTCCATCCTCTGTACAGCTCTTTCCACACATGCACAACGCCATGCGTGC
The DNA here is from genome assembly GCA_013248845.1 of Passalora sequoiae. Taxonomy (NCBI): domain Eukaryota; kingdom Fungi; phylum Ascomycota; class Dothideomycetes; order Mycosphaerellales; family Mycosphaerellaceae; genus Passalora; species Passalora sequoiae. Next base: position 92,943 of record WSQC01000008.1, on the reverse strand, counting down.
TCCTCTGTCCCAAGATAGCAGTAAGCGCAGCCAATGAGCTCGGATGCTGTTTGGCCTGCGCTCTTTGCTTGACTACCTCTGTAGGCACTCTGACTGCACAGGCTGCGATCTCGCCCAGAGTCGCGGCCGCCATGTGCGCACCAGGTCCATCTGATTCGAGGTATCGCTTGGTGCTATCATAGGTGAAGAAAAACAGACCGGCACCAGGCGCAGAGCCTACTACTGCTGATCCAATGCCATTGTAGACGCCACGGAAACCACCACTCGCCCAGAAGCCAGCGGAGGATTGAAGACGAGTCTTGAGTGTATCGAGAGGGAAAAGAGAAACGTCGACGGTTGTGCCTGCTATCCCGCCTGCCTACCGTAATCAGCACATTGCGAGTCAGTAGGAAGTGTTGAAGCATACAAAGAGCGAACGAAGGTATGGTGACTCTACCAATGCATTCCCGGACTTGAGTTCCATATCAAGCAAGGAAACACCACAACGCCGAAGCGGAATGAACCTGAAATGTGTTTCGCATCATACTATCAAGAAACTGAGATGCTGAACGTTGAAGCGCGGAGTGCCAAGCACGAGGTGTGACGTTTTGCGCATCAAAGTCGCGTTCATAGCTCGACATCTTCTTTGTAATCAATTCACTTGCATATCAATCACCAATCGGTCTACTGTAATAGAACATGTGCGACTCATTTGGGGAGCCCTACACATGATCTCTGAGAATGACATTCGCTACACAGGGCTGCAGAGCACAGATTACTCGAAGCCCGTCGGAGAGTTTGACAGCAAAATGACGGGAGGCATAAGATTATTGACTATAAGTACAGGCCTGCATGAGCTATCCTCGTGAGGAGCTGCGACGGGAGGTAGCGACACTGATGAATGCCAAACCCGGAAAAAGCATGACTGATACTTCGTGAACAGATGACTCGTGGCGTGGGCTTTGGAATAATAATCAAGGTCACTGCAGCAAAACCACTAAACATAGGATTGATGCACCTGGGGTAGACCAGAATACGAAGCTTGGCGGGAGCTTGACAGAAGTAAGCTTAATCATTATGCATCTGGATCGAGCGATGATACGTTCTCCAGGCGGATGAATCACGGTCTGTCTTCGTGGTAGACTGTCGTAGTCTTGCCGGGCCAAGTCATCAAATTGTAACATGGGGACAACCAATGTCAGCAGTGCTAAGATCTCATCGAAAGGGGTGTATCATTAAAAGTCCCGTGTTGTCGGGGGTAGCCATGTGTCGAATACCTGGACTCCTGGCAAGTATCAGCACTAAAGGTAAATGAGCAACATGCACGACTGTATTCAAGCGTGCGACTCCCTCTCCTCGCCATTCTGTCCTCGACCTCGAACATCAATCACGAGTTATCACTATGCTCTCAAAATTCGCCATCGTCGCCCTTTTGGGCCTCACAGCTTCCGCGCTGCCAAACAGCCCACGCGAGGCTGATGCTGCCCCTCAGGTCGACAGTCTCGAAACCCGGTCGGAGAGGCCATTCACATTTCCCCTTGCCAACGGCTTTCCACACATTCAGATTCCTTCGGATGCTCTCATTGCCATTGAGAAGCAAGCACATGGCTCGCTTCCTAATGGCGACCTGCCCAAGAAGATTGCGGATGTAAGCGCCATCGTGCTACAGCTGATCACCTTCAACGAGTTCTTCGAAGTCGCCTACTTCACCACCATCCTCAATAGGATCAAGGACGGCACGTACAATCTTGGCTACGGCAGAGCCAAAGACATTGTCGTCCACGCACTCAAGACTGTTCAAGCTCAAGAACAGCTCCACGCTCTGGGCGCCAACGCCCTCCTGAAGAGTGCCGGCCGCGAGCAGGTCAAGCCATGTAAATACAGGATTCCGCAAGTCAGCTTCGACGCCGCAATTGAGCTCGCCTCCACATTCACGGACCTCGTCCTCGGCACTCTGCAAGACGCGCTCGAGGAATTCGGCACCCATGGCGACGTCGAGCTCCTCGCTCTCGTCGGCAGCGTGATCGGCCAAGAAGGCGAACAAAACGGCTTCTACCGCTCTTTCGGCGGCAAGGTTCCCTCGCAACTCCCCTTCCTGACTCGCTCCAACGGCCACTTCGCCTTCTCCGCCCTGAACCAACTCTTCATCGTCCCGGGTTCATGTCCTAACGCCAACCTGATCCCTATCCCTGTCCTCGGCGCCCTCACCGTGCTCACATACCCTGTGCAGGCCCAGGATCAGCAGATTGCGTTCAAGGTGAAGAAGGGCGGTCCATGGAAGAGCAACTTCCACGTCGTCTATATCAACCAGCAGAACCTTCCGATTGTGGAGGCCATCACCAATATCCACGACAAGGGCGATGAGTGGGAGTTCTCGGCGAACTTCCCGTACAACGCGAACTTCATGAACGGGCTGACGATTACCATCATCGTGGAGGGATCGGGACCTTTCAATGATGTCAAGGCTGCCACGGATGCTGCCAAGTATGGACCTGGTTTGATCGAGGTTCAGTGAGCGGTCTGGGCGCAATGCGCAGAGGGAGGAAAAGTGTGCTGGACTTAATCTCAGGATGGGAAGCACGTGTATACTAGAATGAACTATGAGGGCGTTCCGTGCCGACATTTACCGCATGTTCCAAAGATACTGCTCTGTCGTTACGTGCGTTAGATGTCCAGTCTGAGATGTTCCTGCTGCCTGCGTATCTTCAAACTCAGTCTAAACTTGAGTTGTGGCGTGACAGCGAGGGCCTTGATCGTGGACAAGAGAGCGATTGCTGTGTATTTCGCGATGGCTGCATATCTCGAGCGATAAGCCGATAAGTAAGAAAAGATGTTGGTGCTGTAGCATGCGAAGGCATCCACAGCTGCCGCATCCCTCCCTTGTCGTTCGAGCTATCGCTTACACATTATTAGGCGAGCACTAACAAAGAAACGGATTATCGTCACGCTTTGTTGCTTATGATCTCCATCGGCATGTCTCTCCACGTTGTCAGCACTGGTCGCAAGTTTAGGAACATGTGCAGCCCCGATCGTTGGTGTTCACATGTAATCCTCATCGTCGCCGACTCGGCGATCGGAATATTTCTCGAAGCCGTATTCGGCAGGGGATCAAAGCGCTAAAGCCGTCTATTTCTGTCATCCCGGACTGCACATGGCAATCACAAAGAAGTTACACAACGAACTGATAAGCTCCGTCCAGTAGCCGATCTGCTTGGTCCTCGATGCACTCGATACAAACCACCTTGGCAGCTGGGCTCTTTCTATCGGGTTCCCGCAAAGCAGCTATTCACCCAATGATGTCTCATGACAAAGCTGTTATCATCTTATCATGCCACCGTGCCAAGCTTCGTTGAGTCAAAGAGCTAGGGGGTAGCCCAGGCTCGAGCGTCTTGGGGGACAACCTTTGTTTACCCGTTCACAAGGTATATGTAGAAGTTCGTCCGTCAGCGCGCGCGGTATCAGCACCACTTTGAGAAGCTCGAGCGCTCTGCTACTTCCCATCTCGAGGCAGCATTGACCTACTGATAGCACAATGGCTACACTCCCGACTGTGAGTCACGCATACCACTTTTCCAACCACCATCTAACATGGCGCAGCCACCAGAGTTCGACCCGTCTATGCCACGCGGCGGCGATCCTTTGCTGGTCGACGTCAACGCCCAATATGCCGGCCTCGAGTTCCACTACACCTACCTGATCTTCTGTGGCTTTATAGTCTGGCTGATCATCCCTGGCATCGGTTTGCTCTACGGCGGTCTTGCGCGCCGCAAGAGTAGTCTCAGCCTGCTGTTCCAGAGCCTGATGGTCGCAGCTGTCACTACCTTCCAATGGATGTTTTGGGGTTACTCCTTGGCATACTCGAGAACAGCCAACTCCTTCATCGGTGACCTCACCAACTTCGGTTTGATGAAGGTTCGAGCAGCGCCGTCACCGGGATCTGTATACATTCCCGAGATCGTCTTCTGTCTGTATCAGCTGCTTTTCTGTGCCTGTACAGTCCAGATCGTGATCGGTGGCTCGTTTGAACGTGGTCGCATCCTGCCATCACTCATCTTCAGCTTCTTTTGGGCAACCATAGTCTACTGTCCCATCGCTTGCTGGACCTGGAACGCGAACGGCTGGCTATACAAACTCCCATCGCTCGACTTCGCTGGTGGAGGTCCTGTTCATATTGCATCGGGCTGGGCAGGTCTGGCGTACGCAGTCGTGCTCGGCAAGAGAAAGCATGTTGGAGAGCACAGCCACAAGAAGCCACATAACACGACGTTGGTGTTCCTGGGAACGGTCTTGATTTGGTTCGGGTGGTTCGGCTTCAATGGAGGTTCGGCCTTGAACGGCACAATTCGATCCATGTACGCTGCTTTCAACACTAATGTGGCAGCCTCTACTGGTGTGATCGGATGGGTGATGGTCGACTATATCCGCACCAAGGGCAAGTTCAGCGTGGTGGGCGCTTGCGAAGGAGCCATTGCTGGACTTGTTGGCATTACGCCTGCTGCCGGTTATGTCACCTTCTGGTTAGCTGCTGTCATTGGGTTCGTGACTGCAGTCGTTTGTGCCTGTTTGCAGAACCTGAACGACTGGCTCAACGTCGATGAAGGTCTCGAAGTGTTCAAGCTGCACGGCGTGGGTGGCATGATTGGCTCTTTCTTGACTGGCATATTCGCAGATGAGACAATCTCGGCACTCGATGGCGCGACCCGTGCGACGGGCGGCGTGAACGGCAACGGCATGCAAGTGGGCAAGCAGTTTGCAGAAATCACGGCGATCAGCTCGTACAGCTTTGTCGTCACCTGCATTCTACTGCTTCTGATCAAGTACATTCCAGGGATGCATCTGCGTGTCAGTGAGGAGGCGGAGATGATGGGTCTTGATATCGATCAATTCTGCGATGAGCAGATTGGCGACTGGGAATTCTTCCAGCACCAAGAGGCGAAGATCATCAACAGCGCGGCACAGCCTGACAGTAGTGCAGTCAGCAGTCTGGAGGGTGGTAATGGACAGAAGAGTGAGAAGAGTGAGAGGCAGGACTAGACGGTTTTTAGACTGGTGTAAGCATGCTGTAATGGTTGAGCGAAGACGTGGCGCATGCGCTTCCACGTCGTATTCCTAATAGTCTGCCGTATGATGAACCTTCGTCGGACATGACGCAGTCATCACAGTCTTTGTCTATACTTGGCACATCCTAGAGGAGCTGGAATAATACATGTAGTTGAGGCTGAAGCTGAAGCCCACGGAGGCCGGGTGCCAGCAGAGTGCCCCCCTCGGCGCTTCGGCGCTCGGGATGGATTGCGCTATCCGGCCAGGGCAATACAGTGAGCATGCCATATGCGCATGACTACTGTGCGAGATTTATGTATTATTGCATGATAGCATCTTTTGTCATCACGTGCTCGGCGGTGTAGGATATATGTACCCAGTATTGTTCTTCCTCGGTCATTAAGAGTTCCGCAGAGGAGGCAGGCAGGCAGGCAGGCAGACAGGCAGGAATAGTGAGTGCGGTGAAGCGCCGCTTTGCTTCCGTTGGACTCGAGCTCGCAGGCCGCACTCGGCCACGTCGACGGCACGCCGTAGAAGGGATTCTTACCGCTCCCATTGTGCTCGCATGTGCGGCGGATGGTTCAGGGTTTGAAGCATCCATTAGCCTGATCCATACATAACACTGTGCAGCTGCGCAAAGCAGGTCATGCGTGCGGCGAGATTGATAGGAGGAGTGATGAAAGGGCCGACCAGGAGACAGCCGTTTCCAATTATTCGCTCTTTGACACCTGGCGATATCCACACCTGCATGCATTTCAGGTTCCATCAGCGTGATCGGCCTCACCATGTGTGCTATACGCATGCGAGTGCTTCTTTTCAATTCTAACGGTTTCCCTTGAGAACATCCAAGTCGAAGCACACACTTGTTCAAACTTGTTTTTTTTCTAACTGTCTGTCCACGCGCACGCACGACCGGCTAAATTAAGAATAATTTCACGAGATCCATCGATCTGAGCGAGTTGAGTTTCGTGCCGGAATTCAGGTGCTATCCATTGCCGGACTAGTAGAACTACTAGACTCCCCACACACTGAGGTGCATCTGCTTCTTGACGCAATCTACTTACTACTCTCTCGGTTGGCTCTACTTTGAGTACTCCGAGTGGAAGTGTTTTGCCTCTCGAGCAGCAGGCCACAGCCACAGCCACAGCAATTGTGAACATCACAGGCCACTCCTGGCCTTGGGCTATCATAATTCCGCAAGCAACGTCACATCTTCCAATTGGGGACGATAAGCGTAAACAGGCATCACCATCTTAGTGCTTGCGCGTCCGCCAAAAAATTGTCCTTGCACCTTGACCAGTATATTTTCTCGCGCTCCTGCGACATACTGCAGATAACAGACTCGCAGCCATGGCTTCTCTCGACACCCTGGACATAATGGTCCTGGCAGTTCTGCTGCTGGGAACCATCGCATACTTCACGAAGGGCACGTATTGGGCAGTGCAGAAAGATCCATATGCAACCTCTATGGCAAATGGCACTGCCAAGTCGGGCAAGAGCAGAAACATCCTCGAGAGAATGGAGGAATCGGGCAAGAACTGTGTTATATTCTACGGATCTCAGACGGGCACCGCAGAGGACTATGCCTCGCGGTTGGCAAAGGAAGGCTCCTCAAGATTCGGTTTGAAGACAATGACGGCAGACCTGGAGGAGTACGATTATGACAACCTAGACCAATTCCCCGAGGACAAGATCGCTTTCTTCGTGCTGGCAACATACGGTGAAGGTGAGCCGACGGATAACGCGGTCGAGTTCTACGAGTTCATCGGCGGCGACGACATACAGTTCAGCGAGAAAAGCGCGGAAGAGAAGCCGCTGTCGAACCTGAAGTATGTGGCATTCGGTCTTGGCAACAACACTTATGAGCACTACAACTCCATGGTCCGCAACGTGAACCAGTATCTGACAAAACTGGGTGCTCAGCGTATTGGCGAACCTGGAGAGGGTGACGATGGCGCTGGAACCATGGAAGAGGACTTCCTCGCGTGGAAGGAGCCAATGTGGGCTGCCTTGGCTGACGCCATGAACCTCGAAGAGCGCGAAGCGGTCTACGAACCTGTATTCGAGATTACCGAGCAGGATGATCTAACCCCAGAGCACAGCACTGTCTACCTGGGCGAGCCGAATAAGAATCACCTCGAAGGTCACTCCAAGGGACCATACAACGCTCATAACCCATATATCGCACCCGTTGCCGAGTCTAAGGAGATCTTTCACGACAAGAACAGAAACTGTCTGCATATGGAGATTGACATTTCTGGCTCCAATTTGTCTTACACAACCGGTGACCACATTGCAGTTTGGCCGAATAACGCTGGTCGGGAAGTCGATCGCCTGTTGAAGGCGATTGGCCTGGGCAACAAGCGCGACAAGGTCATCAAGGTGAAGGGTCTCGACGCAACTGCAAAGGTGCCATTTCCAACGCCTACGACGTACGAGGCCGTTCTCCAGTATCAGCTTGAGATCGCTGCTCCCGTCTCCCGGCAGTTCGTTTCTACACTCGCACAATTCGCACCAAACGACGATGTGAAGGAGAAGTTGACCAAGCTTGGCGGTGACAAGGATGCTTTCGCAGAGGAAGTAGCGAAGAAGAACTTCAACATCGGGCAGTTCCTCGAGTTCATCGGCAACGGACAGGCGTTTGACAAAGTTCCGTTCGCGCTCCTCATCGAAGGTCTGAACAAGATCCAACCCCGATACTACTCCATCTCCTCGTCGTCGCTCGTTCAGAAGAACAAAATTTCCATCACCGCTGTCGTCGAATCGGTCGAAGTCCCAGGCGCTCCTCATGTAGTCAAGGGTGTTACCACAAACTACCTCCTCTCGCTCAAGCTTCAGCAAGAAGGCCAGGATAACCCAGATCCACACGGCTTGAACTACGCTATCAAGGGACCTCGCAACAAGTACGACGGTGTCCACCTCCCTGTACATGTTCGACACTCGAATTTCAAGCTGCCCTCGGATCCTAGCAAGCCCATCATCATGGTGGGTCCGGGTACTGGTGTCGCGCCATTCCGTGGTTTCGTGCAAGAGCGAGCACAGCAGGCGAAGAATGGTGAGACAATCGGAAAGACAATCCTCTTCTTCGGATGTAGAAACAGCAAGGACGACTTCATCTACAAGGATGAATGGGAGGTAAGTTCAGACTTCCAAACTGCTAGATTCATCGCAGATCACTGACATTTGTCTTCGTTTAGCAATGGACTAAAGACTGTGGCGGCCAATTCGAACTCGTAACCGCCTTCTCCCGCGAACAAGAGAAGAAAGTCTATGTCCAACACCGCTTAAAGGAAAGAGCGGAGGAGGTGAACAAGCTGCTGGAACAGAAAGCATATTTCTACGTTTGTGGTGACGCCGCGAACATGGCAAGGGAAGTGAACGAGATACTTGCCCAGATAATCTCCGAGCAAAGGGGAGTAGACAAGAAGAAGGGCGAGGACACGGTCAAGAGCATGAGGGCTGCCAACCAGTATCAGGAGGATGTGTGGTCATAGAGGCGAGAACCGGAGATGAGGGACAAGTAGAGCAGAGCAGAATTTGTGAATGTTGCATCCGCGATTCCAAATTGTGAAAGCGTGGCCACAGTAGTGTAGATTGGCGTTTGTTCGCCGCCGTAATGGCAGAGCTGTCATCGTCATGCACCAGGCGTTCCAGGAGTCTGGCAGATCATGACGGGTTGTAGATACTTTATTCCGTCTTTAATTACTTGATACATAGGCGATGTCAACGGATACGATGTGGATGCGAGTGCGACCAATGTCTGTGGTGTTGTGTAACCCACTATGCCATTATTGACCATCGGGGTTCTTGGTGGATGAGACTCACAGCGACTTGGGATCTGTGAAACAACATGGATGGGAATCTCGTGCTACGTGCGATGTGAATACAGTATCAGCGGGACCACGAGACGGCAACGTCAATTCCTTTCCAGTAACTCATGCGAGTCGCATGGCGATGTCCTGTGTCTGGTCCACGTGATCTGATGTCGTTGTTGTTGTGAAGACCGCCCGCCCCGTCGTCCCTGCTTGAAACTTTGAGAGCTTGGGCCCAAAAGTTTAGATTGCCATAGATTAGTAGGGATGTGTGTGCTCTTTCGTTCTGACAACACGGATGGATATTTTGGAAATATGCTGCGGGACGGGAAGAGCTTGGCGCGTGTGCATGCATAATTATATGGCAAGAGGGGGACAATAAGTGATTGACAACAACCTGTCGAGATCGAATCGATCTACGAACATGTCCTGGTCTGGTGGGTGGACATCCCGCGCAAGAAGCGTCCACTTTGCTGTGGAGTTGCTCTCTGTGTTCGTGGAGGCGCGTCTGTACGCTGGCACTCTGCGTGGTCAGATGTGCGATGTCGTGAGCTCAGTAGCGAATGCCAGCAGATGTCGCGCATAGATGCATGCTCGTTGAGCGCTGCGCGTAACCGCGAGCGGTCCCGAAGACCAGGTTCGCATCGCGCGGGTCAAACTCGATGCGCACTACATGCACAGCGCTATGGACGTCGTGCTCGTCGGTCCGTCGAGGCCGAGCGCGAGACGTGACGGACGGGAGGGTGGGTGTGAGAACATCAGTGGCTATCATCGTGACGCAGTCCGGGGAGAATGTCAATCATGCCCTGCGCTTATTGGCATGAGAAGTGCTGCTTGAGATCACCCCTCGCTCTCGAAGGTCTCACGACAGGCGGCTGGACCTTCTACGGCACCTTGCAGAGCAGCTTTCCTTGCTGCCAGCGCACACAACGCGTCTCCTCTCAAATCTGGTCAAACAGCTGCTATCTTGTCATACTCGATGTTCGATGGCAAGGACCGCATAAATGAGTTGAAGAAATATTGCAGTACGGAAGACATTATATCGGCTGCCACATGACAGACCAAGGTTCGTTGGAAAAAATTCATTTACATGAAGGAATGGCGAACTGACTGCCGCGCGCACGTCGATGCAATAGGCCACCTCAAATGTGGATAGTGTGTTGGCAGCCATTTGGCTGATATTGCCGCTGCATCGAACCAGGTTGCCGATGCACCACCGACCGGGTTTCCTGGATAGGGTGGTCAGCGGTACAAGGTCAGCTGCAGGTACGACATTGATCAACATTGTTATGGCTATTTTGGCGCCATTGTGAACCCTTGTCAACCCGATCGGACTATCTCTTGATAGCTTGTTCCTGTCAAACCTGCATCGCAACGCAGCCGAATTGCGTCAGCTCCGCTCAAGACACATTCTCCACAGAACCTTTGGAAGTCATCCTAGTGTCGTTTCAACGGAGAACGACCATGTCAACGAGAAGCCGACCAACGACGCCTGGATAATCGGGCTCGCATTGCAAAGCTGGAGATGAAAGGGTATGGGCATGGGGTCAAATGTGATAGCTCACAAACGCAGAGATTGCCTGGTGGGGTGCTAAGGCAAGTAACCGTGGAGCGATCCCGTTCATCGGTGCGATCTGAGATGGGCATGAGCATTGCAGAGCAGAGCAGCAGAGCAGAGCAGAGCAGAGTAAAGCAGAGATACGACGCGATAGAGCAGTAGTGGACGGTTGCGGTGACGGGGTACATGTGGAGCGCGCAGACCATCTCGTCTGGCGGTGCCCAGCGTTTTGTGGCGTCTGCGCATGATGCGGGCTTGTGTAGCGACCATGTGCGGTTCGCAGTGAAGGGCAGCGGAGCGTTGAGCATCGCCAGCCAGGACAAAGGCGGCAAAGCTTGCAGGCGTGCAAAACAATCGGCGGGCCCTTGTGCGTGTGACAGGTACCAGGTCTGAGCATTGCCGACTGCAGCCCATAACAACCTGACTCCGTGCTGGTTCCCTCTTGATACTACTACTACTACTACTCCAGCCTGGCGCCGCTCACGCTGTTCTCTGCCACATCGTGCCGGCACATCAACATCATCACTCTGCCACCACTGCATCTCATTCAGGTCCCATCATTCCTGCCCATTGCCAGTGGCCGAGCATCGTCCTTACCGTGCGTCTAGACCGCACCATCCATCGCAAGAGCCTCAATATTGTTCACGCGTCACGACTACCGTGCTGGACAACGATCAGGAAAATCATCGACAGCAACAGCGACTCCATCCAACAGCAAGAAGATACCACTGTAGCCGCTACACCGTGCGACTGCCCACATCGTCCTCCCTTACGACCACCACTGCCGTCCTATCTGGACCAAGTCCTTGACTCTTCCACATATCCCACGTGGCTCGACTTCCATCGCAAACGGCTTCAGCTTCCAACGAGTGCGCCAAGCTTCATTCAAACAGCAGCAGCGGGCACTCGCCTTCCCGTCGAAAGTGTGAAGGTACGTCCATATCGTCGATCTTGCGCTCCTGCCTCGACGGCAAACACCGCGAAGCTCGGACTTGGAGCTCGAGTCCAAACACTTCTTCTACTCTTCCTGCTTTACCTTCTTCCACTCTCTGATACACCACACAGCACCACTTCATCATACACGCACCAACTTGTTTTCCATTCGTCGTGCATCCGCCCTTGACAATCCCAGCTTAGCATCACGCTCCTCACTCCTTTTCCGCTGCTATCTGCATTGCCTCGAACCACCTCGCCGTCACCCATACAGTCACAACTTGGCATCGACGAGATTGTACCACAGTCTCTCCGACAGGTCAGTGACTTCCCAGGTGTGACATACCGCTGTAGCATCAGTGTTCCCCGCCACAGCTCCGGAGATTCACACTTCAAACGTTGTGACTAAAAGCTCACATTACAGAACTTGCACTGACTTTTCACTTGATTTAGACTCGCCCAGCACTCCTTTCGAACTCTCTTGGACCAAATATCCATCCACACCAGACCACACTGGTAAGACTCTCCGCTGCAACTCTAACAGCAGGAGGTGGATTGGCGCCCGCGGCCGCTGGCATTTTGGCACACACTTCCCCGAGAGCCCCATCCGACAGTTCCCTTGCCCTCTCTACCACGACGCAACATGGCAGCAATCGGATACCCTCTTCCGCATAGCCTGCTGTACGGCAGCAGGTCTCGCCGTCAAATGAGTGCTGATCATGGGTACAAGAACATGGCAGCCATGGACTCGAAGAACGTTAACTACAACCGCCAGGCGTCAGGTTACAACGCCGGCAACAACATGTACGGCAACCAGCAGTACTCCACTCGCGGTCAGCAAGGCCAAGCATATGGCATGCACCAGAACCCTACCTCCGATCCGATGGCGTCGCTCGCTCATTCATTCCAAGGCATGAACGTGTCCAACACATCCTTCGCAGCCCAGGCCAAGAATGCCATGATGGCGAATCCCGCGGGCAATTACGGCGGCCTCCCAGTCGCGACCTCGATGGCAGGTGGCATGTACGGTAACAACCAATACGTCTTCCCGAACAACTATGGCACTGGTGCCAATACCCAATCTCCGGGAATGTACACCCCGCACGCTGCGCAATACATGCCACAGCTCAACTATGGTGGCTACCAGCAGCACGATCACAGCCCACTCTCTTCCAACTGGACCCCGACAACAGCAGGTGCCACTGGCGAAGTTCCCACCTTGATCACTCCTCGTCGCGATTCGATCTCCTCTAATGAGAACGATCAGCCAACCACTCCCTCTTACGCTGGCTATCCTGGCTTCGCTACACACGGCGGTGTTACCATCAACCGTTCTCCCAGCGGTGTCTTCACACACAGCACGCCGTCTCCGACCTCTATGGTCGGACCTTATGGCGTAACCATCGCCAAGCAGCCCGAGCAGATCGATGTTTCTCCCCAGATCAAGGCGCTTCTCAACCAGTCTCCTCCAATTCCACGTGCCATACCCGCCCCATCGTCACCACTTAAACCACTCGATCGTGCTTTGGAGAATCAACGCGGCGAGACCAACGTGTACATTCGTGGCCTTCTGCCTGAAACGACCGATGAGATGCTTGAGCAGTGGGGTCTTCGCTTTGGTGACATCAAGAGCTCGAAGTCCATTATCGACCTGAACACTGGCCTTTGCAAAGGGTATGGCACTCCACAGTTCCACGTCGTCCACGCACCATGCTGACCTAGTTCCAGCTTCGGCTTCGTCAAGTATCACAACTACGAAGACGCCGAGAACTGCATCCGTGGCTTCCACTACCTTGGCTACGAAGTCAGCTTTGCGCGCGAATCGTTCTACTCGAAGCTCAAGACCTTTTCCGACGAGAACAATACCAACCTCTATGTCTCCAACTTGCCCAAGTCCATGAACGAGCACGAGCTTGCTCAGCTTTTTGCACCGCACAAGGTCTGCTCTTCTCGCATATTGCGTGACAAGAATGGTCATGGTCGTGGTGTTGGCTTTGCGCGGTATGTTGTCGTTGTAGTATCACGACACAAACATGTAACTGACCCACGACAACAGCTTCGAGACCCGCGACGACTGCGAAGAGGTCATCAAGACCTTCAACAACCACACCATCAAATCTCAGGGTGAGGAACTCCAGGTCCAGATTCGATTCGCCGACACCCAGGAGCAGAAGCAACTCAAGCAGCAGACCCAGGCCGCACGACAGTTCCGATCTGCCGAGTACGAGTATGCAACACAGGCATGGCGCCAGGGTCGCCTCCCGTATGCTGGCTCGACCGTTCACGACAACCAGAATGGCGGCAATGAGTTCGATCAATACCTTGGCACAACGCCCGCCGTGCCAATTCAAGGTCAGCGCTGGGCACGATCTGCTATCAGACAGGTTCCGGGTCGCAGCCCACTTGGTGGAATTCCATACAGCGGCAATGCCCAGCCACCTCTGGTGCAGGTGGACACCGCCGTCGGTGCAGCATCGCCAAGCGAGGCTGAGGTCGATGCCAAGCCTGTGACGGCCTCTCCCACCGCCGTTAACTCTGCTACTGCTACTGAGCAAGAGTAGAGATGATTCCGACGACACCCCAGCCATCCTTTCCTATCACTATTGTCGACGGTCGAGTCGCACTGTACAACATCACGATTACACGGCTGTCGTTACGAGCTCCACGATTGACTACGACAGGTTGCATCGCAACCGTTCAGCTCCGGGCATTACTATTGCATTCGTGGCGCTACTTCTCGTCCTTGGTCACTCACTTGACAAGACAACAACAACAACAACAACAACAACAACAACAACAACAACAACAACAACAACAACAACAACAATAATGCACGAGTGATATGGCGGCATATCCTGACATGGCATCAGCAATGTGTGTTGGTCATGCCACCTGTGGTTTTGGCTTGGAAGTATCGATCTGTACTTAATTGATCATGGTTAATATGTGGCGGAGCTCCATATGTTACACGAGCAAGGACGACTTGGCGGCGGCGGCATCATGCTCTGATGAAGCTCAGCCCTGGACCGAACAAGACTGCAGCCTTCGCGGGCATGGAAATGTGTTCACTTTCAGCGAGCATGGACGACTATCATGTACGACGAAGCATAATGGTAATGATTGTTGTCGCTTCGGCTGTTGATGGGTCTCGATTGGCATGGAAAAGTAGATTGAGCAGTATGAATGTTTTGTCGCCATAACACCACGCATGTCTCACAAGTGTTGTTGCTATCAAAGAACAAGATGAATTCAAGTTCAAGCATTGAAGTTCACCATTTTGGTCCACTGACGTTTTGAGACACTAGTGCTTGTCCCCGTGACTGCCGTCTTACTTCCGTATTGATGCTTTGATGGCGTTGACTAGTGCTCGGTGACACCCATCTTTTTCGTATTCGATATTCGATATCCGATATTCGATATTCGATATTCGCCAAGGGCCTCGGACGAGGGACGTGTCGTTGCACGAAGGAGGCGCAGTAACGCGGAGCTTGATTTGCAATAAATATGCTGTTTTCTTATTCTGGGTACATGGTCCGAGAGAGTTGAAAATGTATTTTTAATTTTTTTGGGGAAGAGACAGAGGGGGAGGGGGGAGAGAGAGAGAGCTGTGGAAGACATGTGTGGAAGTCTGGCCGCACGCGCGTAGCGTAGCGTAGCGCCTTGTGTGCGTGTATATATGTACATAGTACTAGTATGGTAGTCGTGGGGCTTTTGGGGGATGTGAAGCTCTCTCGTCGTCGGAGAGGAGAAGGGGAAAAGGGGAAAATATGGTCGTGGAATTATTTGAAATGGACATGGAAATAGTGCTTGCTTGCTTGCTTGCTTGGGGTGAGGGTGATTTAGCAGAGTGTGATTTGGGATTTTGATATGGAATGTCAGTGGTGGTGTTCGGGTCTGTGTCCGTGTGTATATTGAGCTTGATTGGGGATTGGTTAATTGATTGATTGATGATTGATTGATTGATTGATTGATTGATGGATTGATTGGGCTGTGTACTGGGTGCGCCGGACTTGTTCTTGTTCTAGATCTGTTTGCGGCAAGAGCGGGCGAGGCGAGCGTCTGAGTATATTCTATTTCATGGGGTTTGGAAGCTATGATGTTGTTTGTTCATATGCGGAAGTGGGAGTGGGTGTGTTTTTCGTTCGATTCCGGAGCGATATAGTGAGATTGTGTTGTGCGGATCTTGTTCGGATGTGGTGGTAGTAATGAAATGCTAGTCGGACCCTTGTGGTTTGGGTGATGCTTTGTTAGGTACCGAGTGTACAGGGTGGCCCGCGGTTGGTTGAAGTGGAGTGGAGTGGAGTGGAGGGGAGTGGAGACTGATTACTTACTTGGTTCTTCGGGAGCCTTCGAGACTTGTTCTAGACTTTGGTATCCTTATGGTGAGGCGAGTGTGGAGAGAACTTTTCATCGGTCTGTCTTTTACGAAGAAGTGGGCGACGGGTGGTATGTACGGTAGTTCTATATCACCTATATCAAGCGAGAGGCATAGGATTCTGCTCACCGAACAAGTTTAGTGCTGACCCAATTTTCCGCCAATGCAGAATCGTCTGTACCCTACGAGGTAACTCGCATAGACCGAAGAGATGAAATTGGGATAGAGCTAGACTAGTTTCATGGCATATACGTTCCGTGCTTACGATTTACGGGTGGATGGTAGAGTCGGGTTCTACTGGATCGTATCTCACGCCACTGCCGGTGCATACGCGCTGGAGCTGATGCAGGGACCGGACTGCTTCATGCAAGCACACGAAACAATGAGATCAGCACTAGATCAGGTACCATTAATGGGTCTTTATGGGTATATTGAGGGTATAGTACCACGAGAGCGTGGTGGCAGTCATGGAGCACGAGGGCACTGCCGACCTGTTGAAGCTGCTGGGTTGTACAGTATGGGAGGTGTGGTTGTCATTCACGCACGATAGGACGGAAATAGGCCGTCGAGCGAGACGAGTTCGAGATCGGGGGCCTGATGACTGGTACAGCTGGGAAGAGTGGTTACTGGGTAGATCAGCGACTAGTGGTCTTCTTTGACGTGTCGCTGCCCCAATTGGGAATATAGGCTAGGTGTCCACAATGACACGTAGAAGGAGAGTGTGTGGGAGGTGAATGGATTGTTGTAAGACTCTCGTGACTGATGATCGTGTTTCCTACTTATTTTAAAAGGCGCTGGCTGTTTAAGCTCGACCAGAGTTCGAGGGGAGTTTGGGAGCTGGAGTACCGATTGGCGGTAGTGTGTTTCACTAGCGCTTTTGTGGTTAAAACACTGCAAGGGACCAGCAACCTACGCCATCTCAGCTTCTTGCGCGGCAACGGCTTGCGTTTGGCTAACCGTCGCCCTGAGGTCGGCCAGTCTTTTTGAGGTCCTGGTGCTCTTGAATCTTTGACATCACATCACACCTGATATCCTTACCGTCCTCGACCTGACCCCCTTCCCCCCCCGGCTGAAGGAGTTCCTGGGAGTTGTCGTTGTCGTTGTCTGGAGAGTTGCGTTTCTGCATTTATTTTGAGAGATGCATGCGATAATACTTGACGGAGACAGAATATGAGCAGTGAGTATAGCACAAAAGGTTCAGTCCGGGAAATTGCACATGCGCGGCTGGAACCACTCATTTCACTGCTGACGACGTCTCGCACTCATACAGCCGTGCCATCGCCGTCGGATGGACGACCTTTCATTAACGCAACGTCGGCCTCCCCGGCGTACGGATTTCCTAACAGCAGTCCGCCGTCGGAAACTCTGCTCGTTGCCCCTCCCACGGCGCCGCTTACCTACCACAACCCGCCGGCATCCACACCCACATCGACATCGACATCGACATCGACTTCAGGAGGCGCCTCACGCGATACCAGCCAGACAAGAGGACGCGCGCTGAGCACGACGAGTGGGCGCAATGCATCGCCCAGGGCAATCACCCCAGCTTCCTCACAAGCGCAATCCCGGTCAGGCACAAGTAAGCAGAGTGTCGACATCGATCGAAAGCCATCCATCTCCTATAGCCACCACCGCCAGGCTTCCATTGTGCATGGCGTTCCACATTCGCGGAATCCAAGCCTGCTGGCATCCGCCAATACAAGTCCGCTGAGCCCGGGAAAGATCATGGCCAGCGGCTCGCCGGAGGCGGCATCGTACACCACTGCTGTGAGCTTGGAGAGGAGTCCGTCGCTGGGAAACATCCATAGCAATGGCTACGCACCCAACCCCGCAGGCATACCAGTGAACAGGAGTTTCGAGGGTGGGGTCCAGCACAGAGGTCCCAGTAGGATGCATAGTGGCAGGGTGAAGCCCAGTGCGGCCAGTCGGGAGCACAATCGGTCACAATCGCGCGCGCAAACACAATCACATGGAGCAGAGTTGAAGACGGTCGGCGAGTATGCACTGCATCACCTGTTCACCTCCTTCATTGCTGAAGCCGATGAGCGCATCGAAAGATGCATGCAAAAGCCCGGCGAGCCCGAGCCACGAATTGAGCAGATATGCGGGCCAGGAGCAGACCCTGCTTTCGACCAATTGATATCGTCGTTGGGACACATCAATCGACACAAGCCGAATAGCCTGATCGACTCAGTGATCCATTGGCGCAAGAAGAAAGCAGATGCAGCAAATCAGATCTACAATGAGCTCAGAGCGCCTCGCGAAGCAGCGGGCTTGACACAGCGAGGGCATTCCACCGGGAACAATGCATACACTGCGCCTGTGTCGCCTCCTAACGGGAATGAGATCACGATGATGGAACATCAAGTCAGCCTGGCGGATCGCCGATCGACAGTTTCAATATACATCCTGTGCCGGGTCCTCATTGAAATAATTGGACAGACCACGCTGAAGGCGCTTAATGGACCGGAAAATCAATTGAATACTGCTGGAAGATTAGAGGATGTCATCTATGGTCAGCTGCAAAGTGCAGATCCGGAGCTACTGGCTAGGGAACCTGTCATCCAAGCTAATTGGGTCATTCGAGGTCAACTTTTGGGCGTCATGAGTGGAGTGAGATTTGAGGAGGTAGCAGAGCGATTTATCAAAGATCTAGAATCGGCGCAAAAGCGACTCGCCGTGAAGGGAGTTGCTGACCAGAGACTGATTGCCAAGACATCACTCCTCATTCAGAGTATGCGATGGCTGAAGTTCCGATCATCGCCCGAAGATGCATGGGAAAAGTCTTGTGAGATGCTACAGCTTCTAGCGAAGTTCTTCGCGGAAATCCATGGTCGAACGATGAAGCACGCCTATGCTGAGCTGTTTGAGCATCTGCTGCTACCGATAGCGGCGACAGCTACAACTGAATTGAGCATGCCGAAGTGGAAGGAGGTGGTTTCCCTACTGCAGCCCAAGATCACACAGATGCTCTCAAAAGCTGATCACTGGCCGTATGTATGGCCTCTGCAGGCGGTCTTACTCTGCGCCTCGCCACCTGACGCTTTTGCGACCCAATGGCTATCAGTGGTCACTGCCTTCCAGCCGAAGGCGAGAGACCGTGCTGGAAGGTCGCATGCGCTGAAGGCGACTTGTCGTCTGACATGGCGATATCTGTATCGTTTTAGCGAGTCACAGAACGCTATACATCGAAAGCTGGAAGAGATCGTCAAGATGGTGTTCCAAGGTGGCAAGCGCGTCTTGATCTCAACGGATCCGATGATTGCAGACCCACTCATACAGCTCATCAGGATTATTGGCTACAAGCACCAGGACTTCTGTTTTCGCAATATCATCTTTCCACTCATGAATGCTGAAATCTTCTCAGCACCAGACAAGGAACTGAAGATCGAGAACCTGGATCCAGAAAAGACTGTCATTGCTATCAGGGCTTTTCTAGCCATCATGACGGACTTGGAGAAATCGGAACCTCCCGCCTTCCCATCAAGTTTCGAATGCGACTCATTGAGAGATCCTTCGAACAGATCACCCTTGACGCACCGGAGGACTCGCTCCCAAGGGTTTGCTTTGTCCGCCGGCCGAACAGAGCGACTTTCACGACCTGTAATGACTACGAATCTTAATGACGTCGCTAAGGACTACTACATCAAATTTTGCAAAATGCTCGGCCAATTGACTATAATCTGCGACAACACTTTTGGTGGTCAAGCAGTTTTGGACGAGAAGTTCTCTTCCCACACGCCCAAAACGCCGATGGCTGAAGCTTTTACGTTCAACAAGAGAGACGAACTAATGAATCCGACGGATTTACGGCAACACTATTATGATCTGTTACACGTGGCAGTTGAAGCACTGCCACGATGCTTATCGCCGCATCTTCCGATCAACTCGTTGGTCAACTTACTATGCACGGGTACAGCTCACGTGCAATCCCACATTGCGACGTCGTCGGCGCAGTCGTTGAAGTCGATAGCGCGGCAGTCTCACGCGCAGCAAGTCACCATCGGCTTCGCGAGATTCATATTCAATTTCGACGACCGATACTCCACTGTATCAGATGGTAGCCTGCTAGGGCCTGGGCATATCGAGAACACGCTCAAGCTCTATGTTGAGTTGTTGCAGATCTGGATAGACGACATTCAGCAGCGGACCAAGAAAGCGGTCACAGATGCTGTTGATGACGAAGATCAAGGTGCCCGGAGACTGCCACTGGATCTGTCAGGAATCTTAGCCCATGTCGACGAAGTCGAATCGCATGGACTCTTCTTTCTGTGTTCGCCCTCTCGCGCTGTTCGCGCTGTTGCTGTCAACGTGCTTAGACTCATCACGAAGTTTGACACAGCTCTTGGCAAGCCGACCACTCGTATCATTAGCATTCTTGAGGGCAGCTCGCAACAAGTCATCGATGTAGACGACGAGCGACTCTCATTGGCGGAGCGAAGTCGTCTTCAGAAAGGCTTGCGGAAGAGTAATGTCAACAGCACTCTCGTTGAGCTGTGCAGCAGTGACGTTGCACACGACGCCAATTTGTGGTTCAAGGTCTTTCCCAACCTCGTGCGTCTAAGCTCCGAGATCTGCCTACACGCAGTCGCACTCACCCGGGAGCTGGTATGCCAAAGATTGTCGCACAGCCATCGCATGATTGGCGCTCTTGGTGAAAGCACAAAACACACCACAACCGCCTTGGAGCAAGCGTTCATGGCCAATAGGCCGCCTACACGATTGAACAGCACGTCTCCGGAGATCATTATTGAGCAATGGAAGATACATCTGATCTTTGCTTGCACGACTTTGACCAACGTCGGTGGCAGTCCAACGCACCTTCCAGTCTCAAGCAACAGCTCGGTGCACACACGGAAGAGCTCGAAGACATCGATATCAAGCGGAGAGAAGATTGCATCTGCTTCGGAGCTCTTCGCAAAGGTGGTCCCATTCTTGTCAATGTCCAACGCATCTGTTCGAGCCGCAGCTGTCGCCGGCCTAGGAGCCACGAACGCGACACTGTTCCAGGCTCTGCTTGAGACGCTTCAGCCATTCGTTATGGTCTGTAATCAGGAGGCGAAGGAGCGTCTAGGCGCTCATCAACGCACTGGTAGCAATCCGCGGCGCAACAGACGAACAGACTTCATGCGTGCGGAGATCACGCATCTGCTCAGTCTTACAAGTCATCTCCTGCAAGATGACAAGATTGCTGCTGATTCCTACGTGATGACATATTTGCATGACTACACAAAGCAGCTCCGCATCTTCCTGAGTGATAGCGAAGTCCAAGGCGAGCTGGAGTACCAGAAGCTACGCATGCACTTCTGTAACCTAGTGGAAGGCTTTTACGACTGCGTCAGAAAGTCTCAAGAGGGCTCGCAATGGATGTCGTTTCAGTCTAGGCAAGCTACATTCGCGCTGATGGAGAATTGGTGCGGCTTCTCTCCAAACGAAAGCCAGATTCGTAGACAACAAGAGCACATTCGAAGATCCGTCCTGGAACGTGAAGGTGACCTACGCAATCGTGGCATCATCAGTTCTGCAATTGAGAAAGAGAAGAATGAACTGCAGTTCGCCGCTCTCAGTGCGATGGCGTCTCTATGCGCCGGACCGCTGCGCTTCGTCGCTGACAACAAAATACTCATGCAGTTTGATGTTCGTCGCCTGCTCGCCTGGATCAACGCCATCTTCGAGGCACAAAGTGATCGAACGCACACTATTGGACGAAAAGCACTCCAGCATCTCATCATCCACAATCTCGATCAGCCATACCTCATGTCGCAGACGATGCGGATGTGTTACGTCGCGCGCATGCCAAAGGCACTAGCAAGCTACTTCGAAGTTGTTACCAAGGTCTTGATGGATACTACCACTGTCACGACGCCGTTCTGGAAAATCGTGTGCGCTGGGCTGTACACACTCGGAAACGAAGACAACAGCATTCGGATGAAGTCCATTCGATTGCTCCGCACGCTCGAAGAACGATCAGGCAGGACCTCGAAACTCCAGGACCTCGACATCAGTGTTTCAGACAAGACCACAGCGGTGTACAAGCTGGCACAGTTTGAGATTTCGCTCAGGCTTGCAAGCCAGCATCCTGAGCTTGCCTTTCACGTCTTCTCCGAGTTTTCAGCATACTTCAATGAACTTCAGCCGGATCATCAGCGAAACATGGTTTCGGGCATGCTGCCGTGGATACAGACGATTGAGCTGCAGCTCGATCCGAATGGAGGCCCGACTGCCGCCTCGTATATGCTACTGGTCAATCTTTACGAGATCACAGTGAAGAGTCCGAATACGCTACATAACGAGATACAAGCACTTTGGCAAGCTCTCGCTACTGGTCCGTACGCTGGTAATGTGCAACTTGTTCTTGATTTCATCATCGAGGTATGCCTCGATAAGAAGGAGCAGAACTTTGTACTGTTTGCGAGACAGATTGTGGTCTTCTTGTCCCAAACGCCAGCAGGAGCAAGAGTCGTTGAGTATCTGCTCATGCAGATTGCGCCAAAGACAATGGTTGCACAGCGCCGAGAAGCTGCGCCGGTGCCGGTCGACAATGTCGGTCTACCGTATATCGCGGATCTTGCGAACGTCCTGCCCACTGGTGCCAAGCAGCATGGTCTCTCGCTTGGTCAGTTGAGTATGATCCTACTGGTGGATCTGGTAGTCTCACCGTTTTCGCTGCCAGCTGACAAGGTGCCTGTACTCCTGCAAATCATTCTGGTGCAATGGGATCAGTACGTGCACCTTGTTCAAGAACAGGCACGAGAAATGCTAGTGCACCTGATACACGAGTTGGTCATCTCGAAGATCGATCCTGGCAATACGGAGATCGACAAGAAGTCCATTGAAGACTTTATTGAGTTAGTCCGGCATCACGACCAGAAGATCGCATGGAGCTACAATGATAGTGAAACTCGACCCGGTGGGGAGGATGGTCGCGCGGTCTCTGAGTCAATGTCTTACGTTGTTGATGAGGTTGTGAGGATATTCTCGATAACGTATCCCAACATCAAAGAGGAATGGGGCAAGGTGACCATGGAATGGGCGACTTCTTGCGCGGTCAGGCACGTGGCATGCAGGAGCTTCCAGGTATTCCGATGTGTTTCAACCACTCTCGACAGCAAGATGCTGGCAGATATGCTGGCTAGGCTTTCGAACACAATTGCCGACGACGAAAACCATGACTACCTCATCTTCTCGCTCGAGATACTGACGACACTGCGAAGCATCATCGGTGCACTCGAACCGCTGAGCCTCCTGGCATATCCTCAGCTGTTTTGGGTCACTTGTGCTTGTCTCGAGACCATTTTCGAGCGGGAGTTTCAAGAAGGACTCAGCATGTTGAATCTGCTGTTAACGAAGATGGACCTGAGTGATCCGGCTGTGCTCAAACTGCTCAAATCAACACAGCCCGAGAAGTGGGAAGGTGGCTTTCATGGTGTAACATCCTTGATCTACAAAGGTGTCCGCTCTAGCAAGTCCATGGCTCGTTCTTTACACACTCTCGAGAGGCTGATCAAACTACCGTCGAGCGAAACAATCGGCACAGACGACCGTTTGCTGTTCACTGTGCTGGCAAATCTACCAAGGTACTTACACTACTTCGATGACGACGGTGATCCAGCATGTCTCGAATCTGCAGAAACACTTGCGTACGCTGCAGAGAGCCAAAACTACATAAGCTTGTCAAGATCGCTGCAAGGTCTTACTCAAGGGAAGTACAGGTCGGAAAAGGATTTTCTCGTGCAATGCATGACGGCGATACGCACCACGTTCTTTCCTGCCCAGGAATTCCAAAGTTTGGTCTTCTTGCTTGGCATGGTCAACAACGAGATGGCATGGTTCAAGGTCAAGACGATGCAGATACTCTGTGTCATGATTCCAGATGTCGATATGCGGAAGGCAGAGATCGCTTGCCAAGGACCAGACCTGATATCTCCACTGCTGCGACTTCTGCAGACAGCGCATTGCCAGCAGGCTTTGGAAGTGCTTGATAACGTTATCGACATGAGTGGCACACCACTTGACAACAAGCACTTGCGAATGAGCATGGCCGGATCGCACTCCAGTCGCGCAACTCGCAAGGAATATGACACGACAAAGAGCTTGTATGGCATACCAGAAGAGTCTGGTTGGTCGATACCAATGCCGGCGCTACACTCGGCGCGGACTAGATCAAACGTTCATGCCGTCTTCTACACGCTCGCCTATGGCGGACTTGCAGGGTCACAAGACAATGCATCAAGCACGCCAGAAATCGAATTCCACAAAGACGACTACCAAGATTCGTACTTTGATGGCCGCACGGCTACTATGTTATCCGACGACACAAGAGCTGCGGACATCCACATGGGCGAGCTTGCTGAGAAGCTTGATACTCTTGACGACTTCTTTGACGACGATCCAGCGGAGTCACTACCAGCGATGACGAACGGTAACGGCACGCCTCGATGTCCTGTCGATGAGCGTGAACATCTGTATGACCAGCAAGCACTGCCCATCTTACATCGCTCACTGAAGCGAAACGCAAGCATAACTTCGTTTCAGACTGGCTTCGCCGAGAGAGGATATCAAGCACCACAACAGACCATGAACCCTGGCGCTTTCGCCGCAGGACCAGGAAGGCCTCCCCCAATCCGACCGGGCATGCACAGCCGGTCCGTGACGTCCCCAGTGATGTCAGTGGCGCACTCCAATGGTACATCACATGGTATGTCCGATGATGAAGCCGGTGATGAGCGCGAACCTCTTTCCGATGGAGACGAATATTACAATAGTCTGAGTCGCGCTCAGACTAACGAGAGCGCGACACTTCCATCACACGCGTATACGACAAGTAAGGCAGCAGCTGGTGGCGGCGGCGGCGGCGGACTCGGTAGTGTGTCGTCGTTCAAGGCGCTGAAGACAGGGTTGCGAAGACTCACGAGCAGTGGTGGCAATAAGGAGGCCAGGGACGTGTTGAGGGCGCAGGTGGCAGCAAATAAGAGTCCGAAAGTGCCGAAGATGCCGGTATTGTATATGAAGGAGAGTGGACCTTTCAGTGCTGAGCCTTGATCTATGGAGTGTGTGGTACGGACCGACTTGAGGTGAGGAGGTTTTGTATAGGTGTGTGACACTTTGTTGTATAGTACGGCGCTTGAACGTGTATGAATAGTATCGATACCCCAGGGAATTAGGAAGGATATGACATGTGTACTATCGCGCGCGAGATACAAATGGGATGCGAATTTGTGCAGCTGCCGCCGGTTCTTTTGCAATATCGAGTTCGAGTGAGGATTCCTGAAGGGCAGCCGCGAAGAAGCCCAGCGCGATGAACGAGTGGAGAGATCTGGGGCTGTGGTAAGAGCATGAAATCGTGCGTCCCGACTCCGAGGCGGTCATCAAAGGCGCGACATTGATGGGGCAATCTGCTCCGGCGGTGAAGCTTTCAAGCCCTTCTTGCTGGGCATGCCATAGTATCTCGACCAGTTTGAGGAGACTTCTGGAGTTCGCAGGGCTGTACCCGAGCAACCACTTCACTTCCAGCTCATATTTGACTTCCTCAGGCGTGATCACTTCACTTCTTGATCACGCAATGTCCCTTCTCAAGCTCACGCAAACCGAAGACAGGCACACTATTGCTGTCACATCCGCGAGCTCTGATTGAAATAGAAAGTACCGCACTACGACCACCAGTATCCCACCATATCACCTAACCAAGAACCACCACCATGCCTCGTTGCGCACGCTCACCGCTTGAGAACGCTTCTGATCAGCCGCATTCGCCACTCATGCGTCTCCCGCCGGCGCTACGTAGTCGCATCTACCGCTATACCTTTGAAGGCGCCACTATCATCATCCCAGAACCCACAGACAGAAGGCGATATGGATTGTCGAATCGATACACCAGGCTCGCTCGTCACCTGTAAGCAATTCCATGCTGAAGCCCCAGCTGGGTATTTAGTACTCTACGGTCAACAAATTCTGCACACTGAGCTTTGGTATGGGAAATCTGCGCCATGGGCGACTGCGGCTGTTCATGGAGCACATAATAGAAGGCGAGGGCGTGTTAATGGTCTTGCTCATGACATAGCTGATCACTGACAGGGGTGAAGATCCATGTGACCACAGAGGTCAGGTTCAACGACCACTGGTGCTGGCTCTCGTTTCGGAGAATCAGCATGTCACTTGGAGACCATCCAGAGGTTTCAGAACCTCGGAAGGTGGCACAGAGCTGTTACTGCGTAACGAGGTTCCTCGAATACGAAGCCCAGATGGCGTTCGCGGCCCCAGCACACACCCTCACGGAAGCGATCATGTAGTGCAAGTGTGCCACAATCTTGAAAATACCCAACCATGAACGGCTGAATCACAGCTTTAATTATAGAATACAAATCTACCAGTCGTTACTTTTCAATCCCATAGCACTGTCTCTAATAAGCACTGTCTCAACTCCACAGATCTGGGGTATCTCTAATAAAACACAAAACCAAAAAAGAAACCCCCCTCATTCCTCGCTTACACAGGTGGCAACGGTGCAGTCTTGTTATGCGAATGCATCTCTTCCATCGGTATAAATTCCTCCTCATCACTATTCATCGTATTAATCGTAATACTCCTCCCCGCCGGATACTTCGCAACACCACCATTCGACACCGCCGTTCGTCCAGACAGACCCGACGACGGCTCTGGTCCATGTCTAGCGCTCGAAGAAGTGCCCATAATGCCGGGCATGAAACGGCGAAGGAGGTTCCGGATCGAAGGCATAGCGGCGCATACGACTGACATTTGGAGCTCGACGGTGGACCAGTATCCGACGGCTGTGTAGTCCCAGGACAAATTTTTGGAGTTTCCGAAACGGATCAGGACTTGGAGGCGGATGATGGAGACGATTGTGACGAAGAAGCCGACGCCGAACATGGTCATGAGCCAGAATTTTTTGCGTTTGTTGAGCTACGGGCCAAAGTTAGCCCTCGACATAATATCAACGCGGATGCTAGAACTTGAACGTACCCTGAGCCTCCAGAGCATAGGCATCGGCAAACCTAGCGTCAAAAAGTCTAGCCCCACATTGGCACCGGCAGAAGCCCAGCCTTGAGCGTTGATATCGTTGCAATGACCAGGCATTGGTCCATCGCCGTAAGTCCATCTCTCCCAGGCGAGAGGGATGGGGTTGCACTGAAAGACCGAAATGAGCACAAAAGTTATACCATAAGCGACATTCAGACCGATGACGATTGAGCAAGCTATCCGGAAGCCTCTAGTGGAGAAGAATCGCAAGTATGTCAGGATTAGGGAGATCTTGACTGTGGGTAGCGCAGCGAGATATACGTCTTCGGCCCAGTAGTATATCTGTGAAGTCGTGTCAGTGGTTGTAGACCTGTAAGGCACTGTTGTGTTGCCGACCTTCAAAAGTAACGTGATGTTGGAGAAGGATACAGACCAGATGTCAGTAGCGAGACCAGCTTTGTTCACTGTTGATGATCAGCGCCAATTCTCCAAATGAATGAGGATTGTACGCACTTGGTACTGCCGAATAGGTAGTGGCTACAACCAGACCGACGGCGAGTGTCATAACGGCATCATCCCACCAAAGCTGATGCGACCAACCATTGTTGCTAGTACACGGCGAATGGATCTTGGACAGTATCCGCAGCACAAAAGCTATCAGAGCGAATACAAGGCCGATCATGACAGTGCGTTGTTGCGATTCTCGCTTGTCCCGGGCAGGTCTTTGGCATATGGTCTCGGTGATGTTCTTCGTCACTGTCGTTTGGTCAGTCTCTGGCAAAAAAATGTGTTCGCCATAATATCTCCGTACGCAGCTGCTGTTTGACCGTGCAAGAGTCGATGACGCATGTCTGGACCACTTCCGCAAGCTTCTTGTTATTGCAAGTACACGGTATATCGGCAGCCTCGCATGTTGAGTTGGCTATCCCTGACAGTAGACAAGACGACTACGCTGCGGTTAGCATTTGCTTGCAATGCGCCTGATTGGACCGACATACGCCACACTTTGGCATAGTTTGTATCAGACTGAGCGCCTCGCTTAAGGTCGTATTCTGAGCATTGGTGCCGATTGCAAGCGTAATGACGCCAACAACCAGAGCCCAGATATGGTTCATGGTTGCAACCGCTTCTGGTGGCACTCGTTTTGACGGTCATAGCATCTCAAGAAGGGGAATGCATGCATTTTCCAGACAAAGTAGGTCTGTATCATCGATGGTAGGGGTGAGCAGCATTGTCAGTGATGGGTTCGGACTACTGACGACCGTCCAGATGCCCTAGAGACTAGTCTCGCGTCCACTTGTCCAATGCGCTATTGACAACCCGAGCATTCCTAAGATCGGTCTCGCGAATGGACCAATCCGCACCATTCTACATAGTCGTTCTGCATCGCAAGGCTTTTTCCTCCCTCGCACCCGTGGCCTAGTATGGTCTATGATGCGGTAACATTGGCTGTATCCCAGCATGCACCAGGGTACTCTTTTCAGCTGTGGAGGATCCTCGTCGCGCCTACCCAGGTAGAGAGTGCATACAGTAGTCGAAATACTCCCAGTCTGTGAGGTACCGAAGAGATGTGAATGTGATATCAACAACCATATCACATCCAGGGAGCCATGCTGGTACAAGTTGTGCAGTCGTCAGCGGCCCGATGTGCCTCCGGAAGAAGCAGGCGTCTAGTCGCTTACATGAGGAGCTAGCCCAACGGCAATACGCGCGGGATTAAGCCCGGCTCGTTTAGTCTGACAGGCTTGATGCTGAGTACCAGGATTATGGGTTATGCGAGATCGTTTACCCTTTCCCACAGTTCCATTTCAACAGCCCTGATGAGGTCGGATGTGAAGTCTTGCCGAGTTATGCATACCAAACAGGATGATCGAC
This sequence comes from Passalora sequoiae, assembly GCA_013248845.1. NCBI lineage: Eukaryota > Fungi > Ascomycota > Dothideomycetes > Mycosphaerellales > Mycosphaerellaceae > Passalora > Passalora sequoiae. The sequence continues at coordinate 64,394 of WSQC01000008.1, read as the reverse complement.
GCATGCACCAGGATCAACAGGCCCTGTCGTTTTCGGGTCTTGACTGCTGTCGTGGCAGACGCGCAATTGGTCGAAAGTGCCGCTCAGCTAGCATGGGTGATGTCGTATCTAACCAGTAGAAAGAGCGAGTCGGCACTTTAGAGGTCGTTGGTGCTCACTTTGCCCTTCTTTGATTGTATGTAAGGTTGCAGTTGGTCTCTGGCCAGACGTGAAAAGTGATCTAAATGCTAGCAGAGCAGTTCGTGATCCGGGATGATCGTAATGCCTGTGCATCATAGACCGTGCCGGCGGCTAATATGTCCATCGTCTGGCGATTGGTACACAACGAGCTCTCCGATAATGGGCCAGCAGCTTCCGCGCACGATGGCTGATGAAGAGTAGGGAAGCTAGCGGGACCGGTCGTCGTGCGCTACTGCTGTGATGAAAGGCTCTCTTTCCGGTATTTACTGTTTCACTTTCCTTCATGTCAGCTGGTACTCCGTATCGGGTAGCCGTAATACTGGATACGCTTCTTGCGTCGACTTCAAGAAGCGTCTCGCCTCAATGACAACGGGCTGGATGTTTCGAGCTGGTCTCGAGCAACAATCAATATGGCCTGGGTTCGCGTTAGCAGTGACTGTGACAAGCATGTTGCTCTCGCTTTCGTTGACATCCGGAACCGATACAAGGCGGGTCCGCACTTAGGCCAGACTCAGGAGTCACCTTGGCTTCGCACATCCCGACTGCCGCAAATCTCCATACCGCGCTGTCAGCAGCGGAGGTGATATTGTACCTCTGGGCCGGCGTCGATCAGGCACCCCAGCGGAATCACAGCATTGTGGCCAATGGGATCGTAACAATCCCAAAATGCACTAGTTGACCTTCAATTGCGCTGCTCAAAAAGAGTATACAGCATGCAAGGATCAACACCATCCGACAAGTCGTGCAGTCCCCAGACGGAGCATTCCGGGAAGACGTGCGTGGTTGTCCGCTGATGGTCACGTTGTATCAACCACGGTTGCAGGCTAATGCTGTAAGCGCACGTGGCTACGCGGTCTAATGGGTACCCGGCATGAACCTGCAGTAGGTCGGGTTTGATGCTGGGGTTCGCAGGATCGCAAAGACGAGGAGGAGCGACGCATAAGACCATCAGTGTATAGACTCGAAGCTTCTCTTGGCATCAGCCTGAATGCTCTGATTGAAGTCTATACTACGCAAGTCTGTAGCCCACCGTTTCAGCAGCCGTTTTGTCGATGCTCTGCTCGTCGCCAATATACCCAATCGGCCAGAGTTCGCTGCCGCGTGTTTATCTCGGTGGTAGCTGGAGGCTTAGCGTTGTGAATGCTTATAGCACTAGGAGCGAGTAAGAGTCGCTCAATTCATGGCATCGGAACGACGCTGAGGTACTACACCCTCTATGGCAGTTTATCGAGTCGGTCGGGAAGTCGACGGATGCGAACAGCTTTTGCAACATAAGTCAATTTCCGAGAAGCGAGACTCGCTTACAACACCATTCGGAAACGATAGCGGACGAACAGAGCATCGACAAGACGACTGCTGGAACGGTGGAGTCTGACTGTATGGTGCCCCTTACGAGAGGGCATTGCGTAGCGCTTAGTATAGGATGCGTCCCTCTCCAACCACGCAAAGAAAGAAAGTGCACCTGTGGCAGCGACGAACAAACAGCCATATTCGAAGAGCTCAAAGCTATTGCGGAAAGGTGTTCTATATCATTGTTCCCTCCTCACAACAGCTTAGAGAGTCTCAAGCAGTCTACGCGATTCGCTAGTAGAATGGAGCATTCGTTGCGGTTACAGCTTTGGCAAACACCCGCATTAGCTAAAGCGAGCTTTTCCCCTCCCATATGTGAATCTGACTGCTGATGTGACCTTTCCCAGGGTTGATTGCTATCTTGAACAGAATCCAGAGCCAAAAAACAACTTCGATCTGAGAACTTCCGAGGCAGCAACAAAGCGAACGATCAGTATAAGTGTTGCTTCTTTCTCTCAGCATCATTCGTTGCGCGAGCGCTACGAAATCCATGATCTACTTGCTGTCCTAAAGTCCGCTCGTGGCTATCCACACTCGACTGTCCCTTTTCCGCACGAGACCCCGTTGTTGCATTTAACAGTGCAGATGCGAGGGGCATTCGAGTGTTTCCGATGATCTGATTAGCTAGTATAGTCCGAGCTTGGCATCAAACGGACCGCATGACGGACCGCCTGCCCTAAGGGCACGTGATACATACAGGTACGATTCCACAGTCGGTGTATTGGTTCGTTAGCTCGCGTTAGAGGTGTTTTGCGCCGCAGTCACACGTAAACTGATCCTCGAGCCAGCTGCTGACACTGAACGAGACAACGTGGAAGCGAGGCCTCGTGGCAGAAGATGGAAGTGCCGGCACATCCATCGATGGGCTCGACATTCTATCAGTCAATGTGTTCGAGGACAAAGACGACGCAAAACGTGATATCGACAGCACTCGCGCACGAGGCTGAAGGCACCGCACTTCCCATACGCTTGCAGCATGTCACTTGCAGGAAGCCGGGCCTCTTACCGACTTCCCGATGAAGGATGAAGAACACTTGGAAACTTCTTCAAGAGCGAGCCGGCTCCCAAGAAATCATGCAGATGCCGTATCACGCGAATACATTAAGTCTCGACGCCTGGTGGAAGTGCGCCGTGCATTTTCAGATGGCGGCATTATGCATCGCTTGAGCAGCGCATTCGTCGAACAGTGGTCATGTTGATGATACCCCTACCGCAGCAGTTCGCTATGCATGGCATTGCTGGAGATGAGCTCTTGGCTGCAAGCGTCTCATGCTTCGAGGCATAGTTTCTACGAGGCAACTCAGATATGCCTCGCAACGCGCCACAGCAATATGCTGGCGGGCCTCCGCATCAAATATCACGTGCTTCATTCTTCGGCTAATACTTCTCCACTCCTTATTAGGCCGACTCCTCAATTGAGTTGCGGTAATGCAGGGTTAGTGCCGAGGGAGCCACGATATCCAACGTTCGTTTATGAACGAGCAATGGACACTGAAGGTGAAGTGAGCCCATTTATCTAGGAAGTCATCTAGCATAATCGATTATGGCAGCAAACTCAACAAGACCCGTCCGGATTGCAGGTAAATCGACATGATCCAAGAAACACCCACAACAACCAGTGCTAATTATTTAAGGTGTATCTGGCTCAGTATCAGATCGACGCCATGGCCTTGCTCTGCTCGCTGCGAAGTGCGGCGAAGATCCGGTGGATGTCATCGTCGGCGATTGGATGTCCGAAGCCAACATGACAAGCCGAGGCATCATGAAGGCGGACAGTCTCGTTGGCAAGAAAGGCGACGAGTTCTTACCTGGTGTACCTACTGGAGCGGTTGGAGCCTATGAGCCAACGTTTCTGGAAGCGCTTGAGCCGGCATTACCGGATGTCGCCAAGCATCGTATTAAGATCGCTGTCAATGCCGGAGCATCGGACACCCAACTACTGCATAAGGTCGTGACTGACATGGTGAAGGCGATGAACCTGGACCTGAAGGTAGCGTGGATCAGTGGCGATGAGGTGTTTCCTGCACTGCAGAGAGCACGAAGGGAAGGCAAGTCGAAGTTCGAGAATATATCAACTGGTCAGATACTAGATAACTGGAGCTTCGAGCCACTCTATGCACAAGCATACCTAGGCGGCCTCGGTATCGCTGCGGCATTTGCGAGTGGTGCCGACATTGTGGTTTGTGGACGAGTGTCAGATGCAAGTCCTGTGATTGGCGCGGCGTGTTGGTGGCATGGCTGGACGCGCGATATGCTACACGAGCTGGCCAATGCCTTTGTCGCCGGTCACCTCATCGAGTGTAGTAGCTATGTTTGTGGCGGTCTCTTCTCTGGCTTTAAAAGCCTGGAAATGAAGAATTGGTACGATCTTGGCTTTCCCATAGCAGAGATCTCGCGAAGCGGTCAAGTTGTTATCACGAAGAATAAGGGCTCTGGTGGCGAGGTAAGCACCCAAACATGCTCGTCCCAACTTCTTTACGAGATTCAAGGCCCATGGTACTTTAATTCGGACGTTACAGCCATTCTCGACGACCTCTGGTTCGAGCAAATCGGTACAGATCGGGTTGCTCTTCGTGGTGTGAAGGGAGACTTGCCACCACCAACCACGAAAGTCGGCCTCACAGCAAAAGGCGGTTATCAAGCTGAAATACACTGGTTTATGGTCGGTCTTGATATCCAAGAAAAAGCCCGTATGCTCGAAGCGCAAGTTCGCCACGCCCTCAAATCGTCCCTCCCAAAGTTCAGTCGTTTAGACTTTACCCTTAACGGCACAGCCGCAGAGAACGCACGCAACCAAAACGCTGCTACGGTGGACTACAGAATTATCGTCCAAGCTAAGGAAGAAAAAGATATCGCGCCAACCAAATTTCTGCGTCCTATCATCGATCTCATCATGATGGGCTATCCCGGCTCCACCTTCCATCTCGACTCAAGACAGGGCTTCCCAAAACCTATTTATGAGTACTATGTGACTCTTCTCCCACAATCGGATGTTCAGCACAAAGTTCATTTATGGAATGGCAAGGAAATCGACATAGCTGGACCGCCAAGGGCCAAGACCTATCCGAGTCAGCAACCTAGTGAGCCTGTCGCGCAGTATAGTAAAGTTGGGCCGCTCGGTGAGACTGTGAAGGGTCCATTGGGGTGGATAGTGCATGCTAGGAGTGGGGATAAGGGCAGCAACGCGAACGTGGGTTTCTGGGTGCGGCATAGGGATGAATGGGAGTGGTTGCGGTGGGTCTTAAGTGTGGAGACCATAAAGGACTTGTTGGCAGATGAGTATAATGGGAAGAAAATTGTAAGTGAAGCCGATGTAGGGCTATGGAGATTCGTGAATGTGATGCTGATTGTGATACAGGATCGGTTCGAACTGCCGAATATGTATGCTGTGCACTTCTTGCTCCACGATCACCTTGACCGGGGAGTAAGTTGCTCAACGAGTTATGATTCTCTAGGGAAGAATGTGGCAGAGTATTTGAGGAGTAAGCATGTGGAGTTGCCAGTGAAGTTCTTGAATAGAGGGAAGCTATAGGGTACTGAGATGCCGAATTATGATCATGAAGTTACGATGCCATGCAAGAACGTTGCCAAGGACCGTGCGCTTTCTTAAGCACACTACTCTTTCAGGTTCTCCTACTGACGCGACCTCAAATCCAGCGATATATCTGATACCACGATTTCAACCTCGCTGGAGACAGCACACAACATGCACCTCGCCGGCCGTGTGCAAGCACTACCGGCCGAACTTTCCAGTCACATCCTCGAATATGTACTCGAGACGCCTGACGGCATCATCCAGCTCGATACTCACTATCGACCGCCAATCGCACTGCAGATCAATCGAAGTATCCGAGATGACATCGCCGCGCGATATTACGCCAAAGTCAAGTTTCAGATTCATGATAGACACACCCACGGCTTAAAGCGCTTCATCAAATGGTGGCAAGCAGTCTTACCGATTCACAGAGGCCTCGTCCGCATCCACTACAAGAGAAGCGGCATCCGTCCTCTCTGGCACGACTTCACGCGTGAGGTCCGCGAGTTGAACATAGCTATGGTGGAAGCAACCCATGCAAGGGAGTACCTTAAGGATTTTGGTGTTTACGTGCCGGAAGAAGCTCTCGAAGTTAATGTCTTCAGCGGCCGAGCTTTCTCGATCAGCGAGATTTGGATGACCGTTCCCGAGATCCTGGAGACTCTATTGTGGCTGGAGAGCCTTGACGAAGTCTCGTAGAGCATCTCGAGCAAGGCTATCGAACAAAAGCGGAATGGCTCAACTCCGAAACGCAAAAGCGCTCCTTGGCGGACAGAGGGAGTCTAAAGAGTGGCTTGTTGGATATGTCGCGAGTATGGATGCAACGGATGCGGTGATCTTGCGAAGCGTTTAAAAGCACCAGAACCTCGCGCAGACCCCCTAACCAACCTCCAACCGATTGTAACAGCCGGCGTGCTATGACACATCCGATACTGCAAAAGAAAGACCTTCCATGTCGCCGAGCATGAAACGTGAGTAGTCGGCGAAGTGTCTCTCCTGTGGCGACATCTTTCCAGTCAACAGAACTTCAGAATCCCGTGCTGACACTGCCCAGCCATTCCACATCCCTTCCTTCCCGCGCAACGCATGCTTCAAAGGCCGATACGCGAAAGCGATCACGTGGGCTGGCTTCGACGATCGAACTCGTGAAAGTCCTCGTCGACACTGCAGATAGGGTCAGCTTCGGTAGTGCTTTAGGTCTCCGTAGATTGCTACATACTCTACAATCCAGTCAGAAACACATTGTTTAGTCAGTGCAAAATGGGGACCGCAAGCTGCAAAAGGAACATACACTTCGGAAGCGGTCAGCCATTCTTCATTCTCGAGGCAGCAACAAGATATCTCTCGACTTGACTTACAGCACTATCTTGCAGCTTCTGAGGCACCAACCCCTGCTCGCTGTGTAAGCAAGCACATGTCATGTGACCAGGGCGTAGCGGTCATACCTCGGCTTTCGTCAGAACCGGAGCCGCGAGCGCTGTCTGTGCGCAAGCAGCGATTAACAAGAAAATGAGTTTCATGTTGTCCCGTCACGTTTGACCAGTTCACTCTAGTATGCCTCAACATCACCAACGAGCAAGATGGTTTGTGAGGACTTCATTTCTGGGGCAGTGCGCTGGCGCGGCGCCTGATTGCGCCTGCGCCCGCGCCTGCTGCTCCTCACAGCGCGTGAGGCTTATGCGCCAGCGCCAGCGCCAGCGTCTCGCTCGTACGCCCCTTAGGCGAAATCTTGCTGGCGCTGTTCGGCGCTCTGGGATATTGCGCCTTGACGTCCACGGTCGAGCAAAATGACATTGAGCAGGACCGATGACACCAAACCGGATAGGACAATCGAAAAGCCAATACATTTTCGCTGTGACAGAAACCCTGAAATTTGGTAGCTATTGATATCGAGGCCAAGGCCATCAATGCATCTAGGACTCAATCTTTATCTCTAGAATATGTCCAAAAGATCGAGCAGCGATTCAAACGAGAAATTGTTGCCACGTGAGGACAATCTCTACCAAGACTTCATAGCCTACCGAAAGCATGTCCGACGCAGGCACAGACAAATGGTCGCAGGCTGGATTGCGACAACGTGTGTTCTGTCAGCTGTAATCTTGTGGCTCCTGTTCCAATCGTTCACTATTACCGAATACGGATCCTTTGCCAGAGGTTTTGCCACTGAGCTGGGTATGCTTCGTTCTTCCTGAGGTAGCTCTATCATGGACTGAGAATGAGAGTCCAGGTCCAGCTAAGCCTTTGATTGAGCTTCACGAAACCGTCTTCACTGGTAGCCCGCGATTCCTCGATGATGGAACAGAATACGTTCCAGATGATGGAATAGACCGACCTTCGTACGTTGGGAAACCAAGCAGGTCCATTGACCATGAGTGGGCACTTCTGCATTGGGGTCGGTTCTTTCTGTTGACAAAGGAGGAAGCGCAATCCGCGTGGGGAGCCAAGTACGAAGAATATTGGAGTCCGAGACAAGGCGGATACGTTGCTGCTCTCGAAGTGATGCATACACTGCATTGCCTTGATCATATCCGCAAATCATTGTACCCAGAGCACTATCCTCAGGATAGCCCGGTACATGGAAGTTTGCACAGAGGTAAGCTATGAAATCGAGTGCTCCGCCGCGGAGCATGACGGCAACGTACTATACAGCCAGCTGTTGACATTTATGCTTAGACCACTGTCTTGATCACCTTCGACAAACGATCATGTGCAATGCTGACCTTACTCCAATCCCTTCCCGATTCTACCTTGGCATTGGTGATAACTATATCGATTCCAACCAGAAACACGTTTGTCGGAATTGGGCGAACATTAGAGATTGGGTCTCGGAAAGATTCAATGGTAGTTTGGCTGTGCCACCAGCTGAAGGCACTAAGAGTGGAGGCACAGAGTGGTCATGATGAGAGTATGACCACGGACAGGAAACGCTATTATCTGACGAATATACGCGAGTGGAGACGTTTGTGTCCGAGCGGAATTTGTTCGCCCTGCACGTGTGGCCTGTACGGGCGCGATGTTGAGTAGTTCACAGAGCGCGACATGTTGCCCTCACTACAGGGTGACGACCTGTACCACTCTGCGTTAAGTTCGAGAGTCATGCGATTGATATGCAAAATGATGACCACGTCATCGTGGTATTCCCTTGACTGTGGCTCCATGCGTTGTCTTTGCATTGGGACAGACTTCCAGCGCCAACTTCACCAAAATGCCTCTGCTGCAAGCTGATAATGCCTCAGAAGTCAAAATTAAATCGCAAGGAGCTGCATCAGTGGCAGCAAAAGACGCGTCACCAGATCGTCGCCGCATCAGCAGGCAGCTGATTTTTAGCCATTACAAGCGCGCCTCGCCATGAAACCAGGATCTTATGCATGTTGTGCATCATGCACCAGGTTACGCACTAAAGCTAACCATACCCAGTCATGAGACGCATATCTGCACGAAACAGTGCTTCTCTCACCAAGTGTTTCTAATCTGTTTATGTATCACCAAGACAGGGAATATGGTGTGGAAAGGATACTCGAACAAGTATCTTCCCATCGCTGATGGATACTCAGATGATGAGAATGGGGTAGAGTGTAGGGTCCAGTAAGCAACAATGCAATGATATGGCTGTTAAACGTGCTGAAGTGGTCCACCAGGAATGAAGCTCATGCCTGCAAGCGATCATTTCTGTACTGGAAGCTCGCCGTGTCGCTGTTCGTACTTGTGGGTTCCATGATATTGTTTATGACCCTAGGCGGATTGAGTGACGACCTTCCAATCTGCCGAACGCCTATCGTTCGTCAGGAGTGGCGAGCATTGACGACGGCGGAGCGTAGGGACTTTTTCCGTTCTGTGAATTGCCTCAGCACCATTCCATCCAGATGGACTTTCAACGGGACTTTGTACGATGACTTTGCCTATCTACATGGAACGATTGGCTCATGGTGTTAGTACTCACCCGACGAAAATGGAGCTCTTGAGCTGAACGCCCATTGCCGGTCTGAGATCTGATTCTTCTATCAGGCCATCGGTCAGCGTCGTTCATGCCTTGGCATCGTTGGACGCTACATATTTGGGAAGTGGCGCTCAAAGAACAGTGTGGGTTCAAGGGGCATATCCCGTCCGTACATCCTAGGAATAGAGCTATGGCCTGCACTGACGTTGTGATGTAGGTACTGGGACTGGACACGAGACTGGATGGACCTTGCGAACTCGTCGGTCTGGAATCCGGAGAACGGATTTGGAGGTGATGGTAACCCCAATGGACAGCGAACGGTAGGCAACGGTAGTTGCGTCCAAGATGGTCCTTTCGCAGATTTACGACCGATACTGTACAACCACACTTACGAGACTCACTGTCTATCCCGTGGCTTCAATGACAATGGCACGTTGGGTCGGCTGCCGAGCACTCCGTATAGTCCTGAGGCTATCGGTCGAATCATGCGTCTCGAGAGCTACGAAGATTTCAATTGGGAAGTCGAGTACCGTCTGCATAACGTGATGCACCCAGCTATCGGAGGCGACTTCCGCTCCATGACAGCTGCAAATGGTGAGCTCAATCCATGAAAACTAGCCGTTGCGCCACTTCGCGCAAACACAGCTGACATGGAACGTGAAACTCCTAGACCCGGTATTCTATGTTCATCACGCACAGCTGGATCATATGTGGTGGCAGTGGCAACAGCAGAGACCAGAAACGAGACTGACTGCTTACTCTGGGAAACACATGTTCAATTCTACCGAAGGGAATGCCAGTTTGCAAGACTTGCTTATGTATGGCGGATTTGTACCAGACGTGCCTGTCTCCAAAGCGATGAATACGGACAGTGCAGAGCTTTGCTACCGCTATTGAACATACGGTGCACGAGGTCATCACTGCTGGACTCGAAGCGGCTAGTTATATCCACTTACGATTTGATGAGCTGAAAGATATTGCTTCTGATGCGCTCGTGTCGCTTGCAGCAGGTGTGCAAGTCATCGCTGCCGACACGAGCAAAGGCTATGATGAAGGTAACGAAGCAGAGCCAGTAACGTAGCAGCAATCTGACAGAGAAGACTAAAGAAGAGCCATTCGATACAGTGTGCCAGCGACTAGTTCATACATCCTCATAGATTAGTGGCATCGTCGTGCCCCTGTTGGCAAAGACGCTCAGTCATAGCAACTCTTGATGAACTTATATTTCTTGGCATTGTCCCTCAAAAATAATACAATGAGATCCACTGTGGCTAGGCTTTTGATAAGTCCTTTTGGAATCAAGTGAGCTACTGTCGAGTATCGCGGCCTAGTGGCATGTGTTGACGACAGATTTGTGAATCCAAGGGGTCCTGAGGCTTCTTAGCGACTCAGTGATTTGCTTGTACATAATATCTGTCCATGACCTGTGGCAGCATCTTGCTGCAAGGTTTCGCTATCACATCATAGCTGCAGGAATCGTAGGCTTGACATGATCATAGCACCTGCAGTACTCCACAACGAATTGTCCGTGCGTCCCCAACACACTACTTATATAAGCTTCGCCATTCATTTTCCTCCCTCTCCAGCTTCTTCACAAAGTCTTATTCGAAGCATCAAAAGAATACTCCTCCAAAAGACCATAAACATAATCCTACGACCACAAAGTCAGCCGCGCTCTCAAATCACCTAATAGCATCAAATAATGACATACCCAATCTTTGCACGCCCTCTCCCCCGTTAAAATCCCAACCCCATTGTTCATAACAGGATACTGCACATCCAACGACCCCGCACATCGAATCCCCTCTTGTAAATAATCGAAACAATGATCCAGATGCAGCGCACCATGATCCAAATCGAGCAATTTCGTCAATTTGTGACGCGGCGCAGTGTGGAAATCCTCGGGCGTCAAGCGCCCGGCGACGAGGTCATAGAATGTTTCACGGATTCTGATCTGGGACAGAAAAAAAATGAAAGGTCAGTCGAATGTGTCTAGGGCTCGTTCCGCAGATGCGTATAGGGTCGTCGTACTAGACAGTGTAGCTGGTGCGTCATGGCTAAGCCATAGATGCCTTTGTTCCGGTCTGTGGGGTGTTTGACGCCGGGTGGCAGGCCGTATTGCTCGGGGTCGTCGATGGCGATGTAGCCCTTGGAGGCTTGTACATCGTTAGCTCTGGACGCACTCATGTATGCGAGGAGTCTGACAGGACTGATACTTACGGCCGATGAGCGCATTCCAGGCTTTGTTTGACTCGATTGTTGCTGGCAACATAAGGAGTTCATCTGGGGTGAAGTTTGAAGGCTTCACGGGTACTGCGGTACATCAATGAGCCCTCTAAGCTTTTTGAGACATCCTGTCTCGACTGTACCGTTCTCCAAGAATGGTATTCTCGTTCCCTTTTCAGGCACTGCTGCGGCAGCGGCTATGCGGTCCGTGCGCGAGTCACGATACTGCACGTCCGGGCAGAGGGAACTTCTACTGTAAAATGAATTGGCTAATATTGTGCCCGAGAAGGCAGCGGCAAACATTGTGGCGCCAAGAGCCAATATTCGAAGAAGTCCAATTTCGGAACGTGCTCTAGACGCGCGCATCATGCCTGCTTCATCGTACGCGTATCCAGCGTCTGCATTGGAATCCTGGCAATCGTCTGGTGTTACTGCTCGATACTGAGAACAAGCTGAATCAGAGTTTCTCAGTCGATTCCAGAATGGTTTCTTGGCGATAGTATAGGCCATGGCAAAGTTGTGTGCTCCACCAGCGGTGAACGACGCGAACAGCGAACGGCGCTGTAGTGTGACGTGTGGCACTGTACTCTGATGCGGGAAAGTTTCGTCGATGCTGCGTCTCTAAGCACTGGCGCGATGCAACAGCACGCTTTGGCGCATTGTCGCGCCTAAGTCGTGCCAGCTTTGGTTGTTTCTTGGCATTCTTAAGCGACGACAGGCTTTCAGCAGGGCTTAGGTGCCTTGTTGCCACTATGGAAGTTCTCATTACAGATGTGTTGATGGCTAGAATGCTGGGAATCAGAGGATATGAGCGGCTTCGCACTTCTGACTGCTCGGTCGATGAGGAGAAGCACTCGTGGGCACAGGGCGCGGACCTCCAGGGCAATCACATGCCCAGATCTAGCTGGGGACTTCATCTCATTATCGCGGCTCAAAGTGCCATCATAGTCGGCCTTGCGCTATATGCCTTCTTCGGTAGATCAAGCGATGCGACCTGTGGTAAACAGCTTTCACCTTACTGTGAGTAACGTCAGTCGCCACCTGTACAAAATGAGCATAACACATGATGATCCTCGACTCTGCAGCTCCGTACTTTGACTCTGGCACGCTTGAGTATATGGATTACACGGAACAGAATCACCTGATGCAGCCCTCCCCATACCGAGGTCAGCCGACGCCAGAGGTGGAAGAGGCCTGGTTGAAGCTATGGCGATGTGAGATGCTCCTCTCAGCCACGATTGTTGATCAGGAGAATGACACTAATGGTATGGCTAACGACAGTACCGATGATTCATTTCCCAGAAAACAAGATGTCCGCGCTCAACAAGAGCGACGCGGCACAATATGCTCGTGCATCACCTCAGTACGGGGGTGGCATGCTCGGTTTCCTGAATGTTTTCCACGAGCTTCACTGCTTGGTAAGTTCCAAAGATTCTTGTTCCAACCGGTGACCTGGCTCTGAGCGCAATTAGAACGCTATTCGTCAATACACCTATCGCGACAGCTACGACTACAGCAATGTTACGGCCTTCCGTGCCCCAGAAAACATCGTCCGCGGCCACATCGATCACTGTATCGAGACGCTTCGCAAGCAGCTTATGTGCACTTCAGATGTAACGCCAGTCGTGTTCATTAAAGACGAGTCCAGGAAGTCAGGTATGAAGAGCGACTTCAATATCAAGCGAAAGTGTCGAGATTACAGCAAGATCCAGGAGTGGGCTATTAAGCACATGGCTCAGCCCGAAGGCCTCGACGACATACATGAGATCCCAGAAGGTGGTCCTGTAGCCTCCAACATGGCATAGCATTAATAAACAGTCTATGTTTGATGTAGCCACGTCATTATGCAGAAGTGCGACTATCATGTGTCCAATAGTCTGCAATCCACGACGCCAGCTGTTCAATTTCTGCATTCTGAACAGCGCGCAACTCATGACTGTAGTCGCTCTGGGGCATGAAAAGATCGTCCTTACTGCCGCCTGGATGCACAAATACGCGGATGTCGTCAGTATCATTGCTGGGTCCTCCGGGTCTGTCGGGTGAAGATATCGACAGGGCGAAATAAGGGTCCATTTCGCCATTAGAATAGATAAGCCGATGGCTTTTGGGTGAAATGTTCCATCCATCGTATTTCGCGTTGAAGTCGTTGAACGTCCCACCAAGCTTGTGTCCAAATCCTTCGCCTTCGCCTTCCGGAAACGTGAGACGGCACTCCCGCGCATAACGTTCAGGCGTGACAAAGCGACTCATGAGCGAAGGTCGGCCTGCTGGTGCTGGTGCTGGCCATGAAGCATATGGCTCGTTGCAGGTCAGCCATTTCCACTGGCGTCTGACAGCACCATCGTTAAAGGAGATGTCGGTGAATTTGGGGTTTTCAGGGTCGTAGGTGTCCCAGCAGCCGGTATTATTTCCCTGGCCTTGGTATTCGGTGTAGCCAGCTCTCTCGCAGAATTGCTTCAAAAGGCTGACGTACGCAGCATATCCAGAGAGCGCTCGTTGCAGTCCAACGCCATTTTCATCAGGAAGCTCCGCGTTCGGTTGTTCAGCAACACCTTCGACGTAGTCGCAGAATTGCATGTATGAGGAGGGACGAGTCACCGACGACTCAGCCCATTGCAGTGGGCCTATATGCAGTACGAAAGCGAAATCGTCGTCCTGTAGAAGGTGTATTCCGAATTCGGACTTCAACGTTTGTATGTCCTCTTTTGTACCTTGACATTCAGTGAGTCGAAACCATAGCCAACCACGCACAGCTGTTCTGAAAGCATGGGTAAATAGTGCTTACCGTGCTGTAGGACTGTATCGACATAACGAATTACACGGTCGACATCCTTGGTACAATTCTTAGGTCCGTACTTGACGGCAGCATCATCGAATTGCGAGAAGCGGTCCGTCGCGACAGTCATTGGCGAAGACGCGACATGAGCCTAGCGTCAGATCAATAAGTGGAATTCAGCATCGCCAAAGGTTAGAATTAAGCGACTAACCCAGAAAGTTGCAGGCGTCCTCTGAGACGTCCATACAGTCAGTGCTCCAGCATACCCTCCTCCTATTAGAATCCAGGGTGCAGCCTTTGTATTCGAAGCCGTGACATGTTGCTCACCATTACTGGGAAGGAAGGGCAACTCGACGTTCTCGGCAAAATACGCAATGTCTCCTAGACCTTGCTCGATAGTCAGATATTTCAGGTTCGAGGTTGTGGCAATCTCGAATGGGTGGGAGTTCCCCCAAAATCGATGCTCCAGCAAGATGATCGCAGCGCCCAACCTTTCCGCTATGGCTTCCACTAGAGTTTCATTTCCTTGCAGGTCTTGTCCCATTCCCGCGATGCTCTTGTCACCACCTAGATACAAGATAATGGGCGCGTGCTTCGGATCCTGCTCGTTCCAGTGAAGCGTGTTCCAATAAAAGAGTTGATCAAAGGTACCAAGCTTTGGCTGGCTATGGTCAATAAGTTGGGAGAAAGTTGCATTGCCGCTGATAGCCAGGCCTTCGCATGCCCTCGTATCTTGACAGCTATATCCACTGGTCGTGAAACCGGGTACGCTTATGGCACAACTTTTGCCTCTGCCCAAGCGAAACAAACAGACAAGAGCACGCAGCAGGAAGTCGAACATCCTATGCCGAACGCAGAAGCTACAGCCGGGCTGAGCACCGAGACAATTGATGCGGAGAGCTTGAAGGTCTTCTCCCTTCACGCCGAATGCCGTTGAACTTGCCGCTACAAACTTCTTCACCAAGTCCTGTGGGCGGCATGACCATCGGCACGCCTGTCGTGAGGGGCAATCAAATTGTTGGCCGATGGTGTAAATGCTTGTTGATAGTCAGCGTGGCGCGTGTTCTACCCTCTGATGTCGTGCAATCCGTTAGGCGCCACAAGGGCGCCAGGCTGGCGCTCTGTATGCAGGGCAAGATTCCTTGTAACAGCTGCACAGATGGCAAGGGCATATAAACCTAACTTCAGATCAAGTCTGTGTTAAGCTAAGTCCATCTGGCCCAAGGCACAACATTACATCCCACAAAGATGCAGTACCTCTTCTTGCTACCGATCGCGTTTGCGATAACGAGTGTGTTTGGCGTTCCAATCAATGTCTGTCCAGCTCTTACACACTCACATTTTCCGAGCTGACGTTGATGCCAGCCTGCTGCGAATGACCAGTTGCAAGCACGCCACGAGTACCTCGAGAACACCACTCCAAATTCCGTCGAGGACTACATCATTCCCATCGACAAGACGAAGCGTGCAGAATAATCCCTCAGGACCGATGTCGACGCATTGAAATAAATCAAGACGAGGAATACTCTTTCCGAGACACGCTCTTTTATGCGATATTTCAAATGGTAGCCGGAAGGCGCTGCCTTCCGGCATTGCAACGGTCTTTTTCGTGGTCATCGTGATGATAGGTATCTCTTGGAGGAGCAATGTATGAGCGTCAGGTCCAGGCGCACGCGTGACGGGTGATGCCGCAGCTTGGCGCGGCAATGACAGTCTTGGTCGGCACTGACTGTCCACCTGAGAGCGGGAAATATCATCGAGATACCAGCGTTCAATGCTCATATCATTGCAACAATCACAGTGCAAGCAACTGCTCTCTCTCTATTTGAACAACACATTCGCGTTCATCCCCAAAGCCAATTCTTTCCATCCCTTGCGTTCAGAAGCCCCCGGTGACTGTCCATCGACGGCGCGCCAGCACGATTCGACAATTCCCTGACAATCAAAGCTGCCATTAGCCATGGCATCTGCCATCTTGGCTCGAAAGAACTCGCGCTGGTCGCCTGTGGCTACAGTGGCCACAGTGAGGAATGGCCATGCCAGGCTGGCAACATCAATCGAAGGTTTGTACAGTGTCCAGGCCTTAGCGGCACGATCGATGCTATCTTGCACCTCTGGTGCCCTGACGAACGCTCCAGACACCGTGACTTGAAGATCGACCAGAACTGCGTGAAGGAAGATGTATGTCCTCAAATGGATGAAGCTAACACTGTGTGCGCCATCAACCGGATCAGGAACCGATTGTGCGTTCAAAAGGGCAGCATGGCTCGGGAGCGACAACGCTTTGGAAACTCGGCTGATACCTTCTTCTACCAGAGCTTCTATCCTGCTGGCTCTGGTAAGGAGTTCACGAAGGCTGAGTTTTCCATGCTCCTCGCACCCTCGCTTCCAACAATCGAGAGCGACAACGTCGATCAATATCAGGACAGCCCAACCTTCGCAAAGATGCGTGTGTCGGAAGACCTCTGAGAAGTCATCCGTCGAGAGTAGCTTCCTGTAAGCATCGGCAGCCGCGAGCGTTTTTCGTGATATGGAGGACGAAATTGCATCATTCCACAGAAGCAAAGAGCAGAAATAGTAAAGAGTCTTCGTTTCCATGTCTGACATTGGCCGGTCTAATGGGCGGAAATACACGGTAGCGTATGTTGACGAACGTCGAGATTCGAGAGAGGCAATTTGTCTCATTGATGACTCATGGAGCGGCTGACTGAGTGCCAACGTCTGATGACCGATGCTGTCAACCAATCTCTGGGCTGCAACATCAAGATATGATCGACACTCTTGCAAACGGTCCGCCCCAGCCTAGCGGTGCATACACGTTAGTATCCGTCACCAGCAGCGTTAAGATGAATGGCATGCGCGCTAACTAACCTCGAGATGAGCCAGCTGGATTGCGCCAATGATGTCCTCGCCTGGAACAGCCATTGGCGAGTTTTCAAGCTCTGAGAACATCTGCATGGCGAGGTCCCGATACGTTTGAGCGTCTTGCGTAGCGATCATGTGGGCCTCACTTCCCGCGGGCACCAATAAAGACTCTCTGTGAGCAGCCATGCTTAGTGAAGTTTGCAAGAAGACCTGCGAGCGCGTTAACAAAAAGAGTAGACAACCTCTGTTCGCGCCCAGGCGCCCCTGATTGGGTCCGCAATCGTCAAGAAATCGCATAGAGAGTTGGAACTGTCTCTCAAGTGGCTCTTCATTGGCTGCCGCATGTCCGAACAGGACGTCAAACAGCCCGCCCAGAGTATTGGATCTTTCATGTTGAGCCTGCGTCTGGGCACTGCTTTGAGAAAATGAGACGTCCTCAGCTGTAAGCGCCACCTCGAACGCTGCAGTGGCTGGCGTGGATAAAATAGGTTGATGTGGTGTTGCCGTCATGCCACCGAAATCCAAGTCAAAATTGCCAAGGCTGTCAAGCCCAGGCGACAGTGGTGAGAGTAGCAGATCTTCGTAAGTATTCGGCACGTCTGTCTCGTAGTGACTGGACTGCGGCCGCCCGGTATCCAGGCTTGCTCTTTGCGCCGCGACGCCATCGAAACTGGATCGGTTGCGCCTTGAGTGCTTCGACGAAATGGACAACCTGACAGCTTCCTGCCTCTCCCTCTCGCCCTTATCTTTCCAGTCAGGCTTGGGCCCGTAGCCATGACATTGGACGTCGCGCTGCACACAGTTGAGACAAGGCGGGCCGTCCTCGAAGCATTTTTTTCGGCGCAGGCGACATGTCCAGCATCCATTCCTAGATCGATGGGTAGAGGTCATGTGAAATCATATCGTGGAGGTTATATTATAGCACGTGCTCCTGTCTGAATAGCCACCTAGTCGCGACGTGCGGTCCGATCTTGTGGATAGTCGTGATGGTGTAGTCGGAGCAAGCGCGTACGTATGTGATTCGTTCTGTCCGATTCTCGTGCGCAACCATGGTCTTTCTGGTGGTGTCAGAGCGTGAAGCCTGTCAAGCCGGCTTCGAAGGTGGCCCCGTGCTACTGTCGAGTGTGCATGAACAGCGTGTCACATAGCATCGCCTAGTGCAGTAGCTGTAGCGTGGCACGATGTCGGCGCACATTGTCGAAGTGTGCTTTTCGGTGTAAGCTACTACCGGTATGTGTTGGTGGAGCGGTCAGCAAATTTTTCTTCGCCAGGCCCTTCTAGTTGGGCAAAGTACATTTTGGAAGTGGATATCAACTGGGGGGATGCGGCTGCCTCGCGTATCGTGACGACACTTTGTGAAGACAGGAAGCTACGTTCGAACATCTTGGAAGTTGCAAGTGCTCAATGCACTGAATGCAGGTGGTGTCATGGTGGCCCCTGCCCTGCGACTTTCCGGGTCCTGGGATATCCTGGTCTCAACAAAATTCCGGGGTACGAGCACGCAAATCGTGATGCGGCTTGGCGGCATGCAATCTGAGACAAAATTGCAGTGCCGAGCCGAAGACGTATCCCAAACGTCCTCCACTCTACTCTCAAACATCGTGGGACACACTGCCTCACTGCCTATCGTGCGTGCCGCCGTCCATCACTGCGACGCTAGCAAGGCTCCATGGCAGCTCTTGCACGACCAGACACACCCGTCAGCTCGTGTCTGTTTCCGCTGCGAGTACGCTCGATCTCGACAGACCATGAAGCGCAATGCAAATCGTCGACAGAGCCTCACCAACGAAACGGATCGGTTTCGCAAGCAGTACATCTACATTGGGGAATTTTCAGGCTCCTCCTCGCTGTACATGTGTGCACGACGTCCTTGTGGCCCCAGTATCCCACCAGAGTTTCGATCGCAGCCTGTGATATGGAGGCTCAAAATCTGTTATGGGCGTGACTTTGACCTTGTAGACTGGGATCACGGGGAAGTGAGGCTGTGTTCGCTAGATTGCAGTTTTGCCAGCCTGAGTCCGAGGGTAGTAGTAGTAGTAGTCTGCGATCAGAATCTTTCCCAGCCTTAGTGGAGGCTCGATAGCCGCGATGATCCGGTTCGACATTGCACCCAGCTAGGGAAAAAAAATTGATATCTTGGGCGCGAACGCTGACGCCAGGTCAGCATGCTGAAGAAGCCGAGAGCCGTACCTTTGATCATTTCGACGACCCTCGTGCCTGCTCCTCTCGTCAGCCTTCTCGACTGCCATGGACTACTGCCCTCCGGACGCCGACCAGAGCTTTGGGCCCAGAATCAAGACCTGCCATCGCTCACTCGACTTTACACTACTGTTCGAGGACATCTTCTTCACGCTACTTCCATCATGCATCTTCGTCGCCGCCGCCATTACCCGCTTGTGTGCAATTGCACGACAGCGTACGATCGGTACATGCTTCATTCGCCATGATCTGATCACATTCTTGGCCCTGGTGGCTTATAACGGCCTACAACTATCGGCTCTGGTTGAGGTAGCTTCGAACGGCTTCGAGAAAACGACTTTGACTGTCGGGGCGGCAGCAATGTCCTTTGTCGCGGCTGTGACTCTGGCTCTGCTAATCTACCTGGAGACGGCGTGGTCGGCGCGTCCGTCAACATTGCCAGGAGCGTACCTCTTTCTCAGACTGCTACTCAGCTTCGTCACTCTGCGTACGTACTGGCTCATAGACAGACACTCCACCATGACCCGGATCGCGCTCGGCACTGTTCCCATGTACGCGATCTTGCTTGCCATTGAAGAGTGCGCCGGCATTCAGCAATCGCGGAGACGTTCCCGCAGTATTCGCAAGGCAGAAAGTGCCACCTTTAAGGATGAAAAGACCATTTCCAAGGAAGGCAGGGCCGGCTTCCTCAGCAACAGTTTGCTAGCCTGGGTCAATGCTCTGCTCTGGACTGGACGCAAGAGAGATCTTACGAAAGTGGAAATCGATGCTGTCTGTTGCGGATTCAGCACGTCTCCTCGTGCCAATGAATGCGAGCTGCTCGAGGCCTTCCATCTCTGTACGTGTGCAGAAATATGTAAGCACAGTGGTCGATAACGTTGACTGTGTGCACACTAGGCAAGATCTGTGGGCTCATCGAACTGTCCATTCGGCGAGTAGGTGCGCTTATCTTCTATCCGATAGTCCCAAGACTCTGTGTCGCTGCTTTCACGTACGCCCAGCCGTTTCTTACTACGTCATTGGTTCAATACTTCTCACGTCCCGAAAAGCCTCTAAATGTTGGGTGCGCTCTCATTGTGGCCTCATTGCTTGTGTATGGCGGTACCGCTGTAGGTATCCTAGCAGGACTTTCGATCACGGCGCTAACGGAAGCGCAGATTGCAACGGCGTGGTATCGCACCCTCTCGAGTAGATTCGTCACCCAGGCACGAGGGCTCCACATCGAGCTCGTTTTCCAAAAGACCCTGAAGCTTGGCGAGGACGAAGCGACTGAGTCGCGAGTGTTGGCCATGATGAGTTCGGATGTTCAGAGGATCGCAACCGCCTCATCTTTCGTTCACGAGCTTTGGTTCGCGCCGCTTGAGACCATGCTGGCAACGTGGCTGCTCTGGAGACAGCTTGGCCCGTCGTGCTTGACCGCCGTGGCAATAGCACTTCGTAAGATCTCCTCTCCCTATTCGTATCGCAATCATGTCTTAACAGTCAACTGACGCATGCTTTGCAGTATCTGCAGGTGGGTCAGTTTATGTTGGACGACGCATTGGCTCCGAACAGCGCACGTGGCTTCAGGCAAGTGAGAGAAGGATCGCGGCAATAAAGAAAATGCTGTCGTCCTACAAGTCAATGAAGATGATGGGCATGGAGCATGACGTGGCTCTAAGCATTGGCAGACTACGGCAACTTGAGTTTGCTGCATCGAAGCTTTTCCGAAGACTGATGATAGGAAGCGTATTCGTCTGTAAGCCAGCATGCCCTGCTTCCCCGTTTCGATTTGTATCCCAAGTAGCACTCCGCTCACTATTTTGCAGCATATTTTACGCTGGCAATGGCACCCGTTGCGGCAATTGGCACTTACGTCGGGGTCAACAAGACTGGAGCACATGCCTTCAGCGCGTCGAAGCTGTTCACCTCACTCGTTCTCATCAGCTTGCTGTCGACACCCCTGGTACGTCTTCTACAAATCGTCCCACAATTTGGGGCTGCTCTCGCGTGTGTCTCGCGTCTAGAAACTTTCCTACGGAGACCGGAACCGCCTCCTGTCCACATGGATGCCGAAAGGTCATCCCAGTTGTCGTCTCGCCACAGCCATGGCACATTAGACCAAGGAGCCGGAGAAAAGCCGGCATTTAGTTACCAGGTCGAGGATCAGCCCTCAGACTATGCTATTGTTGCAAGAGATGTTGCATTCTGCTGGGAGTCACGGGTCCTCCTGAAAGATGTCAACCTCGCGGTACCGAAAGGTCACCATATTGCCATTACTGGCCCCGTTGGCTGCGGCAAGACTACGTTTTTGCGGCTCTTGCTAGGCGAGATCCAGCCATCGAAAGGTACTATCAGGATGAACAGGTCGGTACCGATCGGCTACTGTTCTCAAACACCGTGGCTGGAGAATCTCACAATAGAGGAGAACATCTTCCAGGACGGTTGTCAAGATGAGACCTGGCGGCAGAAGGTAATCGAAGCCTGTGTAATACGTCCACTTCTATCGACACAGATCGCGGATCAAGTGATAGGAAGTCAGGGAGCTCGGCTCAGCGGCGGTGAAAGGCAGCGTCTCGTAGGTCTCTGTTCTACAAAGGCGACACTGCAACTGCCAGAAGATGTTCAGCATACTAACGTCGTCTTTAGGCCCTCGCACGCGCTGTGGCAATGCGACCATCGGTGCTGATCATCGACGATGTTCTGAGCGCACTTGACAAAAGGACACTAACGAGCATAATGAGTAATTTGTTCGGCGAAGAAGGCATCCTACGCCATCTAGGAACGACTGTCATTCATGTCACCAACGACGGTGAGTAATAAAATTGATTGTTGGGCATGACTAACACGTGCTAACAAACTGGAAAGAATATATAGCAAAGAACGTAGATCTCATCTTTCGCATCGATGACGGCAATCTCCGTGCCGATCTTGTCCCGAACGGCATCGCTGATCCTGATAGCCCGAGAGCATCGAAGCAAACAGAAGACGCAGAACATCAACAGAGCAGCACGACAGACGCAGTATCGAAAGAGAATTCCCAAGTTGTCAAGTCAGCTGACCAAACTCCCACATTAACCGACAGAGAAGTCTACCGTGCATACTTTGCTTCAGTGGGCCTCCGGATTTTTGCGCTATTTGGCATATGCGGAATTCTCTTTGTTTTCACGTTCAAGTTCCCAGGTAATTGAGACTAAGCTCGACCTATGCATCACGTACTGATCTTAGCGCAGATGTCTGGGTCAAATGGTGGGCAGATTCTCTGTCCAGATCTCACTCGAGAAGTAATTCGTACTGGACAGGGCTCTATGCTGTCCTTAATGGGTTACCGCTGATCATGCTTTCAATATGGCTGAGGTACGTGGCTACGGTCCTTATCGTTTGCAGCTCGTCTGATGATCATGGAAAGCATCCTGATGTTACAAGTCGTTCCCAAGTCCGGTCTCGAATTCCACCACAAGCTCTTGAAGACCGTGCTTGGCGCAAAATTCAGCGTCATGAGCAGAATCGATGTCGGAGATTTGATGAACCGCTTCAATCAGGACATAATGTTCATTGATTCAATCCTGCCTCTCCATATGCTGAATACAGTATCTGGAATGTGGATGTGTATTGCGCAGATCGTTTTGGTTGTCGTACCTGCCATTTACTTCCTGGCCGCCTTGCCATTCCTTTTGACGATAATCGTCGTCCTTCAGAGGTTCTATCTTCGGACCTCAAAGCAACTGCGTCATTTGGATCTACAATCTAAGGCAGCATTGCATACAAAGTTCTCTGAGCTCTGGGAGGGCCTACAGATTGTCAGAGCACACAGACTACAACACACGAAGCACTTGGCATTTTTGGAGAAGCTTGAGCAAAGTCAGAGGCCATTCTACCTGTTGACAATGGTCCAAGCATGGCTACAGCTTGTGCTAAATTTGCTTGTGGCCTGTCTATGCACTACTGTAGTAGGAGTGACGGTAGCGATGCGGCAGTCAACGTCTGCGAGTGGAATCGGAGTATCCATGCTGAACCTTGTAACACTTGGACAGTCACTGGAGAACTTCATCATCCCGTGGACACAAATGGAAACATGCCTTGCCGCTGTTGCTCGCATCAAAGCTTTCGAGCTCGATACGCCTCAGGAGGCGAGAGACACGAATTCAATCGCGGTACCAACAGACTGGCCCACATCTGGATCCTTGGAAATTCACAATCTCTGGGTGACTTACTCTCCTGAAGACGACGATCGGGACTGGGCTCTTCGGGGTATATCCATACGAATACACCCCGGTCAGAAGGTGGCGATTTGTGGCAGCACTGGTTCGGGGAAGTCGACTTTGCTGCTGAGCATACTTCGGTTGATGGCTCCGTCTCAAGGTCAAATCATATTGGACGGGATCGCCATAGCTGATGTGTCCCTGTCTACACTACGCTCGAGAGTTGCGGCTGTGCCGCAAGACCCGTATTTGCATGGTAGCAGCATTCGGGAAGCCGTGGACCCTGACGGCAGCGCGGCAGATTCGACGGTTCGTGAAGTGCTACACACCTGCGGCCTCTCCGATAAGATCGACAGCGCGGGAGGACTAAGCGCTCCGCTCCCCACCTTGAGCTTGTCTGCTGGAGAAATGCAGCTCTTGATCCTGGCAAGAACGATCGTGCATGCTGGAGGCAGCCAAGGAGGTCTTATACTACTCGATGAGTCAACTAGCAGGTATTTACAACACAAAAGTGTGAGCCACAAGTGACACTCTGCTGACCAGATATGCAGCATTGATCGCGCAGCAGAACATGCGCTGTTGCAATTTGTTCGCGACAAATTCCCTAGAAAGACCGTGCTATCTATCCTTCATCATCTTGAAGCTGCAGTCGCCTTCGATCGCATCATTGTGCTGGAGAAAGGGAAAGTCGTATGCGACGGAACACCCGAAGAGGTGGTGCGCGACTCAGATCTGTTCTACTCTTTGAGAAAGGCCGAATGAAATGTATCGCGACTCAACGGCACTGACACCTTACTCCTGACGCTCATTCAGACGAAGCTCTGCCCACCAGATATCCATCGCTTCTGCTTGCTCAAGACCATTCTCTGCGAGTTCATCCATTGCCTTCTTCACCATGGGCACCATTGCCAGGATTTCCTCTTCCTGCGCAAGCTTTTGTTTGCGCACATTAGCAGCAAAAGCCTCCGTCAACACGTATTGTGCTTCGAAGTGGCCTTCCAGCATATCCCGCGCTGGAGTCAAATGGCCCTCGCGGGAAACGCGGTACCCTGAATTCAAGGCGTCCTTGCGGATAACATCGACCTCCGGTGCCGCGCGCACGTTGAGCTCTTTCGCGTCGGCGACAGTGTAAGGGGGCTTACATGCATGTAACCGCGCCTGTGCCCTGGCTGCCAGGACGTGGGGCAGCTGCGCTGGCCTGGCAGTCGCGCAATCGTACTCAGCGATGTACACTCTGGGCACGCCAGCGGCAGCAAGCGCCTGGAATAGCGACGACACACTCTGTGCACTCGGAAAATACCATAAGCTGAGGCACATGGTGACCACAGCAGGTCGAGGTATACTCGGCGCCAAGACCGCTGCTGCATCGGTCCGCAGGAAGCATATTTGTCGACCGAGCTCTGCCTTTGAACGAATGAAGTCGTGTGACTCTGCGACAGTAAATGGCCCACCGTACTCTGGCGGAGCGGTATCGATGGCTGTGATCTGTGCATCCGGTCCGAGACGAAGGGCTAAAGCCACCGCAGATTCGCCTTGTCCACAGCCAATGTCCAGAGCCGAGCTACCGCGGGCGATTGACCACGCGTCCAATATGCTCAGACGCAGTCTAAAACGAGGAACGTATACTCGCTCTCGAAGTGACTCCTTGACCAGGAAATTGTGCAGCAGAATCGATATGTCGTCCTCCATAGTCTGCACTGGATCTGTCATTGCCAGATTGCGCTGCCAAGTCAATGGTTCTCGTTCCATCGCCGAGTGGGATGTACGAACTTGTGTCTTGCTAGTGTTCGACGGCTCACGGGCACTCTCGTAGGCGCACCCGCGTTGGCGCATGAAGCGCGCCCTCCTCGCTGAATGTTGAACTCCGGGAGCTAATTGTCAAACTTGACCTTAACCGTCCTTTACCTGACCCACAGCGATATCGGTGGCAAGGTTCCAGTCGACTGACAATACGCTCGAACAACACGATCCTTGGGCTCTCTATGATTGCATTGACGTTGTCACACACGGGAAAAAATGGGATTGTGATTCATGTATTGCATTCATTGTGTTGTGTCGTCAACCTCGGGATCACAAGGAACAATCAGACTCGGTTTCCCAGTCCTCCCATGCGATCGAAGATGATGCCAAGAATAGCGATCTTGCTGTGTTGAAGATACTATATGGCATCATTTCCTCGACTCAGTACGACGGAGCGACGCGATCACAGACCTAGAGATATGCGTGCTATCGTGTAGAGATTC
This sequence comes from Passalora sequoiae, assembly GCA_013248845.1. Lineage (NCBI taxonomy): Eukaryota > Fungi > Ascomycota > Dothideomycetes > Mycosphaerellales > Mycosphaerellaceae > Passalora > Passalora sequoiae. The sequence continues at coordinate 38,902 of WSQC01000008.1, read as the reverse complement.
CTCGAGTTAATGCCTTATCAAGTCATAGTCGATTGGACCCCGGGCCGATTCCGATTCTTCATGCGCTTCTGAAGGTTGACACTTTAGCAACAACCTTGGAAGATCGAGCAGGCAAGTGCGCGTACGCGCCTAATGATGACGTCCCGCGCCTACCACTGAATCTGCCGATCATGTGCAGGCCATGCAACCCTCACGACAAGGATTATCCTTGCAACTCCTAAGCAAGGGTCATTACGATCCCGATTACAGCGCATACATCCGAAGCGCAATACTTCTTCCTGTAAGTCACACGATGTACAGTCAGATGTATAGCTCATGGCCTGTCCACTGTCAACGTGGTTCGGATAATGGCTGCCTCCAACTCTCGCGGCCAAGGCAGGTATTATCCCTTGGAGTGAGTGCGCCACCGTCCATACATTCTCACCTTCAGAATATCTTGTGACGCTTACCTCGTTGTGACTTAGAGATGGGTCGAAGTTCCAGAGACTCGATTGCGGAAAACAGCCGGCACATGGGGAAAGCCAAAGCCGAACATCTATAACGACTGCGTATCACGGAAGCGATTCTGGGAGCCCCAGCGATGATGAATGCTCGTTCACGGCGTGTAAGCGCATCAATGCAGAGGCATCCACAAAAGTCCAAGGCGTAGTCGCTGTAATGGATCATAAGAGTGGAGCGTGCTTTGTGGTTGGGTAAGGCTGATCTGCTACCACTCTTTGAGGGGCCTCTCGCTAAGCTATCCGTGTAGTCTGATAACTATGATTATCGCATTGTAAGCCGATTCGCCTCGATGTACGGACCACAAGCACAGACTGACACGAAAATCACAGTTACCTGGAGCTTTTCACATCTGGATCGTACAATACCTGGGCACTTTCCAGTTTCAAACATCTTTCCATGCAAAGCAGTCTGGAGGTCGCCGACTCTATCATCACCGCAGTACTCAAACTCCCTGTTGCCAAAGTCTCGGACGTGCTTGGGAGAGCGGAGACTTGCTGTATCCTTGTAGGGATCTATGTGCTCGCTTCTCTTCTCCGCGCGGGAGCACATTCGTTTGCAGTCTTCGCTTTGGGGTCATGTCTGGGAATTATTGGACATGCTGGTCTGGCTATCCTGAATCTAATCATGATCTCTGATACAACTTCTATGAGGATGCGAGGATTGGCGTCCAGTGCTTTCAATGCTCCGATGATTCTGACGGCATGGGCTTCAGGCCTGATTGTGGCAAAGGTTGAAGAGGGAATGGGGTGGCGATGGGGATATGGAATGTTCGCGGTCATCATACCAGCTGCGTCCCTTGGCCTTATCGGAACACTTTTTTATCTCCAACGTAAAGCGCGGTACAAAGGATTGGTGACAATGCAGGAACTGGAGCTACGGGCTATTTGCTCTCAGGTGGATCTCGGTGGTTTGACACTGCTCGCCGTTGGCCTCTTTCTGCTCCTGTTACCGATCACCGTGGCTGCCAGCCCAACAGATAATGCTTCTTGGAACACAATCTGGGTACCTGCACTATTAGTCTTCGGATTCCTTGCACTGGCTTGTGTGCTACCATACGAGCGATATGTGGCCAAGCATCCTGCGATTCCAACTCACTACTTCTGCAACCGCGCCATCAGCGCCTCACTCTTGATTGGATTTTTCGACTCGATGGCTTTTGCTAGCACTCACGTCTATCTCTTGCCATGGTCAATTGTGGCACACGGATTTACAGCCCGTTCTGCGGTATATTTGACCTACAGTAATGCCATTGCCCAGATCATCACGGGGACCATCACCGGAATTGCCATCTACCGACTACGACATTACAACAGTTTCGCTATTGCTGGTGGCATCGTGCAGATTGTCGGTTATGCTCTCATGATTCGATTACGAAGCAATGACAGCTCCGCTGCTGAGCTTTTCTTAGCGCAATTGATACAAGGCGTGGGCCGGGGCATGATCGAGACCACCATCTTCCTCTCAGCCCAGATCGTCGTTCCACACGCAGATCTCGCACAAGTCACAGCTCTCTTGGCGATGATGCAGCACATGGGCGGTGCCGTTGGAGCCTCGATCGCGGGAGGCATATACACGAGGAATATGAAAGGCCTTCTGAGGTCACGACTTGGAGGCGATGTGCCGCAATCGGTCATCGAGGATATCTTCGACTCTATTACAGGCGAATTACCAGCGTGGGGAACAACTCGGCGTTTGGCCGTGGGAGCGGCGTATTCGGATGTTATGAGGCGTATTACACTGGCAGGCTTGGCTCTGTCGATTCCTGTTGTGGCCTTCACGATCATGATGCCTAATCACGAATTGAGCAGTGGGCACAACCTTAGCGAGGCGCTTGAGGAGACTAAGGATGATCAGGAAAGAGTCTTGTTACGAGGCGCAGATGCGGGAGCATGAGGCTCAGGGTAGCAATCATAGATTTTAGATAATTGATGCAGAAATGAAGACATGATTGAGATGTTCGTCGAGCTGATCGTTATCGAGCGACCGCTCGTATGACATTACTGTTCCCAACTTCCGAGTCCACCGAATGTCACGCCTACGTCTCACTGCCTGCAGAAGACGAGAGAACCAATGCTTAAGTACTGACATATCTCAGCTATGTATCTTCTTAGTATCCGTAAGTCGATGCCTCTCCGCCCACGCAAAAATCGCCCCATAATCCCTACACTTGTGCTGATACCCCCAGCCCGTACTCCCCGTATCCATAGGCGGAGCACCGACCCACTCCAAAGTCGTGTCGGCTCCACACATCACCGTCTGTCGTAGATAATCCCAGCAATGGGACAAGTGCTCTGTTCTGATCTCGTCGAAATTTCCTGCCCGAGCTTTGAAGAAGGATTGTCGTGTTATGTACTGGGTGGGGGTCGTTAGAGATTGGATAGCACGAATGGTCTTTTGGGAGGGTGGGAGAGCTTACGAGACAATGGAGTTGGTGGAATACTGCTATCATTGCACGTTGTTCTGGTAGGGACTGGTTGAGGCCGGGCATTGGAGCGAGGGCTGTTTTGTTGTCGATGTGGACGAAGCCTTTGCCCTCTGGAGTATACACGTTTGGTCAATTGAACTGCGCGGCCGTGGCGTGTGCTCTGAATACAGTCATTCATACTCACTGGGAATTAGTTTGGTCCATGCTTCCTCGGATTCCGAGGTCAGGTGCCCCCCGAAGATAGCTTGGTATTGAAACTGCTGGGTGCGTGGTATTTCAGGAGGTAGCCAAGGAACTGGAGAAATGTGTTTGTTGTGCAGTCTCAAGCCATAGACGGCGCTGAGCGTAGCGAATACAAGATTTGAAACGACGAGAAGGCCAATAATCAGAGTCAGGAATCTTCTCTTGTGTCTCTGCTGTCTCTGCGATCTTCCATCGGGACCAACAGCTTCTGTCGCGTGGGAATCGAAGAGAAGTGCTCGTTCCGATTCGTTAGTGGTACGGTCTGACCAGCCTTCATCGTCTTTTTCCATTTTGCACAATGCTTCTGTTATCGCTGAGCGAGATCATGGTGCACTGGCTGCATGCGATGCAGTTGTCCATATCGCCGTCGACTCTCCGTAGCGCGACGTTCGTCATCAGCTGTATGAGACCTGGCGCCACGAGAGGCGCCTAAGATGTGCATAGAGGCGCGAAGGGTGCTTGGCACATAGTCTAGCCTAAAGTGGAAGGCACTAAACTCAGAATGATACTGTAAGGATCAAGTTTGCGCCTCTACAACACCTTGATCTTCGAAGCGAAATGACCGCACAAGCAGCAGACACGAGACTCATAACCAAATGGAGACTCGAAGAAATAGAATGGGTCGCCCCATCAAATTGCTCTGAGGCATTCCCTCGAAAGATCGCTCCTGCGTGGCGCGAGGCGCGCAGCTGCAGCTCATGTTCAATCATGCATCGATAAGTCTTCCAGGCGCCAAAAGGTCCGCACCTGAATTTTCGACGGCACCGTTGACTGTTAGCATCCTCCTGGTATGGCCTAGTCTTGGTGCAATATGTCGGGAAATGTGGTCGTCAACGCACTGCATTCGCGACGTATGCCATGATGCGAAGCTGTAGCGCGTTCATCGCAGTAGCTGCCGAATGGACATTCTACGTTAGTGCCCATACTGGAGTACCACGAGCCTCTGGGTCCGACAACATCGCGTGTGCTCAGATCGCGTCGTCCTATTCACATTGGGTAAAATGGGGAGGCAAGTGATTGGCCAACATCCTTCATTACAGAGCTCCTCCCTAATCGTAAATCTCAAGACCAAGAGGCATTCCCCAGCATACCAGGCCATCTAGCATACGACTGTCTCCGCTCAATGCCCTTTCAGTCAGATCGGGCCGTGGTATTCCTCAACCACTACCGTGAATATCTGAAATTCCACTCCACGCTTGACCTATTGAAAAGTACCGACACCCACTCCGTCCACGAATACGAACTAACCACATGTTATAGATCCACCTTCAACCTACTTGTCACCAGCCATTGACATAAGCGCAGGACTTGATAAGATCCAAGGACGGGCTGTGGGCGGCAAATACTCGAGCCAGTTCGATTTTGATTGGGATCTCAATGGTTTGCTCTCATTGGCACACGATGGCCACCTGCAAGTCGGATTGTGCTCTCTCAATCTTTTCAGCTTTACACGCAACCTGCCCTTAGTGTCTGTGTCTGAAGATGGCGTGCAACGGCCCGAACTTTATACATTTGGTAGGACTTTTTGCATCTCTCGTCAATGTAACTTTGGCTGAATGACCACTAGCGGATGCGACCTTGAAGGCAAGGGGCATCAGTACCGTCTCCCCAGTGGCAGAGATAGACGGAATGGATGCCGTCTACTTCCTGGAGTCGCGGGTCGCTATGGGACTGGATATGCATGACCCTGATGCACGGTCGGTACTTGCATTGCCAGAGTGAAGAGCTTTCACTGAATCGAATCCAAAAGCTATAACAGACTATTTCCATCGGCAGCTACGAGGCTGTCACATACCTTTTCCGGTGGTGCATGGACACGTCATAAAGGGCTTTGGCCAGGAGCAGCTACTTTTGAGCTGAAATTCTCAAATGGCTCACACGCCACGGTATCGACGCTGGCGTCATGGACGGTAGAGAAAGGTCCGATGGTATACGAGACGGGTGAAGCATTGTTCAAGGCGGCTTGCTTGCAGTCTCCTGAGTCAGCTATCTGGGAAAGCCGTCACATTTCTGATGACTCAATGAGCGTCGCACAGCATTATCCAGAGCCCGAAATCGATGATGATCGCACTCCGATTAAGCTACACTACCTGGATGCCACGCCATTCGAAGACCTTGCCATTCTACAAGTGCCTTCCTTCAGGACAAAACACGATGTTGTTGGATTCTCTCAGGCGACAGAGCGCCTCTTGCAGAAGGCTAAATCCGATGGCAAGACCAAGTTAATCATCGACGTCTCAGACAACCATGGTGGCGACGTTGGTGCTGGACTGAATCTTTATCGACAGATCCTCCCTGACGGTAAAATATACTCTGCAACCCGCTTTCGTGCTAATGACTTGGTCAATGTCATGGGCCAGATATTCTCAAAGGATCATATTGCTAATAGCACCCATTTGAACTTGCCGCTCATTCCGGAAGAAGCTGTAAATCCTGCTCAGGAGCATGTTTTCAAGTTCTGGGAGGAGTTGTACGGTCCTCGAGAAGTAATGGGTTCAAACATGTCCAATTTATACGCCCACTTTGACCTGGAAGCTGCATCTACTGCGGGATATCCCATTCATGGATACGGAACTGTACCGAAAAGTCCAAAGCTCTTCGAGACTAAGAATATCGTCATGGTCAGTGGCTAGCGAAACTTCCTGTGAACAATAGCTGATTTACAATCCCGAGCAGCTGACAAACGGATGCTGCGCCTCCACCTGCGCCCTCTTCGTCCAGCAAATGCGAAGCCAAGGCGTCAAGACCATCGCTTTCGGCGGACGCCCTCGCCATGGACCTATGCAAGCCGTCGGCGGCAACAGAGGAGCGCAGTATTGGTCGCTCTCCACTCTTGGCCAGTACATGCACAAAGCCCACGAACTGGCCCGTGATTCCAACCAAAACGGCTCGAAGGCGGAAGACTGGCAGCAGCAAGTCACTGAGATGGAAGCTTTACTCCCGCCTCTGCCTTCTGACTTTCCACTCAAGTTCGATATGTATGACGAGGGTGGCATCAACTTTCGTAATGCGTACGATGAGGGTGATGATGAGACTCCATTGCAGTTTAAGTATGAGGCTGCGGATTATAGGCGGTTCTTTACGTTGGAGAATGTGCTTTTTCCTGGCTCGATATGGAGAGATGCGGCTGAGGTTGCGTTTGGGGATGGATAGACGATTGTGGCGAAGAAGCTAGATATCATGCTTGAAAGCATTTTCATGTTTCAAGTCCGTTCATCCAAGAGCAGACGATGGGGACCTCGGTGTTCCCATTACACTGCATAGCAGAATCCCCGGTGCGGCGCGCTACAATTTGTTCTAGCGGTAGGTGCGGCTTCCTTGTGTCAGTTCTGCGTTTTGCGTGACAGAGGCGCGTGTTCATGCCATCTCATGACTACGACTGAATGAAGCTGCATAATTCGGCTTTTACGGAGATGGTATCTTTCCCAATAGCGATCCTGCCTACGACAGAAGTAACAGCATGTCCGTGTGTTCCATTGATGACTCCATCGATCGCGACCACAAGCCCAAGCCATCGCACAATGAATGCTATATTAAGTAGACGCTCGATCCCGCCGTTTCAGCGCTATGGATCGCGGAATGCGTGCATGCATGCGTGCGTGCATGCATGCGTGCGTGTGTGCGTGCGTGTAGCTCACTCACTTATCTCAAAAGATCGATCGTAATACTGAGGTATCTTTTCTGCGTCTTCTCCATGGTTTCTTGAGGTATTTGTACGTGTTTGATTCTGCTTGCCCCGTTTTTTTTCTCCTCGAAGGATGGGGGAGAGATGCGTGGAGCGGAAGGAAGAGGGTTGTTTCACTATTGTCTTGCGCGAAGCATAGAGGTAGTTGAGGTGCGACTGTGTGTGTGTATGAGAGAGAGAGAGAGATTGGTGGTGGGTGGCTGGTAGGAGTATTATAGCAAGGGATGTATTCTCGGATTATCGAGATTCTAACAATTTCGACGACCTTTCGCGACAGTGTCACCGTCGATGCCTTGCGCCGTGTGTCCGGTGCCACGAGGACTCCACGAAATCACTGCATGCGGAAACGTGCTTCGGCAACTTACTTCGTGCGCAAGAGCGTGGCTCGTGACATTGAAACGACATCAGCGACAGACATCTGGAAACAAGAGCTTAGGGAAAGAATCATTCGCATTCAATGGCAGTACACTCTTCGACCACACGACAGCCGCAGACGGCTCGGCGATGCCGCAAAAGAGACAACACAACCACCAGACCTCCCATCCTCCACCAATGCGTTTCAAGAAAACTGCACGCAAAGTTCTCTGTCGAATTCTTTGTAACCTGGTAGAAGGTAGATGTACACACCATCTGTCTGCTATCGCTCATGCACAAAAGCCTTCATTCCAAGGAGAAAAAACCATTTTATCCACATCATACGGCATCTCGACTTGTTGTTTACAAGTAAGCAAGAACAGCCATACCAACAGCACCAATAGCAGCACCAGCAATAAGAGGCCTAGAAGTCGGCGCACCAGCCTCGGACGAAGAGGAACCAGACGAGGACGCGGACTCGGAAGCGGAAGCAGTGCTGGATGAGCTGCCACCGGTTCGGGTAGCCGAAGAGGACTTCAAGGAAGCGCGGCTGGAAATTTCGCCAGCGGCGCCAGAAGCGGATGCGATCTCGCGGGAGGCGGAAGAAACCACGGCCCGGAGAGAAGAAGAGGCTGCGCCAGTGGCGGTGGCGAATTCGCTGGTGGCGGCAGCGAGGGCCGTCGAAGCCGAAGATTGCGCGGCGTAGACGCTGGAGAGGGCAGCGTCGATGATGCTGCTCTGAGCGGCCTGCGATTGGTGGGGTTAGTGAGATTGGGTCGCGATTTGCAGTGCAAGGGAAGGGGAAGGGGGGAGAGCAAGGATTTTTTTGGGTTGTTCTCGATGCTGACTTACCTGGGCTGAGGTGGCGGCGGCGTAGGCAGCGCTGTCGCGGCTGGAGTCTGCTGGGCTGCCGGCGCCTGCGGTTGAGGTGGCGGCGACGACGTCGGAGGAGAGGGATGCGACGAGGCGCGAGACGGAGGCGGCGACGGAGGCGAGGTAGTCGCTGTTGTTGTCGTTTTGTGCGACGGCCATGGCTGCGCAGCCGGCGAGGACGATTCCGAAGGATCTCATTTTTGCTGAGGTTGTGGTGGTTGTTGTTGTTGGGTAAAGCGGAACGAGTGGAGCTAGCTTCTCGAAAGTGGTATCTGTAGCGAATGCGGTCGAGAAAGCGTAGTAACGACTGACGAGAAAGACTTATTAGAAGATTGGATGTGTTGACAACGTATGGACAGGCAAGCAAGGGGAGGGGGAGGAGTAGATCTGGGGGAAGCGGGCATGTACTGGATATATCCAGGATGCTGACGGGATACGCTAGTGACGAGGCGTTTCTGCCAAACGTCTGCGAGCACTCTAAATTAAAATGAGGTTTAGTGCTCGATGCGGTATCGCGCTCCGTGAGGCGAAAAGCCAAAGAGTACACGAGACTTGCAGGGGTTGTGCTTGGCCACTTGCAGAAGAAAAAAAAAACCTTCAAATGCTCTACTCGACGGGACATTGTTATTACCAGGTAGCAGTGTCCATCCCTCATACAAAGGACCTCATCGCCGACGAAGGTGAGTTCGAGTTTCATGACGGCACGAACCTCTTTGTTACACAATGTGTTCAATGGCCTTCCGTGGCTTTTGAAGGCAAATGCCCGGACTGATACGGTACCTGAGTACCTGAGAGTACCTGAGTACCTGAGAGTACCTGAGTACCTGCATGCCAAGTCGGAGCGTGAAGCGATCATGTCATGTCGTCTTTCATTCGTGCTTTACTTGCGGTCGATTGTCGTCAAGATCCACCTCGACTGTCATCTCCACTCCGACAACACGGTATTGTACAGAATCCGTGGCACCGAGAATGCCGCGGTCACGTGTAAAAAGTTCTGAGCCAACAACAACCCGGAAATACGCTGAACCGACGCGACCAGATCTCCAGCTGAAAGAGCCGGTCATTACATGCTCCCGTCCGCTGGGACAACTTTCGAGCGACATGGTACTATTGCCAGACTGAATGTGTGGTAGTGTCAGAAAGTACAGCTACCCGCAACCGCGAATTCTGTCACTCCCTGTTCCATGATCTGCGACAAATCCACCGCCGGGCCACTCCGACAGAGCCTCAGCACATTTGCTACAGACTGGAGGTTTCCAGCACGGAGCGTGGTCGCCGCGCGACACGGGTCGAATGAGACAAGGCGACTACATCGAAACGGGTTTGGGAGCTCAAACTTACGGAGAAGTGTCTCACAGTGCTCTTGACATCTATACTTTTCCACGCCAAGCCGTTTGTCTCGAGGCTTAGGTTCCGGTGCTTTGCGGCGTATCATGATGGATATCTGATCCCGGTTCACGGGCATAAGCATGCATCCACTCTCGGCCATAGGAATTGCCTCGCTTTCGCTGCAAAACAGCTAATTTTATGGTGGTATGGACGGCAATCGCAGCTTGACGTCTACAGCTGGTGGTGGTTGTGGTGGCGACGAGTGCAGGGGTGATGATGTTGATGTTGTGATCTAGAGCCGTGCCTGGTCGACGGAGTGATTAAGACGTATGAGCAGCTTTTGAGGCGTTATTCAGGCCATTTATTGCTGGACATCGATCAAGCAAGGTGGGTTGTGAGCCATAGCACGGTCTGAGCCATGTTTTGATGTGAAGAGCTGAGAAGACTGACCCGTGGAGCTAGTGTCTAGTGCCAGCCGAGACATAGTCGCGTATCTCACACTATAATGCCTGTAGCGCCGTTGAGCATCAGTTGCGTATGCTGTACAACAGTCTCAGCTTGGGAGACATCCTCACCGCCGATCCGGCAGTGATGGCTCTCGCTCTGTAATCATCCTCGGCGGCATCGTTGTGTAAGCACACCACTCCTTACCACTCTTCTCAAACAAAGTATCGCACATCTTGCAATATCTCGTGTACTTTCCCGACTCCGCTACCGTCGCCGTAAACACTGCACCACAATCTCCCGGGCATCTGTATCGTGTCCCGTCGCAAAGTCTAGCCATAGCACGAAAAGCGTCTGCTGCGAAAGCCGAAGTACCATCCAGTAGCTCCGAGAAAGCTGGGTCGAACGGCTCGGTGATGAGGCTATTATCAATGACCAGCGTATTCGTCACTACGTCCCGAAGGAGGCGTCGAGGGTCGCTGGTCTGCGTGTACATAGCTCCCACGGCTTCGAAGAAGTGACGCTCGTTCCAGCAATGCTCGATATAGTGGCGAAAGCGCGTAGCGGCATACTGCTGAAGCGCGTCGATGGAATACTTCTCGCCCACAGCGAAAATCTTGACACTGTAGAGCGCTCTGTTGGTAATCTTGGTGCCATGGGGGCCCCAACCGTGGCGCTCGCGCCGAGTCGCTAGGTCCGGGTCATAACAGAAATCTACCATCAATCGAACGAGCTGCTCATCATCATGTTGCTGGAGCTCGATAGTGGGTCTTGTGGCTTCCTGTACGCAGGCCAGAACGAAGTCGCCCCACTTGGAAAATGACTGTTGATACCTGAAACTTACCAGAGAAAGCTCGCATAAACCATCCAGAGCGAGCAGCGAGTACGGCGCGGTGAGCTTGGATCTCTTGGTGACCACACTTGATGGTTACGTCGCAGAAGCTGCCGTCGCGATAGAATCTGTGGCGGATGATCAGTGTCTGCAGCAGGGCCTGACCAAATTACGCACTCGGCGAATGCTTGGTCCAGTGATGTTTGCTCGACGGCTTCGAGAGCTTCGTCAGCGCATGAGTCCGACATGCCCGTCCTGATGGCGACGCTGGTGATGTTGTGTATCAAGTGAAGCCAGAGTCAACAAAGCGTCGACCCCGTGTCCGAAGACCGCGCTAGCAGAACGTGTTTACAAGGATCCTACACACCAAATGACGTCTACCGTACACCCTTCTCTCTTCACTCAACATCATCCTCATGAAAAACCAAACACCTCACCTCAATCGACTCCCTCTCCTCCTCCCCCTCCGTCCCCTCCACCTCAAAAGCCGAATGCGGCACCCTCTTCGCCCTCCCCTCAAACCTCGCCTCACTCCCCGCACCCGCCCTATTGTCAAAACACTTAATCAACAGCACCTCTCCGGGGGTCTGACGATACTTGTAAAACCACCTCTGCGCATCATTATACCGCACCGCCAGAGTCTCACCCTTACGCTTCTCGTAGATCAGGCCGATAGGGACGAGGTCTTCTTCTGCTACGGACTGAGCTTCGGCGACGGCGAGAGGGTCTTTCTTGACGGTTTTGATGGGGCGCCACACGTTGATGATTTGGACTCTGCCTTTTTGGAGCGTTTCTGCTTCGGAGGGGAGGTGGTAGGGGACGCGGGAGGCGGCCGCGGCGTAAGATTGGTCGATGTGGACGCGTCTTACTGGGCCGCGGAAAGGAGCTTTGGTCTTCACTTCTTTTCCTTCGTCTGCCTGTGGATTTGCATCGGCGTTGATCAACTCTTTCTCGCGAGCGTCTTTTACCGGCCGACGAATGGTGTGATCGAAGATGAATGTGCGAGTCGCACCGGTTCTGGAACAGTATTAGAGAAAATCATCTTGATGGTCATCAAAGGCACCGTACACGTCCTTCAGCAGCTGATCAACCTCCTTGTAGTACTGATCTTTGATTTGCTCCTCATCCACAAAATCCTTTTCTCTGCTAACATGGGGCACAAACTGGAAGCCATGACTATCGAGGCTGTACTTGTGCTCATCTCCAGTGACATCACTGATGATCACATTGTGTTTCTCGTCGGGTCGCTCGTATGTTTCCGGCTTGTTGATGTATGCCGGGTGTGGTGCTGAACCATCCTCGTTAGGCTTGAAAAAGTTCAACACAGTTTCAACATGTTGCTTCTGTGATTCCTTGTCCTTGATGGCAGTAGTACGGGCTGACACTTGGTAGTCGGTAGTGGTGTTCAGTTTATGAACACCCGACGGAAGCTCAACTGTTGCAGCGGCCATAGTAATGAGGCGTAAGGTACGGTATGTTCTCGGCGTAGATGTGTTTGAAAGCTAGGGCAGGTTGAGTTCTGTGCCTGAAGCTATCGGCGACACGTTTTATGAAGTCGCCAGCCGTCTGGTCAGGAGCGAACTTGCGAGATTAATGAATATGTCAGCCTTTCGCACGCCATTGTGCATAGCCATGTTCCCATGCCATTGCTTATCTCAACGTCCGATGGTCGAGCACGACAGACAGGGAGCTGACCTCACGTCGATCCTCCGTCCCGCTGTCGCGAACATCAGCTTGCGTGGTGGTGGTTCACAAATCAAAGAGCTTACAAACATTGTGTCAGGACTCAGAGGTATTATCGCAGGAGCGGCTGAATGATCTCCACGTCGCGAGCCGTGCGTGCCACACGATTAGCAATCATCGAGCTTGAGCAACTGCATGACTTTGTACAACGAGTGCACAATTCGCTTGCCTGGAGCACATCATGTAGTAAACGTTCGATGTGTGGATGCATGGCGTGGATGTACAGTGTGGCAGATATGTACGCTCAAAACAGCGCTCGCAAGCGCGCACAAGTGCATGCGTGCCGCCCCATGTTGTTTTGGATTCATATCATCTAGCCGCACGAAGCAATACCAGCTTACAGAGGTACGTGCGCCACTTTTGTAACTGTAGTACCGTCGTCGAGCAATTCTGTTCGATCTTCTAGCCTGTAGCCGCGCCACTTGGGCAGTAGCTTGGCGAACACATACCAATAGGCAGCACCGAAGAGGAGTCTGTATTATATTAGCACAAGTCACGAGCACATGATATACTACTCACATTGAAATGCCGACCAGAGCATAAGCAGCACCACCTATAATACCCTTGGCTTTCTGTGCTTCACTAGGGAAGAATGGAGCAAGCAGCAGCGCAACTGCAACGCACATTCGCAGGAATACACCAGGTATCCAGGCTTTGTAAGGTCGATACAAGTCCGGACGCTTGTACCTGAGCCATATCAAACCAAACGCTGTGGCAAGCGCAATTATTTGGGAGGGATAACCTTCGACCTCAAGGATGAAGGAGTATACGTCACCACTGGGTATCGTGAGCACCAGGGCGGATGGAATCCAGTGCAGTATCAGTCCACCTAGGGGAGAGCCGAATGGTTTTGTGGTGGACAATATGCGAGCACCCGGAATCAGTCCAGTCCGAGCAATCTCTTGATTCAAACGAGCCAGGGCGAACGTTACCACCATGACGTTGCCCAAACCACTCAGAGCGACCATCAATGGCAATATGCGACGACCTACAGCTTGGCCAAACACCCTTTCGAAGAACAGAGCCGCGATCAACTCCCCACTGCTGCGCACTTCGTCCAGCGGGACCACGAGAAAGTAAGCAACGTTGACCAGAGCGTACATAGCGCAGGCTGTCGCAAGAGCTGCCAACGATACGGACTTCAATGTACGAACCGGATCTTTGACCTCGTTCATAACATTATTGACGTTGTTTAGTCCAGCGAAACTGTAATGGACTTTAAGGATGGATGTCGCGATTGCTCCCCAGGACCAGATGGAACCAGTCCAGATTCCAGACCATGACCAATCGATTCCACTCAGCCCTGGCAAGGACTGCACGCGCTCGGTACGTCGTTGTTCCGGTCGAAAGAGTACCACGAACAGTCCGCTGAGGATCATGAAGACAATGATGCCGATCTTGATCCAGCCAAGAAAGTTCTGTATCCTGATGCCCGTCTTCCTGAAGCACGCATGAATGACGGTCACCCATGTCAGTAGACCAACTGCAATTGCCTTTCTCAAAGTCTCGGTGCCCTCAGTGCCAAAGGCGAAGAGTGTATATTGCGCAAATATGATGCAGTTACTAGCCGTGAAGCCAAGAAGAATGGCTTGTGTCGCTATCAGTATGCTGACCAGATACTTTGGCTTACGATATGTGAATTCCAAGTAGACCTTGTCTCCTCCAGATCGCGGCAACATGCATCCATACTCAAGCCAGACAGTCAAACCGAAGTATGCCAGTGCTGCGCCAACCAACCACAAGGCAAGTGACAGGCCTGGAGAGCCGACTGCAGCTAAGATGACGCCAGGTGTCGCGAAGATACCAGAACCCAGGACGCGCGAAATCGTCAGAATGTATGCGCTCTTCCAGGTGAGATCGCGGCCAATAGCGGTGGTCTCTGGCAGTACATCAGCCTCGATGTCGGCGGGTGACGGCTTGGGCTCAATATCGTCGACATCGTGCCTCTCAACGCTGTCTATCGAGCCATGAGTCCTTTCAGTGGCGCCTTCCCTGAGCAAAGGCACTCTAGATCCCGGGCCTTCCGGGCCAGCAGCCATGCTGCGTCGTAGCGATGATTCCTGCCAGTAATATGCTATCCGAAGGCTTGCTAGTGCCAAAACGTGTGTGAGTTGTCTCCGGTCCAACGTATTCGTGTGACGATGTTGTTTGCAATGAGGCGCCCTGAATGGCAAGGTACGACTGCAGTTAGATAGGGTTGTGCCTGGACAGTGGTACGATCAAATGTTGACAGCGCAAACCCACATTGTTATGCGGATGAGCAGATGTCAGCAGGATCGCAGTGCAGTGCTCATAGCAGGCTTCAGATCACCTCATGTCTTGCTTAAAGATACAACGCCACACGGGGTGTGAAGATGGGCAAAAACGTTGGACTTACATTTCCAAGCATGCCGGACGCAGGGTGCCGAACGGACGGCTGCATATAGCTGGCAACCCTGTTATGAGAGAGTTTCGGTCCATCATAGAAGCACGCAATCAAGGGACTCGTCGACGTGCGAAGTGAAACAAACATGCCTACAGTGAACACAACCTCAAGCCATCGTCCTTTCGGGACTTGTTCTGGAAGATGTGTTTTCTGAAGGGCATGTTTCATACGATGCCTTGTATACAAAAGAGTCGGGCAAGAAAGAAGAACAGGAAAAAAGGTTAGTAGAAGAGGTGGAAGACCAGTTGCGCAAGTGGGGTACTGTGCACCACTCGTCACGTGTCCCTGATGACTGTGGTCTGCCAAGCATTCAGAGTTGATCGACGACGCGTGAACGCCTACTCGCCTTCTCCTTGTGCAGCTGTCTTCACACACACTACAGGGCCGAGGTCCGTACCTCAGCAGACGACCCTTTCCGTTTAACGCCCACCATGTCGCCAGAAACGCCATTCAACAGCAAGTCGTCCTCTGTCAGGACATCCATCAAGCTAGCACCAAGATTCTGCGCAAGGCACAATGTCCACCAAGCTCCAACAAGCGAAACAGTACAATCGAGACTGGGACCTGCCTGATCCCGAGGCACCATCAGCCTACCAACGAGAGATTTACACAGCTTTCACAAAACCCATATTTTCCACCAAGCCCGCACAATGGGAAGAACTCGCTCGCGAGAAAGTGCCAGCAGGGAATTTTGGTTATGTCTACGGAAGCGCCAGCAGCTTCGCTACATATCGCGCCAACCTGGAAGCATTCGACCGGTATCGACTGCGGCCTAAGATGCTCGTCAACGCCACAAGACGAGACCTCAGCGTCGAGCTCTTCGGCACAAAGTACGCATCTCCTCTGCTCGTGGCTCCCGTCGGTGTCCAGAATATCATGCACGCCGATGCCGAGGAGGCGACTGCAAGAGCGTGCAGGAAGCTCAAAGTACCCATGATCCTATCGACGGCCGCAACCAGAACGATCGAACAAGTAGCCAAGGCGAACGGCAATGGTGACAGATGGTATCAACTCTACTGGCCAAAGCCACAGGAAGAGGCCATCACCGTGAGTCTGCTGAACAGAGCCAAGGCCAATGGCTTCAAAGTGCTGGTTGTGACCCTCGATACCTTCACCCTAGCATGGCGACCTGAAGATCTCGATAACTATTACCTTCCATTTCTCTGGGGTGATGGATGTCAAATCGGTCATTCAGATCCGGTGTTCAATGAGCGGTACCAAGAAATGCTAGCAGCTGACAACCGCCCAGCATCTGAAAAGCTAAAGGAGGCCTGGGATCTCATCAGGAGGCCTGGCACTCCGTGGGGTGCCTTGCGATTACTGGCGAATGCATCGGTGCTGAAAAAGTCGCGTGCTTGGCTGGATGCCATGAACTCGGGCACATATCGAGAATGGTCGCATCTGGAAGTACTGAAGAAGTTATGGGATGGTCCCATTGTACTGAAAGGCATTCAGACAGTTGAAGACGCACACAAAGCGATCGAGTACGGCATGGATGGCATCATCGTCAGCAACCACGGCGGTCGGCAATTAGACGGAGCAATCGCATCGCTCGATGCTCTTGCTGAGATTGGCGCTGACGAGAAAGTCAAGCAGTCTGGCTTGACTCTACTGTTCGATAGCGGCATTCGTACTGGAAGCGACGTCCTCAAAGCTCTTGCTCTGGGAGCCAAGGCCGTGCTGATAGGACGACCTTACATGTACGGTCTGGCGATCAAGGGACAAGCTGGCGTTGAGCATGTGATGAAATGCTTGTTGGCAGATACGGACAATATGCTCGGTCAGCTGGGTCAGACGTCGGTCCGTGACGTGAGCAGATCTGATCTGCAGCTGAAGCGCGACGCAAAACTATGATCGTGGTCATGATTGAACTTATTGCATAGATTGCGATGCCTTTCGCAGCAAGGCCGCCACAACTTTTTGTATCCAAGCTTCATGCCCTTTGTGAAACAGAGCGGCAATATCGAGAATTGATCCTCAATCATCCAAAGGCCCCGATCCCTCTCGATACCAGTGCATCAAGGACATGAGGACGCAGTGCTCGTAAGTGACATCACAGTTGCGTTCCAGCTCGCGCTAGCAGGAACAATTGTCCAAGGGGATCCCGCACGCGCTTGTTTTAACACACGTTCCAGCAGCTATTCATCAGTCAGCACTCCACAAGAAAACCCACTCGTAAATGGGCCCACTCTAGAGATCCGACTGAACACCAACAGAGTCTTGGTTGCATTTCAGTGCACAGCCATCTTGACACACACACACCAATCTATCAAGCGATGACATGAGGCTGCACAAAGATCATTAGTATCAAAGCTTAAAAAGAAAGATCAATGCTGTGCAATGCGTACCACCTGCGCCCGACTTGGCCATGGCGAATGGCACCAGCGCAGCCGAGGTCTAATAGAGAGCAAGCATGCCTGAGACTTGATGCGTTGTGCGTGGGCTAGTTCTCGTCTTCTCGAATGTCGGAATGTGTGGTTGTAGTGGTGGCCAGCAGAGTATTTACAACAGAGTTCGCGACTGCGATAACGAACATGCCGTTATATACATACTCCGATTGTGCGCCGGAAAATCACGCGCTCAGATCAAGCAGGCCCTTTCATCATGGTAGTCGAGGGGAGCGGCCCTGCCTGTACAAAAGCTCATACTGATTGATCTTATTTCCAGCTGCCGGAAGCCGTTGATGCGTGCTTATCAGTCGTTCTATTCCCAGGCTATGGGTAACGATAGGAGAAGAAGATATCTTACACGAGATACGGATTTCGGCGGATGATGGCAGGGACTATGATCCAAGGATTAGGGGTAAGGGTAGAAGACCACTGATAGTCCGCATAATGAGTGACGAGACGACCATCGCTAGAGTGAAGTGAATAACCCGGTCGCAGATAATACTGCTATAAGTTCAGGCGAATCATGAAGAGGAGCGGATTGACTCAAGTAGCGACGGTTGGCGTCGATCGTCAATATATGCCACGGCCGGACTCAAGCTATAGAGCACGTCGCAGTGAAGCATCGCGCCCATGACCGTATCGCGAATGGAGCTAGCCTTTCAACGCTAAGCAAAGGAGAAGAATGTGCTGATCGAGCTACAGGACCACAGACAGAGTTCTCATCATGCGTGCATCGGAAGGTCAACAACATGGATCAGACACACCCGGTTCTCATGGATCTCACTGGAATAATAGCGGACACGTCGCGGTACAAAACGCATATTATCCAGTTGCGAGAGCTGAGAGGATGACGAAGACTCTGTATGCCTAAGGCAATTCGACAGTAATGGGTCTCGTCAGTCAAGACACGTACATAGGCGCTAGTAGCGTCAATGAGTCTGTGCATGATTCAATGACTGCTCGACGTGTCCACGGAATCCAGATCACACTCATTTCAGGATAAATTGATCTGCGGACGCTATGTGACGGAAGACCTTGTGAAGGCCCTCCAGTCCACTGTCACCGCAGTGCAGAGCTACTAAGAGCATGTCTCCAGGCTCGGCAGCGACGAAAGATATTCTCTGTTCACACAATCGGCTTGAATTGTGTCTTGTGAAGTTGAAGGCTCCGAGGTGGTATTGAAGATGTATAAGTAGTGAAGTCATGCCGGCAGATCATCTTATGCGTTGTTCGCAAATTCTGCACTGCCACCACCGCTATGGGGCTGAGCTCGCAGGTCGAAGCGAGCACAGCGTATAGTGCAGCTATATGATTGCGAAACGCCGCAGCTCTGGCTTTTTAAGCGCGATCGCTGTCGATTCCTACCCTTAGCGGATTGAGAAAAGGTACTGAACATGGCTGGTCGCATTATATACCGTTCCGAGGTAATCCAAGGAGCATGGCAAATGCCAAGCGATCCTCTCCAGCCCTACCGAACTCGAACATACGGTTTCTGGATCCGCGACACAATCGATCGTCCTCTCGCGCCCGCACGCTCGGACGCAGTCTCCGAAGTCTACCGATGGTATCCGCTGGACCAACACCGGAAAGAAATCCGTCTGCTGGTCCTTCACGCTGGCCGCAGAGAAGAACCGATATCCATCCATCTTCAGCACGCATCTCTGCTCGACCCGCCACCGTACGAAGCGATATCGTACGTATGGGGACATGTCAGCCTCTCCACGAACCTCGAGGTGGATGGGTACGGGTTGCAGGTCCCAAATAATCTCCTCGAGGCGCTGAGCAATCTTCGACATGACACGCAGGACCGCGTTTTGTGGGCTGACGCTGTCTGTATCGACCAAAGTAACGTTGAGGAGAAAGGTCACCAGGTCTCGATCATGAGAGATGTTTACGCGACGGCAAGTCGTGTTGTGGTCTGGCTCGGCGCGGATTCGTTCTACAGCGGGACCGGGATGGACATACTCGAGTATTGGTCAGTCAGCGAGACGTTCCACAACGTCGAAGCGCCGTGGATGACACTTCCACCCAGCGTCGTCAAAATCGCCCTGAAAGACCTGATGAATCGTGCCTGGTGGCGACGATCATGGGTGGTACAGGAAGGAGCGGTGGCCAAAGAAGTGCTGATGGTCTGCGGAACTCGCGAGCTCAGATGGACGAATAACTGCATTGACTCACTCATTTTCCTGCGAGCTGTCAAGCTAGCTGTTGTATCACCACAATGGCGCGAGGCAGGCCTAGAAAGTGTCGACATGGACAATCTTCTCGGCTTGCTGCAGCTCCAGCTGGACACGGGTCCCTTATCGCACGTCTGGGCACATAGAAACAAATCACCCGATCTTCTCGAGTACGCATACAACATGCGCCGGCGAGAAACCTCCGATGTTCGAGACAGGATTTTCTCGCTCCTTGGACTGTTGCCCGAGTCGGATACGGTCGCGAGGACTGCGATCGTGCCCGACTACACGATGTCAGCAGAAGCAACATATGCCATATTCAGCAGAGAGATGGACCGACAGACGCGGGAGCTATGTAGACATCTTCGAGACATCCTCAACGACGCTGCAGAAATGGCCGAATCAGAAGAGGAGGCTGTCGAACACGAAGAGTGCGCATCGCGTGCGCGATCGACCGCGTCGACAAGCACTGCAGGGCAAGCCTATCGACTGGACTCCTTCGTTGAACGCGCGTGCCAACAAGCAATTGCGGACATTCGCAACAACGAAATGATGCGTGCAGCTCAGCTTCTCGACGAAGCGTCAACTATGTTGCGTGGGGCAAGCTTCAACAGTATATAGTTCTGCTGCGGTATCCTAGAGCCGCCGTCATGTCCAACTTCTGTGCCTCTCAGTTGATGAGATGGCACGCTTAGGAGGTCTGTGCGTCTATCTGAAAGTGAAGTCACGTGCGTAATTCGCGTCTGGCAGCGATGCAATGCTGCTATTCTCGATACTCTGCTACATGTTAAAGGCTTCACTGAGTCTCTGATTGACATCGCGTGGTCGCGTCGTGCATCATCACTGTATTGCATTACCATGTTGTCGTGAAGCGAGCTTTTCGCAGCACGTGCAGGGCTCGAACGAACCCAACCAGCCACCCACGGTTTCTTAAAGCTCCCAGCAAAGCAGAGCGTGCGCTCGTTGATATTTTTCGGCCCTATACATGACGCCATCTTCGAAGACTCAGTGAGCACGTACCCATGCACTCGCGCATGCAAATAATCACCTCACTGCCTTACCAGGCGGGCCTGTAAAGCTAGCGGCGCTTGCCAGGGGGTCTTCTATAGGAGAGTCCCTCTATCCTCGCGTGTAGCGCTGTGACGAATGTAGAGAACGCGAAGCACGTCGAATCCGACCGTCGCTCCGCTTATCTTCACGGGGCTTAACCATAACACCTTTTCGATCCCGATCCGTCGCCAACGAGAACCTCTGACCTGCCCAGACGCGCTAACACGCTACAGCAGACCAGTCACCACCATGCGCCGCGCTAACTTCTCCATTGTACCTTCAACGATAATGAAAACGGACGGAAAGCGATGCCTACTGTTGCACGATCTTCTAGCGCCTGGGATCCATTCCATTATACCTCATGCCCGGTGGTAACGCGTCGACCGGCGATCTAATCTGCTGAAATCCAGGTGGCATACCTTGTGGTGCGCCAAAGAATCCCGGAGGTGGTGCGTTACCCATAGGAGACTGCATGCCGAATCCAGGTGGAGGAGGACCGCGTTGCTGAGGATCTTGCTGGGCCCCCTGAAAGATGTTGACATTGTGCACGTAGCCTGGCGGGCCTTGTGGACGATGCCCGAAGCCAGGAGGCGGCGGTGCTCCACCTGGCGAAGTAAGTTGATGTAGATCATTGGAAAACTGTTGTTGCGGGATCTGCATCTGCGGCAGGTTGGGGTGACCACTCATTCTACGGCCAGGCCCTTGCATATGCGGTTGCGGAGGTGGTGGCGGCGGTTCAGCGAATTGTGGCTGATGTTGATGTTGCTGTTGTTGCTGATGTTGCTGTTGCTGCTGCTGTTGCCGCCGTAATTGCTGCTGCTGCTGTTGCTGCAGGAATAACGAATGCTCGTCAACAAAGCCTGGAGGTGCACGCTGCGAGGAGCGTCTTTGCTGCTGGTCTTGCAGTCCAAGCATCTGTGGGTCTTGAGTGTAATTGCGCATGAGCTGTTCTTCGAAAAGTCCAGGTGGCTGTTGTGGTACTCTGGGCTTTGGTGCATGTGGTTCTTGTGGCATGGGTGAACGGTGTTGACTTTCGATCCAGTGTTGCAGGTCCATGCCACTACTGTGTGGAAGAGCCTGCTGTGATGCTGGCCGCGATGTGTCTTTCTTCAGCAGATTGAGTAGAGCTTGGCTGTCGCTCGTTTGCACCTGTGGTCGTTGTCGCTGTTGTGCGAGCAGATTCTGTAGTGTGACATCTGGCGTATTGGCGCTGCGAGAGGGTGGTTCGAACATATCCTTCAGGTTGCGATCAGACCCAGGCCGTGGCTGCTGTTCACGCATCGCATTGAATGGAATGCCACTGGGCGCAGGCGACATATTTGATGCTGGCTCTCGCGACCTTGGCAGTGGCTGCTCGCCGTGTTGTCTCTGCGATATGCCGCTGCTGATGGTGTTGCTTGGCTCATCACTGACGGGTCGACCCTCGCTGCCGAACAAGCTATCGCCGAGCTGTATGCCACCTTGCTGCGGTGATTGTAGTCTTTCCGGGCTCTTTTGTGCGAACATATCCGTGAAGCGACTCTTCTTCATGGTGCCATTAGTACCTGTTGGCTTGGCCGCGGCGACAGGCGATGCAGGTGTCTGTTCGCTGGGCGGTACAATGGTAGGAGGTGAAGGTTGGCTGAGCTTCGCTGACCCAAGCATGGCCAGAACTCTATTGAAGCCTTCGTGGTCTTCCGCGGACGTTTTAGCGACGCCATTGGCAGATTGATCCTGCACAGGCTGCTCCTCGATAGGCGCGGGCGTGAGAGCCGGTTCTGGCTCTGCGGGCTTGAACATAGATGCAAAGCGGCTTGACTTTTTAGCCCCACCGACTTTGGTTGCTCCCAGCCCTGCAGAGGGTGTCGTTGTACTCTGCGGGCTTCCAGACGCGTTGCCGAAGTTACTGAAAATGCTGCTGTCGAAGCCCTCGAGCTTCAGAGGTGCGACCGTGGGCTTCGGAGCTGGCGCTGGTTCAGGTGCTGGTGGTGTCTCCTGCTCTACCTTCTCAGGTTCGACCTTGTTCTTCTTGTTCATGCTCTCCTTCCACTTCTGAAACTCGTCTTGTGTCTTTGCCATACCTAGGCCTAGCTCTTTTTCCTGTTTGGCGACCGGCTCATCCAACCACTCAGGCTCTTTCTCCTGCCTGTCATGATCTCTGTCTCGCCGCGCTTCTCGTTCACGCCAGCCTCCTCGTCTATCACCATTCTGCCGATCTTCCCTGCCGCTAGGCCATCGAGGATCTTGTCTGTTGCCAAAGCCATTGCGGCGCTCCCCATCGTCTTTTTCTTCTCTGCTGCCAAATCGCTCGCTCTCCCGTTGCCCTCTGCGCTCACGCACATTCGCCCAGTCCCTGCCATTGCTCTCACCGCCATCCTTTTCGTTCATGCTACGACGGTTCAGGTTGCGATCTGAGAAGAACTTACTGCGCGGATTCTCGGGCTCGTCGTCAAGCGTGAGGTCTCCAGATCCTTTGTCCTGTACATCTGACAGTTTCGGAACGCTCCTGCTGCTGGCGAATATGGTTTTGGGCGGGCCAAGGGTTGCTTCGTCTGCACAATCATCGCTTAGCTTTTTCGTCGGACGGCGCGGTAGCGTTTGGCTACTTACCTCCATTTCCTCTCGTGGTGCTACCTCTCGTGCCTAATGTCGGCCTACCAGTGGAGAAACTGCCCATGGGCGTCTGGGCAGTACTGTCTTGTGAAGGCAGTCCAGCTTTGGCAGTCTGCCTCTTGCGCGTATCTTGTGGGCTACCACCATCACTGTGATGGATCCTTAGCTTCTCGCGCACACCGTCTATCTCCACGTACACGTACTCTAGGTATGATTCGATAGGCTGAAGTCTGTCTGGTCTGCTCACAAGAGGCGATTCTCGTAGCGCAAGCAGTTGCTCTGCAGTATAACGAATTGCCATCCTCGCTGTACAACCTCAAGGTGTCTTGCTCAGGCGCGGGTAAGTCGGTGGTTGGCGGGCGCAGTGCGTGGTATCAATGCGGTAAATACCATCAAGATACGGCAGCAGTGTCGCGCGGAACGAAGCAATTTGCGCCGGGCGGGATCAGATGCAAAGATTGTGGTGATGTTATGCGTTTGCAAAGGAGACCAAATTTCCACTGCGAGTGAGACAGGGTCGCGGTCGAGGGCGGTGCGAGTGGTGATGTGGGGAGACGGCGGTTTGACGCCGAGTATGGCGGGAGGAAATATGGGTCAGAATTGCAGTTACTATTCTTGCGAGGGTCGTAGTTGTCGGTGATTCGAGTCGTGACAGTTGTGTTGGGCTGTATAAGTGTCGTGTAGTAGTGTAGTCAGTGTAGTGTAGATTGGAGGCTGATGAAGTCGGAGAATCCCCAGGCTTGGATCCATGCACGATTGAAGACCCTACGAACATGGCAATATATGGATGAATACATGTATGTTGGTCACTGCGTGGTGGTGATATGCAAGGAAGTTGGTGCAGTCTAGACAATCCGTGCTATGGGAGGAGACACTATCGTATACATTGTGTA
The DNA here is from genome assembly GCA_013248845.1 of Passalora sequoiae. Lineage (NCBI taxonomy): Eukaryota > Fungi > Ascomycota > Dothideomycetes > Mycosphaerellales > Mycosphaerellaceae > Passalora > Passalora sequoiae. The sequence continues at coordinate 14,946 of WSQC01000008.1, read as the reverse complement.
CCTACCTTATCTACCTTATGGAGCGAGTGCTTCACTTTCCTTCCGACTGTCCTTCGACAACGTCATTAGGTACAGGACGGAAGCACCCGACGGGAGCATCGAATGGTGAAAGGCCATGGAGCACGTGAGCTATGTATCTTTCATGCAAAAGCTGTCAATAATTGCTCTTTATCTGCTCATCTTTCCAGCCATCATGCCCTCCGTGAACTTGGTTCATCATCCCGTAGCCTCGCTGGCTTCTGAAGCTCTTGCCGGAACTCCAACCGTCTTTCAAAAGGCACATCTGCCATGTAACTCCTGTCGTAATATGGTTGCGGTCCGGCATCCTGTACTGTGTGCATCAATGTACTGCTCGCTGGTGGTCTTTCTCCGTCTCTTCATTCAGACATGGCACATTCAATGCGTGAGTCTGCCTTGGTTCCTCCTCGTTCGACTGCAACTGTGTCTGCATGTGGCCGTCTCGTCCTTTCATTTTCACTGACTGCTGCAAAGCATGAATAGAAAAGGAGCTTTCGCGTCCATCTCTGCCTCCCCAGAGGTTGGACACGAACAGCACCTGTGTGTACGTGGCCGGAGAGGATTCCCAGATCTTATCCGTCAGCCATCAAAGCAGCTCAGAATCCGTCTCCGTCATCTAGTCATCCGAAAGATCTAAACCCAACAAATCAGCCAACTCCAGAAGATCATCAAATACGTGAGTGTTCGTCTGTGCGTACGGTAGGTATGTGATTCCTGTAGTGATGAGAGAACACAGGTCAGCACACATACCTCGACTCATCAGAAAAAGGCTATTGGCGTACTACTAGATTTCTCGTCCTCGAGTTCGTCAGTCTCTTTCCAGAAGGCTGTCGGCCCAGCGGGGCCATGGAGATCGTAATCTTTGTCAAACCAGTTTCCTAGCACACCTCGTGCAGAGCGGAGTCCACCAACTTGGATGCCTTCGCTTCGCCATCGTTCTTCACCGTGGAATATGGAGAATGTCGTCCATCGAATCTCGCCTTCGGGCGTCTGTCGTACCGTACCTCTGATTCTACTGTTCGCGTTGGGATCCCAGCTCGCATGCAAGCTTCTGCTTGTGCCTGAGAAATGGACAACGGGTAGTCTTTCGCCGACGAAATTGCTCCAGTCGAGCCCATCGCCTCGCTCTGCTTCTTCTTCATCGCCGCTGCCGGGCGGATCGATGCGTGTTACCCAGAGCTTGATGCGGATCAGTCGAATAGCTAGGTGGGTCAGTCAGGGTTCAACGTACAGTTTCAAACAAGTCGATTTTACCTTCTTCCGTATCTATCGGCTCCCGAAGCTGTTCGTCTGGAATACGTTCGCTGAAGTTGAATGCGTAGAGATCATTGTAATCAAGAAAGCAGACAACCCGCATCCAGCTCCCAGTCACTCCGAATGGGTCTTGGTCGTCCAGTTTCTGGTGTAGCTCGCGGAGTCGTAGCACTTCTTCATCTTCTTCCTTCACTATGCCGGAGACTCGTGGTAGGCTCTTGTAACTGTTCGGGGTCGCGCCGGACCAGGTGTCCTTCCACACCATGGGAAAGCGCCCATCACTACGGTCGGTGAACTTTCTCAAGTTGAACCCAAGTACAATCATCACTGCCTCTACCTTCTCCCAGTCCACACTCTGTGTGTTGTCATTCATAAATGGTCCCCACAATGTGGCATCAGTATACTCTCTCAGATCATAGACCTTACTTCGAGCGAACGTGTGCGTCAACAACGGTCTTGCTTGGCTTCTTGTGCATACGGAGGTACTGCTTCCACTCATTTGCTCGATCCGACTGTCATGCCGTATACTGAAGAAACTCCGGTTTGGCAACACATCGATGGGTACGCCGTAGAGACAGTGCAGCTTAGCACTTGCTTGCCTAAGCTCCTGCGTCTCCGCAGGCTCTTGGTCTTCACTTCCCGCTCGTGCGAACAGACTACTCGAACAGAGAAATGTATCGATGTTGTTCATGTCGGCGAATTTCTCCCTCAGCAATTCTACATTTCTGCTGCTCTCGCCGTCTTCGCCATCTTCCATGGACTGGCTGGTGTTTGCTGTAGCTACTAGTCGATCCACTTCTCGGCAGACCAACGCCATGTTCCGTCTCTTGACTTCACGATCTTCAGAATCGAGGACTTTCTCCATCTTGACCAGTCTATGCACCGCATCTTCCCAGTCAGGCTCTTCGCGACGAAAGGCGGGCTCGTCATATCGGCGAATGTAGAGGTCCTTGTGCAGCAGCCTGTTCCCGCGCACGTAGCCGTACAGCGTCTTACAGCTCGCACTCACTGCCGCAAGGTCCGAAGGCTCAATTTCGGTGAAGACGCAATGAAGCAATTCGTGAGACAGCTCCAGCAGGCAGGCCATTGGATTCGCTGACTCGATCGTATCTTCGGACACGGACATGGTATGTCTCCGGGACGCTGGAGGGCTGTTGGCAGGTGAGATGGTAGGACTAAAATGATGGCAGCACAGCATATGTGCCGGTGGCGGTGCTGCAGTCGCGGTCGAGGCAGTGGCCATGATCTTGTATTGTAATGAACGCTCAGATGGGAATGAGGATTAGCCGGAGCTTACATGCTTCTGCTTGCTTTCTTGTGCGCCGCCGAGGAGGAGGAGAGGGGAGCTAACATGGTTATTGCTGCAGCAAGTCTACATGTGCCATGTCCGGCCGGCATTATTCAGGTTGCACTCTTCGACGAAGTGGGGGCACGCACGATCACGAGCTTCCAGTTCCGTGCTTGCGAAATCGCCCATGTCACCGTGGAGCAAATTTTGCGCACGGACGCACGAGGCATTCCCTCGATTCAACTTTCGTTCCGAGTCCGCTTCTTGTGTCCACGTCCGAACAAGAACAATGTCTCGTTCCCTGATCGCCATCTCACGTCCACGGTGTGCCCACTTCTCCCCAACATACTGGAAGAACATGCCCATGGTCGGTGTCTCAGTCTCTCATCGCTAGCTCACTCACGACCACTCTTATATGCTTGTAGTGTTGTCGTGCCCTTCCAGGTCGGTATATAGCACGACATACCGCTCCCCAATCCAAGGTCCTTTATCTCCCATCATCTGATCCCAGCTTATATCGAACATCCTCTGTTCGCAACACTCTACTATGCAGCCCCTCCCTACTATAGCACTGTTATTGACCCTCGCTACCCAGTACGTCCTTCACATCCTCTGAGCATAACACCAAATCTTGTAGAATTAACTATAGCCCCTTCTCATCCTATAGGATCCTCGCAAACACACACAACGAAGGCGTCTGCGTCGACGGCTACTATGCCGTCAGGGGAGGGCAGTTGTACAAATGGTCGCCCGATGCAACGAATTGCGCTTGTGGCAAATATAGGTTGAGGAACACCGGCACGCATCAGACGGATCAGTGTCAGGATTGTCAATTTGTGCGTTCTGCTTCGCCGCCTATTGGGTATAGTCGGAGTAGGCAATGGAAGGAACATGTGTATTGACTGGAGCGTTAGAGGGCTGATTATATCTGCCATTCGGATGGCTGGCATATTGGTGGGAATGAGGTGAGTATTTGTCAGCTTTGTTTTCAAACGCTCCTCTTTGTAGTAGGTTTGGTAGAGAGGCAGAGGGATGAATGAGTAAGTTGCGCTAACGTGGTTGTAGCTCGCTGGGTATTGTAGAGATTGTGGTGCCCAGGATGGGAGGGCCGGTGGAGATATCCCGAAGTAATGCCATCGAAAAGGACAAGTACGAGCAGAAGGTGAAGTGCGATCCTTTATGCTTGCCTCTCAATATCGTGTAGCAGACGGTGCTGAGGCTCAAACAAAATGCTGCTGGCTGACTCAGGACATGCGAATCATCATACATATATATGCCGAGCACGAACTTAGGTTCTGAATATATAATAGTACACGCTTACAGGAAGTGAAGGACATGTCTACCGTCATGATTTGCAACATATGCCAGCTGCAGCCCGACAAATTTGCCTTAACATAAGACTGCCTTCATTATTACAAACCCCTAGCCGAAGGCAGCGTAAGACTGCCTTCATTATTACAAACCCCTAGCCGAAGGCAGCGTGAGGTTGCACGATACTAGTGGAAATCTTTGATTGGTGAGGCATCGCCGAACTTGGTCAGAAATGCTTCATAAAGCCACTATCCGCAAGACTCTAGGCCTGAGAGTGCTGAAATCGACCATCACGATCTTCAGGAAGTGGAAAGCCCTCGAACGACGAGGCGGCCGCCAATGCCGAATCAGCTTGACAACCTTACGATGCGCGATGGAACACTGTCAACCGATGCAGAATTACTAGAGGCTTTTCAGACCATGATCGATGCCCGCGGCGATTCGGTATGGACTGTCGTAGTCGTAGAAAACGCCGCGCTTCCGGAAGAGATTATCTCACTTCAGCACCGATCCAAAGGGGTCATACTATCGATGCCTCCGATTCTTGTGGAATCAGGCGAAAGGTACGATCTTACGTTGTAGACGAACCCCCAGCACAGGTGGCTCCGAAAAGGATCGATTCAATTCGTGTAATTCTGCAGGACTACGTCGGCTATTGGACATTCAGAGGACAAGATCAACGGGATCCTCTTAGGTTAGCAGGTGTCCTCTTAGACATCCAGCTGCAGCACAAGATCGAGCAAGAAGGTTAATATAGAGTAGCGCCGTGGACTGCCGAGCATGACCATCTCCTCGAGCGACATCATGTGGGAGTCTGCGCGGCGCCGCAATGCTTTTGGAGTGAGGAAGAACTGGCCTGTTAGGAACATGCATAAGGTGGCGCACGGCGAACACGCTTTTCACCGAGGTGTAAAGGACGTATCCCGTACAGTTGCGGCCAAGCAAATACGGTTATTACTTGCAATCTGACCACCACTGCACTTCCTTTGCCAGACTTCAGAAGGACTGCCAAAGCACGCGATATCGTGTTTCTGGTCTGCTTCCCCTCCGTCAACAAAACGAATATAGTTCGTTCCGTCCATCCGAATGAGGCAAGTACCTCGATGCAAGCCAGACCTTCCAACGCGACTCACTCCATATTTTGACTGACAGCTCTACATCCAGAGTCTTTCATTCTTCATAGCACGCTCTACTACCACCAAGATGTCCTCCATCATCAAGAACCCCGAAGAAACCAACATTTTCGCCATCCTCTATCCAGCACCTGGCAAGCTGGACAGAGTACGAGCACACTCGAGAAACATTGACAACCATCAGACTGACAGTGAAAAAGCTCAAGGAACTCATGGATGACCACATCGCCGCCACCCACAAGAACGAAGATTACACGCCGCGCTATCTCATGACCGAGGAACTTGACTCGAAGGAGCCTGCATTGCACATGTTCGAGACGTACGACGCCCCATGCGATTTGAGCGAAATGTCGATACTGACTGCCATAGATACACGTCTCGCGAGGGCGCGGACAAACACACCAAGACTGCGAACTTTAAGGAGCTTATGGACAAGTGTGATGCGGAGGGCGTGATGGGAAAGGCACCGTATTTGGTTTTCACTAAGACGATTGGAGGGTATGATTGGGATCGAGAAGTGATCAAGAGGACTCAGTGAAGAGTCGAGCGATCTCAGTTGCTGCAAATTTGTGCCCTTTGATATCTCTTCCCTTGTCACAACGTCGCGGCCATTAAACTCAACTGAATTGGCCCAGCTGAAGGTCCAGTCGCACTGTCGAAACTCGTGAGCTGTGGCATGCTATATTGCCTATTAATGTGAAGTTGTTCAGAGGGTCTCAGGAAGGATCCTCGAAGTCTGCATCCGTACTAGAAAGAGTTGTTAGCATTTGACACGTCCTGATCGACTCTTCGCAAGCTTGCTTACAATTTGATAGCTTGCTTCGTGACAAGAACTTTCTTCTCCTTCATAATCTTCCAGACCCTCTCACGACATGCAGTCTTCTGCGCCGGATCTTCCCAGTTCACCTCATCGTCAGGATGGTCGTACCGCACGAAGAAGGTGCCAACTGTCTGCCGAGCTTTGTACGAAAGCGACTGGAGCCACAGAATAGTCTTTTTCAGATCAACAGCCATGACCCGGAACTCGCTATAGTAAAGTGACATGGCCTCCTCACGGATATTGGAGCTACTGCGGAGCAGTGCTGGTGGTTTGACGCGATAAGTACTGCCTTTCTTGGAGGAGAACTCCGCCCCTTTTCGGGGAGGCGTGGAACAGGGCTGAGGAGCGAACGCAGTGCCTCTGGGGAAGAGGGTGTGAAGAAAGATACGAGCGCGTACTTCTTTTGGCAGTCTGAAGAGCCAGGACTCGGTGAAGCACTTCTCGACGGTGGCGGTCACTTGCGCGTCTGGATTGAAGTGCTTGGATTTTGGGTTCGCTTTGTATTCTACGAGTACGATTTGTTGTGGAAAGTTGCTGATCTTGACAGTCTTTGATGCTGCCTCTGGCTTTGGCTCCAAAGATGGCTTGAGCTTTTGCGGTGCTTTTGGGGTCTCTTGGATTTGTAGTCGTGTGATGAGCGCGACGTTATTAGCAGTTTTGGCTGTAGGAGGGTCTCTTGGCTTCTGATTTGTAGTGTCTCTTAACACACCGTTGGTAGATACCACTTCACACAGCTCGCCGGTCTCGTTTCGGTCGTAGGGTCGAGGAGTTTGAAAACCACATGGCGGTGACCTGGTCCCTTTTGTGTCTTCCAGCTCTCGGACCGGCTCTCCAGGATCAACAGCTTCAGTTGTTGGACCGCAGAAGTAGGGCGGTGAGTGTGCCCCCTCTTCCTGAGCGTCTTCATTGCGAGATCTTGCCAAAGTGATGGGGCGTATGATCATGTAGCCTGGAGTGGCAAGCTCATGATCAAGTCTTTGAGGTATTTCGTGTTCAGGAGAGTCGTGAGGCAGATGGCTATGATTCATCTCTTGGAAGATTGGGTCGGAGTCAATTTCTGTAAGAGATCAGCCTTCAAAGCAGGTTGCTCACGCCACACTGCAAGAGCTCACCGCCTCTTATTGCGTATATGGTACCTGCACGCTGCGGTGGCGATTCTTGAAGCTTCTGGTGGTCTTGATGCTGCGGTGGTGTGCTATATGGTGGCGACATCTGATGTTGTGGCGCAGGATCTGCGTCGTGTTGCGGCGTTGCTGCGAACAGGTTACTCAGAGGTATCGCAGCCATATTGGCGGTATTGGTATTGCTCCAGTAGTGGTGCCTATGTCAGAAGTGGCCGAGGATATCGACAAGGGTAACCGTTTGTATTAGCAGGCAGCAAGCTCACAAGCTTGTGGCTCTGGCGAAGTGAGCAAAGTGGAGTTGCAGCCTCAAGTGATGTGCGTTGACTGACTGTTGTCGTTAACATCACACGATGGTTTCGTCACGTCATATATGCGGCGCTCTGAGGCCAGGATTGTGCGTGTGCCAAATGTCCACTTTTCATTCCTACATATCTTGAAGACAATGTTGGTACATCGCGTTGGTCAGCCGTGTTGTCAGTCACCTCGCTTATGCTCCGCTTTCACTTTGGACGGCCTCGATTCTGGCTCTACAGCTGTGTCCACTACTGATTCGAGTGAAGCAGAGGCATAATCTGCAGGAAGTTGGCTGATGCGCCGATGGCTTACCAAGATGACTCTGAATGACTCGAGTCAACCTTCGATGGGTTGAACAAGACCAACAAGCTCCGAGCAGGAGCGACAAGGCGACGACAAGGCACAATGCTGGAGAATCGTTCACTGGGCCTGTGGAGCTCATGAGCTTGCAGCTAGCATAGGTGTGACCAGGGCCCGGTACGCCTCGCATTGATCATGTTTCGATCAGTGCAGCAGCACTTATAGCATATATACAATTTCGACACTCCTACCGGCCGAGGCTCTGTAACCACTAACTTCGACTCAGCCACTTTGCGACTTTACTTCGTCCTCACCTGCTTCAGCTTCTTCGGACTGTGTACAAATTGATCTGCATATGCCTTCGGGATTATTCTCCTCTCGTTCGGCTCCTGTACGAAGTACTCGTACCCCTGCTTGTTCGCGAATCGAATCGCATCGTCCTTGGTCTCGAAGTTCAAGTGCGTGCCTTGCATGAAGTCGGCGGATGATTGCCAGCCCATGAGAGGGTTCTCCCATCGATGACCTTTAGACAGTGGATCCCAGTCCATGCGCCAATGGTGTGAGGGCCAGTCACCGGATTGTGTGGCGGTCTTGGTAGGTTTGTAAATGCTGTAGAATTGCTTAGTGCCGTTAACTGTCAAGACGTTCTACAAATGCATACCGGACAGTGCGTGCTTGAAGCTCGACTGGTGCACCTGACAGCACAGCTGCTGGCATGTCAACACCTGGTTCGCTGCCATCCATGACACGGATTGGGACAGGCGAGAAGTTGCTGCAGCCGTATCAGCATAGAATCTCATTCGTCTACCATGCTGTCTCCTTACGAGGTCCTGTAATCTGCCGCGACATTCCAGTCCGGGTTGTGTCTAGGCTGACCCTCCGCAGCTCCCTCTTGCCTGATCATGATACTCTCGTTGCTCGTTTGACCGCTGCTCGGTGGCTCGGATGTACTCGCTGTCTCTCTGTCTTTCGTGATGCGGTGTTGATCGTGCTGCGGCGGGTGCTGGAAACGTGCTAGGAGTGGAGTGCGTATCGAGAGACATGGTCTGGCTACTGCAGCACGCAATGCCGCCGCCGTTCGGAGAGACGCCATTGTGTATGTTATGTGTCGTGAAGAAGAGTCGTTGGAGTTGAGCTGCTGCAGTCGAGATGCATTGGCTGGTCAGCGACTTCGATTGGCTGATGAGCTTCAAGCCGGCATCACCCGTCGACATTGCGAGCATCTCGAACTTGACGTCGCGAGATCACAGAGAACACACACTTCTTCAAAACAAGACCTACCGCAGCCATGGTTTCCTCACTCATCCCACCAAAGGTGATACATGTTACTCGCTCTATTCATGACATAGCTGACCTGCTGCCATCAGATTGCTTCACCCAACGTGCGTTCTGCCTCCACCTCCCTTCGGCACATTCCTCATCATACGACGCGGGCCTCGATCATGCTCACGATCCTCAATGCAGCTTGGACGAGATTTAAATACAGTGTATGGGCGACGCAGAAGCTGACAGGGCATTGTGCAGGCCATCGGCGGTGCCGCGGACGCTGCGCGCATGCAGAATGTTGTCGGTTTCTACGAGAAGCTCCCACGAGGCTCAGCTCCAGCACCGCAGCCACGCGGCTTGATTCAAAGATACCAATACCGATACATGGGCAAGAACGCAAGCCCGATGCGTAAGTCATGCCCAGGCAGGGAAGTCGAAGAGAACGGAAGCACATAACGGAAGGGGAGGGTGGACAAGACATGGGGAAAAGCTGACACACGCAAAGCAATTGTTCACATCGTTGGAGGTCTTCTTCTCATCGGTTACGCACAGAACTACTACTTCCATCTCCGTAAGCTACCCGTTCGAGACGTGTGCGAGGTGAAATGCTGACTGGATACAGGTCACCACAAGAACAACGCCCACTAGAGGAGCACCACGGGAGGCATGAAGCGATAGGGGTTCGAAGAGAAGCACTTGTACATACTAGAAAGCATCAAGTCGACTTCTAGGCCAGAACATCTCTTTCATCCTTCAGACAATTATGAAGTGCTATACCTGGTCACGTGATGCGAACAGCTCGGCACGAGTGCTGACATCGAGTAGGTAAGTGTCTCTAACTACGAATGATACCCTGGTATCGTTGACTTCACCTGTCTGGCACACCTCGATGAAGGCATGGTCCCCAAACATTGAACACATGTGTGGCCTACACCTTCGCTACACATCGTGCTTGCAATCTCAACGGAAACCTACCTTGGCATGGACGGTTCTCACCCCTGCTATCGAGACGATACCGAGTCGCACATGCTGTGTTGCGGTCTTAAGCTTGTGTCGACGGCGCCCTGCGTGACATCTGTACAATTGGCAGGCGGCACATAGTTCATTCTCATGGTGGCTCGGAACCCACTTCCAGCGGGCCCTGGCGTTGCCTCGGGATACGTGCAATTGGTCGAAAATGCTGTTTGGCTAGCATTGAAATTGCGCTTCGCCAGAACATAGAGCGATGCTAAAGGGTTTCACGGCTCACTTGCCCTTCTGTGGATACTTACTAGATTCGGGTGAGTTTCGAGCGATCATGAGGACAAGCGTGTGCTGCAAACTGACGGCGAGACTGCATGCATCGTGCGCGCATTTGGACCGACGCTCGCATGATCGGCGTTGTGAACTCGCTGTATCACGATAATAACAGTCGCACTGCCTTTTTCTAACGCTCTTGCGGACATCAATGACCGCCGCTACAGTGGCACATCATGGAGATTGGTTATATGATTTGTTCAAGACAATATCAAGACTGGCGATCTCCGGCCAACAAGACCGACCACTATCGGGTGATTTCCATTTGTCTCAGTTCACCAATTGATGAAGCACGAGACGACTCAACCACGATGCTGTGAAAGAAGCGCCCTCATCTGGTATAAAGGCTGTACATCACGCCACCTCCCTTTTGGTGCCCAGAGCACCGTCTCTGACCGCAAACTCGCATCACGTGCCCTCATTCATCACTGGACGATCAATGACAAGTGTTTCGTCGACATCAGCGAGTCCTCGAGACTTCGGCTACCTGCGGGAAACTCTCGCGCCTCGATTTACACAAGTCCACTTTGGCTTGGCCTAAGAACTTACTGATTATCGACAACACCATCACCACCACATGAGTTGGTGGGCGGAGTGGGACACTTCAGGTCCAGCCGTCGTAGAGTCATGGCCGTGTTCAGTGGATGTTGCGCGTCCGGAGTGCTCTCGCTCGAAGTGTCAGCTTTTTCAAGCCATCGGTATACACGCCTCCAATCACAAAGTGCGTGGGTGATATTGAGTGGCTGTTATGCGCTTGCGTGGTGTACTGTAAGCTTCAATGCTACGAGATATATTGTAACACCCGCAAGCAGCACCACAACTACTCACTCCGTTTCACCAATCGCAGAAGCACCCCACATCCGGGGTCATGATGTCAACGATGATCAGAGGATGCCAGGTGCCATTTTGTCCGCAGAGTTCTGCTCAATGAACAAGGCCTGCTACTACTAAACATCAACGTTCCCATTCTAGCTCCATATCAAATAATGGCAGACACCAAATCCCGACCACAACCAAAAGGACTCTACAAGATAACAATCCACGCATACCGCCGCAAAGACATGAGTGAAGAATCCTTCCACCACCACTGGACCAACATCCACGCTCCCAAAATCAGCGCCTTCCTCCAAAAACACGGCATAGTCGGCTACACGCAATACCACACACCATCCTGGGTTAGAGCGGAGGCCGCCAAAGAGCTCAAAACTCTGGGCCCCTTCGCAACCGACAATATCGCAGACTTCGATGGGTATGTCGAGCTGAGGATGCCGAGGCTAAGTTGTTATGAGCGAGCTAGGAAAGGTAGGTGAGAATGTGAGGATTTGGTTGGAGAGTTGAGCTGAATTGCATAGATCCGTATTACGAGGAAGTTGTAAAGCCGGATGAGGAGGCGTTCTTTGATTTTGAGAGGAGTAGGATGACGGTTGGGTGGGAGGAGACGTATGTTGATATGCGGAATGAAGGGGACGTGGAGGAGAGTGTGATGCGGAAGGCGGCGCGAAGCTGATGCCAAGAGGCGTGTTGGTGATTGCGGCTGGATCGGACGATGGGGCGGCTGCTATGTCTCAGGCCAATATCGACGTGCGAGTCACTGAGGCTTAATGTAGTGCTGAGAAGTTGTTAGCGAAAGTGAACCGCTGCCAGCTATAAGGACATATCTCCGACGTAGTGCGTTCGATCCGGAGCGTACAGACCGGTTTCATCGCGCGCTGTCAGCTGTCTTTACTATCGAGCCTCGTGGTGCCCGGCAGGTCATATTGTTTCGCCAGATACACTGCCATGCCCTAAGTACAAACGTCAACGCTAGTGCAAACATTCGAGATCGTCTTCAGCATAAGTCAAAACTTCATCGTCTAACGTCTTCACTGAATAGAGAGTCTACTCGTTCTCGAGATGAGCATCCGAATCTTGATCGTGCTCCTCATCGACCGCCGAGTTCTGAGCTTTTGGCCTCGACTGAGCCTTCATGCGCTTCTTCGCATTCGTTGCACCCTCCCTAGCCTCCACCTCAACACTCTCCCGCCCACGCTTCCTCTTAGCACCAGCCCCAGCACCACCCGTAGACTTCGGCTCAGCGCCAAGCACAGGACTATACTCAGCCCCAAACCGCTCCCTATTCCGCAAATCGCGCTTCTTCTTAGTATAATTCGTGACAAAATTAGCGACCTTGCGAGCAACAACAGCTCTGCAGGACGTCCCAAGATCATGCATACGTTCGCAGCGAATCACGTCCCAGCGCACAATGGCGAAGTCGGTGACGGTCTGAATCGCTTCTTCCATATGTACTGAACAGATATTGTGGCAAGATTCAGGTTTGTAATTCCTGAAGCCGAATTCGTGGGCATCGACAATGGCTTGGTAGAGGAGCCAGCAGCCGATTTCGGTGATACTGTCGTCGGATTCCATGTGTGCATTGATCTTTTCGATGTGATCATTTTGGTAGCGGAGCCATTCGTGTTTGTCGATGGGTTGACCGTCTTTGGCGCAGCGCGGCGGGTCTTGCAGATACTCCTGCTCGAAGGCGGACATGATGCGCTTGACCCAGTACTCTGGATTGGCCTTGACTTGTTGCCAGTCGTCGGAAGGAATGGTGACTTTGGCCTGTTTGAGGGCAACACTCTTTGCGTCGTGAGCGTTGGTGAAGCGAAGTCCGTTAGCGGCTTTTGGTGGCGAAGTTGAAATGGTAACAGCAAGCTTTTGGGGTGGCGGCCGAGTCCTGCCGGCTTTGGCGAATCGTCGCCTCGCTGGTGGCGATAAGGCAGGTGACTCTGAGAAGATTTTGATGTTAGTCAGTGTCGTTGACGTGAGTCGTTGCATAATTCTTACCAGTACTCTTGTATCGATCGGAATCTGGAGGCGTTGGTAGGTATTGGTAGCGTTCATCGAACGGCGTCTCATGTTGCGTCTGGATACCCTCGAACCAATTGCAGTCATCTGCTACTACCATGATATGAGTAGATTCGACAAGTCGATGTGTTGATCCTACACTGACCTTGGACGACAGCACTTTGCACAGGCTTGTAGTTGTGTTCATCGCCATTGCTGAACAGGCCTGGCTGGTATGGGGCACTGGAATATGGGCTTCCAGATGTACCGCTTAGTTCGAAGAGCATCGAAAACATCTGTGGGTCGAAAATGTTGTGCGCCATGGTGTCGTAAGATAGATGTGATGGTTGTGAATGAGATTGCTAAGGATACAATCAACAATGGCAGGTCAAACGCTTCTTTGCGTGTGGTTCGAAGGCAGTAGACAAGAGAAAAGAAGTGTCTTCATGGTCCGAGAATGCTCGGGTCATGCTGGCGAACACGACAGCGAACATGGTCCCGCAATTGTCATGAATAGTCCACTGATCTCGATTGTCTCGAGGAAAGGCGCGTGATCCAAGTGATCGGAACGGCCAGTGCGCTCACTGGTATTTCGTCGTGCACAATAGCAGAACTCGAGTAATAATGAGCGGGCAGCAGATCATTATCGACCTGCCATTGTCCCGATCAGTGAGGCGTATGTCGAAGCCATTTGTGATGAGGAAGTGCGGGGGATTGTCGTTGTTCGGAGTGTTGCGATAAAGAAGTGCTGAGGATTGTCGTCCTTCAGATTGTCGCGACGGGGTTGCCATTGAGTAAATATTATCGAAGATCATCCAGAAGTCTTTCTGCAGCGCCAAAAGCTATGCACGGGCTCGATGCATATGAAACTTGTCGTAACAATAGCCCTTCGAGTCCTCACGAAAATTGGTAGTCATGTATAGACTATGCACCAGGGAATCCAGCTTCAACATCATACAAAGCCAGCAAAACGCATACCACCACTTCCTTACGCACCTCCCCCAACGACGCATCAGCATCACTCCACTCCACTCCACTCCACCCCATTCCTCGCATCCCTCCCTCCAAAACCTCCCCCTCCCCTCACCCCACCATCCCCTCCTCACAAACCACCATCCGCAATCTCCTGCTGCAAAACAATACTATAAACACTCGCCTTCAACAACATAAAAACCGACGAAGTCTTCCTCTCGAGCCCCCTCAAAGAATCCAAAATCTCCACCGAAGGCCTGCTGGCCAGGTCCGCGAGGACGTTGCTCAACTATTCCCGCGCAAAAAAAAGCGTCCGTTAGCGGGAGCAGCAACGAAGCGTTACACGGATTGGATCGGCAAGAATTCTTTTTTTTAGTGGTGGTGGTGGTGGGGAAACTAGAGAACGACGACGAGGATTGGAGTTTTTTTTAGTGGTGGTGGTGGTGGGGAAGAGGCGGTGGGGGAAGAGCTAGAGTGTAGAGACGTAGAAAGAGATAGGTAGAGATAGGTAGCGATAGAGATAAACATGAATACGTATACATACATCATCGAGATTCCCGACAAGCTTAGCATACTCATCGAGGACTTGTTGCTGGAGTGGGGTGAGGGAGTCTTCGGGGTCTTGGCTGAGGTTCTTGTCTGCGAGGGGCACGTCGGGGTCGAATTGTATTTCGTCCATGAGTGTCTTGTCTTGTCTTGTCTCGAACGAAGCTGGAATGATTGTTCACTCTATGTTTGTCACGTGTAGGACGGCGGTGATTCTTCTCGCGACTTCGATGTTTGTCGTTCTTACTCACGACCGGGACGCGTGAAGTTCGCGATCGAAATCTTGGCAGTGTAATCTACGTCACGCCAAAACAAGACGTCGAAACAGACACATCAAACCAATTGGAGCGGATACAGGACGTGAGTATTTTCATTCCAACTCATGACACAGGCAAAAATCAATGCTTCTTTGCATACCGTGTCATGCGTAAGTTCGATAATCACTTCATAGCATGATGATCAAGCTTATCCCGCCAGATCGACCTCGTGACGAGCAAG